>JAQMYF010000012.1:34193758-34204848 GCA_030014195.1 Neosilurus mollespiculum | reverse complement strand
CAAAAAACCCATTTTTTTTTTTTTTTTTTTTTTTTTTAAACCCCTGTTTGGCTGTTTGTTGCATGTTCTCCGATAATGCTTGCTAGTTGTGCTAACTGAAACTTATGACTCAGAAAAGTTGGCCACGAAAACTGCAACTTCCAAATAATATGGGGGAAACAATTTCTTTTAACCAAATTTTCTTCACTATTTCCATTTTCATACCGAGTCATTACTTGTACATTTTAGATTTTAACCCCATTTGACGTTTTCTTTGTCCCCACCCCAAAATGCCTTGAAACTTTTAAGCAGCAAGCCCAAGTAAAAAATATTGAGTATCTATCAGTGAACCCCAAAACACATTCAAACCTGTGTTCGCAGGACTTTGTAACGATACCCAGAGGCTGAACTTCCACTACCTCTCATCGCTCATTTCGCTGATTTTACGTGGCCTCCTGTTGCTCATCACTTCCTGTGTGTATGCCCCTTCAGATATGCTGGATTTTTATTTTTGATTACTTATGGGGAACTTTGCAGGCCAAGGTTTGTTAGTATGGACTAATATGTAATAAAAAGTTACATGAACATTTCAGTACTTGATACTGATTTTCTTCCTTCTGATCATGGATAAAACTTTCAGGATGATTTTGCCACGGTATTTAAACCTGTGAGCAGTGGAAGAAGTACAGATATGCCTGCTTCCAGTCAAGAATCCGGGGTCTTTGGTAAGGCGAAGCCTGGTAAGAAGCATTAAATGCTATATTGGCCTTGTACCATACAGTAGTTTGTGAACCCTTTAAAAAAAAAAAAAAAAAAATGTATTTCTGCATTAATATTACGTAAAACAGCAGCTATAATCAGATGGTCAAGTGTGCAGGATTTAGGGTTAGTGTAGCTCTCTAGGAACAGGGTTGGAGACTCCTGCTCAAGGATTGGGCTTTTTGGGTGATTTGATCAATTGGATGACAGTGAGGTGTGAGTAAGCACCCTGTTGTTGTCTTTGTTGTTGTTGTTTTTTTTTTAAAGAACAGGGATTTGTCAAAGTCTGATCTTTACAGCACGTTTATTGAAGTATGTTGTGGCACAAACAGGAGATTTGTGGGGACCTCAGAAATCATGTTCATCAAGCTGGAAAAAGTTAAACAATCTATTAAGTTTGAATTCACCATCAAAGAGATGAAGGAAATTCAGAGTGGTTGACCAACAAAGAACAGTCCAAGAGCAAGCTGTATTTTAGTCCATGAGGTCTGAAAGCAAACCTGGGTAACTTTTATTTTATTTTTTTTTTTGAATCACCTAAAGTCCTTTCTTACATTGGCACATGTTGATCAAGTCCATCATCAGGAGGATACTGAACAAAAAGGATGTGCATGGCAGAGTTGTGAGGTGAAAGCCACTGCTCTCCAAAATAATATTTCTAAACTTCTGCAGTTTGTTGAAGATCACATGAACAAGCCAGAAGGCCATTTGGGGAAAATTTGTAAATGGATAGGGGTACCCTGCACTCCAGCATAAGATCCTTATTTTTATCTGTGAAACACTGTGGTGATGGTATCATGGTATAGGCCTGTTTTGCAGCATCTGGGCCAGGACTGTGTAGTCATCACTGATAGAATAATGAAATCTTATTAATACCTATACATTTAAATGCACTAAGGCAATGAGTGATTCTAGCAAAGAATGGTTAATGAATTAATGAAAGAAATGAATTAATGAATAATAAATTTAATGTTTTGGAATGGCCAAGTCAAAATCCTAACTTTAATACTATAAAAATCTTGTGTGAGAAGTTCATGTGAGGAAACCCACCAACATCAAGTTGTTCTTCTAGAGGAGTGGATTAAAATCCCTCCAAGTCAATGTGCAGAACTGATCAACAGTTACCTGTTACATTTTGTAACAGGTAACTGTTGATCAGTCCTGCACATTACACTTGTTAATTTATTTAAGTAAAAATGTCTCACTATCACACTTTTGTGAATGATTAGGAGTATGTGATCCTCTGAAAGCAAAGGATCACATACTCCTAATCATTCACAAAAGTGTGATAGTGAGACATTTTTACTTAAATAAATTAACAAGTGTAATTTCTCATATATATATATATATATATATATATATATAATTGACTTCGCTTTCCCTTGTAATTGACTACCATTTAGGACTTGTGTGGTAATAAGTCATATTTTTGCAAAATATAAAACTCACGCCATTTTCCAGAGTATACTCAGGAGAATTCAAATAAGAAAAAATATGCACTGAGCAGCAATTCTGTGAATGGAAATACCTAAAGGTCAGTGAAGAACAGCCACACTCTCATCTGAAAAAGTCTATATTAACCCAATAACTGATCTGTACAATTGGGGTGAGCAGAAATGCATCTCGGACTGCACAACACGGTAAATCTTGAGGCTGATATGCTACAACAGCTAAAGACCACCTTCGGTTCAACTACTGCTAAGAACAGAAAGCAAAAGCAAAGACTGCAATGGGCCTGATCTCAACAAAACCAGATGGTTCACTGCCAGTCAAAATGAAAGCTGTTGTATGTATGTTGTGGCAAAAAGAATGTGGTGTCAGAATTTAGCACTTAGTGTTAACCTGCCCTGTATCAGCAGTCCAGGCTTGTTGAGGTGGTGTAATGGTGTGGGGAATGTTGTCTTGGCATGTTATGGGCTCAGTAATACCAACCCAAAGACATAACTAGTTGCTCAGTGGTCTTTGTGATGTTTCCACTCACCAGATCTGAATCCCAAAGATGTTTTTTTTGGATGTGGTACTGGAGGATCGCAGTGTGAAAGGGTACCTAGAAAATCTACAGGAATTGCATGATGCAGTCATGTTAACATGGGCCGGAAAAAGAATGTTTCCAACATCTTATAGAAACTTTACCATGAAGAATTGATTCTGTAATGAGTGCAAAGGAAAACTATAAACAGTATTCATGATTTAAAGTGCGTTTAGTGAGTAGTTTCTACCATGTCTGCAAGTCACAGCTTTGCAGGTGGCGTTTAACATGTCTGCTACCAGTATAAAGTTTTAAACCATTTATACGTACACTTTTTAAGATGCTGTCAAAGACCTCAACAGCAGTGATGCCTGGTTTGATGCAGAAGAAGAACTTGGTTGTGACGGTCAGAATTGTAAAGAAGACAGACAAATCGGACAGAGAGGTTACAAGGACTCAAATACCGAACAAAAAGGTGTGGGTTTTTTTGTTTTTGTTTGTGAGTTTTGTTGTGTGTTTTTTTATAAATCAAAAATTTTGATTTATCCCCAATCCTATTTAGTTTGAAAGCAATGCTAATGCATTTCATTTTGTTGTAGAGGTCACAAGTGGAAAGAGAGATCAGTGTTTGTTGCTCCGTGTCTCAAACCTGCCAAACAGTGTTACTGAGGTGAGGTTAAATTACTTCAGTTTGCCATGAATGCATGATGCAGTGTATGAAGGCAAGTCATTAGTCAGTGTGATCTCCAGATGGCAGCATAATTCACTGATGTATTTACTGATTGCAGCATGATCTGCTGCTTTGGTTTGAGAAGTACCATACCAATCAAGTGTCCCTTTCCAATTTTGGTGATAGCAGGTAAGGCATTAATAACATTTTATGTGATGTCAAGAATATATCACCATAAAGGAGCAGTTGTGGTTATATTCTAACTGCATCTAAAGGAATATTCATTGGAAGAAAAAAAAAGTGCATTTGTTGGACATTTAATCTTGGTTAGGTTTGTGTCCTCAATGGTTGTAATTTTTTTTTTTTAGGGTTGCAACAGTGAGTGTGAGAAGGCCCAAGGATGCAGAGGCTGCAGTAAGAGAGATGAATGGCATATACATTCAAGGCAGCATTGTTCATGTAGAACACATCCACAAGTCTCCTGCAGATGGTTGGGCTACCATCAAAGAGTCCTGCATTCAACTTTCTCCAACTGCACATAAAGCAGAAGAGGAGACCTTCACACACAGTGCAAATAATAACGTTCATGACTCCAGAGTGAGTATAACCCAGCGGACACTTTAAAAAGATTAGCAAAAGTGAAGCTCTATATTACCAAAATGATTGGAGTTGTGTGAAGAAGTGAGGAGTGGCGGCTCAGTGACTAAGGCTCTGGGCTATTGAGCCAAAGGTCTGGGGTTCAAGCCCCACTCTGTCCAACTGTATAAATTAGATAATTAAAATAGAAAATGTAAGTCACTCTGGATGCACCTGACAAATTAGGTAAATGTAAGTTAACTCTTGTCTTTTTTCTTTTCTTCTCCCCAAGCCATTCCGCTGCAGTCTGGCTAAGCTTACCAACATATGCACTACACCCACTGCATCTGGTACCTGTGTGCCACAACACTATGGCACCATGGGCAGCTTTGACACAATCATGGCCCAGGTATCAGCACGCCACCCAAAAGTGGGCAGACAGCAGATCGTCAATGCTTTGCTGGAGCTCCAGGCAAAGCATCATGGTGTCCTCAGTGGTATGTTGCTCAGAGATATAGTGGATATGACCTCTGAACTTCTCAATCAGTCTGCCAGAGAGTAAGCAAGATGGTCACTCTCTCTATTGGTGATTATTTTTGTCTGTTATCTGTGTTGGTTTGGTTCTTTCAAGCATTCCATATTCATGTTATGAGTCTGTTTGTAGCTTTTTTTTTTTTTTATTTGTGGACTTAAAGTGTTACATGGTAGTTTCTATTTTGAGAAGATGCATATTGAGAGGGGAAAGATGTTTAAATTGTTAGTTTATAGTAGGTTTACCAAGTTCAAGCTCAAAAGTAGAAAATAGTCTGTTCAAAACTGTTCAGAGTGGTGTTTCCGTTTAAAAGAACACTGGCCATTTCATCAGGTACACATAGTGTACAAATGTGCTGACAGGAATCTGTTTCTGTTCATTTTTACAACCACTACAAGCCATTGATTGACAGGATAGAGCTGCAAAAAATGCACAAATAACTTCCTTATTGGCTACTCTGAGTTAGCATGTAAGTTACTGGTTACTAAAGGCAAAAATAATCCCTATGTTGCTTTATCAATAAAAAAATTCTGTGCTGCTATGCTGATCTATGTTGTTGATTTCTTACTGCACTGCTACACTTTATTTAACGTGATACCAAGAAAACATTTTGGTGGAAAGGGAGAATGTGACCATTTCTGGGGGTATGAATTTGCAATGACAGTTAATGAAGAATGTTATACACTGCCTGGCCAAAAAAAAAAGAAATTTGTTGGCCATCCTTTTAACCTTATTTACAGTGCATAACCGCTGTGGAATTGGTGCTTTACTTTGTCAGACTGACTCAACATAACGTGGTGATAAAATTAAGTCAGCTGATGACCTGAATGACCAGGTTATCGCATCAGTGGATGCTTTCTCCCCTGATTGCACAAATATAAAATTGGGGTTCATGGAGCATGCATTCATTCATTTTCTACGAAATAAAAATTTTCCACCTTAATCCTAATTAGGATCGCGGGGAGGCTGGCGCCCATCTCAGCCGACTCTGGGCGAGGGCAGGTTATACCCTGGACAGCTCGCCAGGCCGCACCGGCCAACACTCACACAACCATTCACACGAACACCTAGGGGCGATTTGGAACAGCCAGCAAAACAGCTGTGCATGTTTTTGGACTGGGAGGAAACTGGAGTACCTGGAGGGAACCCACACAAGCACAGGGAGAACATGCAAACTCCACACAGAAATGCCCGAGTTGGGAACCGCACCCAGACCTTCTTGCTGTGAGGCACACATACTTACTACTACACGGCCGTGCCTCCGGTTCAGGGAAGAATTTATGACGAATCGTTTTCACACATGAACTGGCACCATAGAGTCCTGACCCTAACCCTACAGAAAATCTTGGGGATGTGTTGGAGACTTCATGGAGTGTTTTTGATTTTTCTGTCATCAATTCTAGATGTTGGTGAAAAACGAACACAACACTGGATGTTGTGACGTTGCTTAAGTTTGTGAATGCAAGATGTAATTTGACAGTGTTGGCATTTACTCTCATAGAACGCTGTGTTAAGGGTGGCATGGTGGCATAGTGGCTAGCGTGCTCGCCTCACAGCTAGAAGGTCCTGGGTTAGACTCCTCAAGACATGTTAACTTTTCAAAGGAAACCCAGATGTGTGAAACTCAGTCTATGAAAATTCCTTTTTAATTTAGTTTATTTGAATAGTGTTTTGTACAATTGACAGTTCACTTGGCAACAATAGTAGGAATTAATGAAAAATTTTAAAACCAACATACTAATCTCATTTAGTGAACAGGTACATTAAGCAGAATCACAATGAACAGCTTGGATTTCAAAGTATATTGGGATTTGTAGTTTCAGAAAGTAGAATGAAAGACAACAAAAGAAGATAGAAGTGGTAGTATTAGAGGGAAAAGACAGACTTGCTGTCATTTAGAAGTTCCTTTCCATGCATGGAGGCTTAATGTGGGTAAATTGCTGGAATGGTCATCCCTGCAAACTATGCCGTCTAACTAATATCCAGCAAGCAGTAATAGGGTGTAGTATAAGAATTAATATGTAAATACTGATACACTTATGCCTGATCAGATGGGATACAGTAATGGTGGCCCTGCTGCTCCTGGTGGGACAGAATGTGGCAAGTCACCAGCCTCCACCAATGGACCAGAATTGGAAAAACAGCTAGGATAATATGGCTGTGGCATGAGAGAAACAAGCAAACAAGGTTTCGTTAGGTCATTGAACAAAACTAAATAACTGTCAAATAATGATCTCAATTTATTGACTCAAACAATTGGAATTGCAAGTTATCACAGATTCCTATGGTTTGGGAAGGAATGGCACTCAAGCACACCACAAAACATTGGAAGGTTGGCTACACAGATCTGCCCCAATGAAAAGAGCACACAATCGAAGCATAACCCAAGCTCATTGGTTAATCTGAAAGGAGGAAATACTAGATGACTAAGAATAAACAAAAACCACCAAAAAGAATTTGAAGCAGCAAAAAAAGTATCCGGTGACTGTTTCACCTCTCGTATTCATCAACAGGATGAGTAGCCATTGATTTGTGTATTGCACACTAACACCTTGACTGGTAGGATGGAATACCACGCACACTATGTACAGCGGTACTCGAAAGTTTGTGAGCCTTTAAGAATTGTGTGTTTCTGCATAAATATGACCTGAAAAAGTTTTTAGGATTGTTGTCTTGCTGCATAACACACTTTCTTGAGAGCAAGATAGTCTCTGGTAAAAGGAACATAATCTCTTCTACGTTGACCACTTCTGGATCACAGGTGTTATCCTCCTCACTCTCATTGTTAACATGAACTGGTGAAAACAGAGTGCCTTTATCATATAGGATGCATCGTCAGTTACAATGAATGACACATTATGGTGAATTTTGTAAATGTCCAGAACATCATTATAGACCTGGCAAATATTTTAAGCAGTGTGTCTCCCTTTAAAACACTGACTGCTCAGCATTATGCTCTACAAATTGAAATCGACCAGGAAATGGCCCGACTTTCCAAAAAAGGACCTCGTTGATCGATTTGACCATAAATCGAAAGTCAGGCAAATATAGCCAGCTTTTGCCATCAGATTAGCTAGATGTGCTTTCACAGAATCCGAGCGCTGTGGAATAAGGCTCTCTCTGTGAGCTCTGCGGGTAGGCAGTGTGAATGAGTGTTTGGCCAGTTGCAAGATATTACCAAAATCCTTATTTTCAGCAGTAGAGAGGGGAGGAGACCATTTGAAATGAATGTACCAATACTATCTGTCAGAGCCACTTGATGTGTATTGGTTGGAGGATGGCTGTCTTCATCTTAATTTGGTTGGCTCGTGCCACTGCTGGATGCAGATTCCATCAAGATTTTAGGGTTTCTTCTGCAAGTAGAAATTCTCCCAGTCTAAAGACTGTTCATGCTTTGGATAAAAGTGCCAGCAAGTTTTTGTTATACTACAATTACATTTGTACTGCACAGATTATCGGATTCTCTGCCTCTCTATTATGCTGTGCCCAGACCCCTGCCTCCAAGGCTACATTTCTTTCACATGATATGCCAAGAGTCATGATTTGGACTTGCATGAGCAAATGAGAAATAGTGTGATTTAGATTTAGTCATTGATTTCAAAGAGAGTAGGTATAAGATAATACATTACACGTTTCAGGTGGTGAGTGAAGTGTAATGTGTTACTGATTGATTCACAGTTTCCAATGCAAATACATGCAATGGTCATTCAAGTAAGACATATTACAAATCTGTAAACTTACCTGCAGGTGCTGTTTGAAACTTGAGGTGGGCTTCATGAAACCACAGACTGGAGCACTACAGTAATTGCCAATTGCTCTGTGGTTTCCATGTGTTTTGGGATTTGGCTCACCAAAATAAACAAGCACAGATGTCCTTTTGTGTTATCATTTGACATATTGCTGTAATTACAAAAATCAAAAGTACAAACCCACTCTGGCCCACAATTAGCTTATTTCACTAGAGTGTACTCCAAACAAACTATCCTAAATGTTTAGACAACCATTTTGGATACAACAGACTTGGATACAGAAAGGTATTCTGGGAAATGAAATGCTGTCCTATCATTTTCTACAATTTGAAAGTTCTTACAATTTTAATGATCTGTTTTATAAGTATGTTTTTAATGTTAATTTGTGGTTTAAAAACGGCCTATTTGCTATAAAAAAGTATTGTGTACAAAAAGTCCATACAATAATAGCTGTATAAAATTCATGTTGAAATCTTATGTAATATATACTGTAAAACTTCATTGTTAAATACACCCTAATTATGTACCTTGAATTTCATGGAATTCCAATTAGAATTTTGAATTTGAAATTCAAGAATTTAATTGGAATTTGGTGGTCATTCTCAATTCGATTCTGAATTTTGTACAAAACCGGCCCAAACTGTGATACTACCACCACCGTGTTTCACAGATGCGATAAGGTTCTTATGCTGGAATTCAGTGTTTTCCTTTCTCCTTACATAACGCTTCTCATTCAACCAAAAAGTTCTATTTGGTCTAATCCATCCACAAGACATTTTTCTAATAACCTTCTGGTTTGTCCATGTGATCTTAAGCAAACTGCAGACAAGCAGCAATGTACAATTTGGAGAGCAGTGGCTTTCTTCTTGCAACCCTGCCATGCACACCATTGCTGTTCAATGTTCTCCTGATGGTAGACTCATGAAAATTTAACATTAGTCCATGCAAGAGAGGCCTTCAGTTCCTTAGAGAAGTTAACCTGGGGACTTTTGTAACCTTGCCGACTATTACACGCCTTGCTCTTGGAGGGATCTTAGTTGGTCGACCACTCCTGGGGAGGGTAACAATGGTCTTAAGTTTTCTCCATTTGTATGCAATTTATCTTACTGTGGATTGGTGGTGGCTAAACTCTTTTAGAGATGTTTTTGTAACCTTTTCCAGCCTGATGATCAACAACCCTTTTTCTGAGGTCCTCAGAAATCTCATTCGTGATTCGTGCCATGATACACTTCCACAAACGTGTTGATACTTTGATGGATTTGTGATCTTTAAGTCAAACAAGGTGCCCACTCACACGATTGTCATCCCATTAATTGAAAACACCAGACTCTAATTTCACCTTCAAATTACCTGCTAATCCTACAAATTCACAAACTTTTGCCACTCACGCATATGTAACATTGGATAATTTTCCTGAATAAATAAATGACCAAGTAAAATATTTTTGTCTTTTTTTATTTCACTGGGTTCTCTTTATCTATTTTTAGGACTTGTGTGCAAATCTGATGATATTTTAGGATGTACTTGTGCGCAAACGTATTCATTTCTTAAGGGTTCACACACTTTTGAACACCACTGTACTCTTTCTCATGCTTAGTCTGACCCTGTGTTCCTGAACAACCTGTGGTGGTCTGATAAGTATTACATCCCTTTGTCACAGCATGTAACTAACCAAAACATGAAATCCATTGGATGGCAGAGGCCGTAGCAATGTGCACAGAAAAGACTCCTTTCAAAAAGGATCAATTTCTCCATATGCCATCATAGGCCCTTACTATATTCAGAATGAATGGACTCTAACTGTGTGAGTATTACATCACTTGTGTAGAGGGAAAAAGTCACTGACTGCTTTCTGGGTAAACTGTTGTCTTTTGTGATCTAAACAACTTGGATTCCAACTCAAGTGTTTCAACGGGGTTATGCAACAGCCCATATGGGCAAAGGCAACCTGATATATCTTCAAGCTCATTTTCTACTTGCATTCATATAAGTGTACTAGCCTTATTGTTCTACATCTCCTGGAATTACTCCACTTGATGGCTTTCTGTTGGGAATAGAAGGTGGCTCAGTGGTTAAGACTCTGGATAAGGATAACTCTGGTTCTCTGGATTAGGGCATTTGCCAAATGCCCTAAATGTAAATGTTGGGATACATCAGGGAGATGTTTCTGTGACCCTGTACTTCTATCAGCTAAAGGACAATGTTGAGTGTCCTGGCATCTGTTTTTCTGGACAGTCTACAGGCTATAGTAACTAACATTGAAGAACTCATGGAGATCTCCCTTTCAAGAAATGCTGCACAGTGGAGCATGTTTTACATAGACATAAATGGAGATTGCATATTTACTACATACTCTCAATTGTGGAGAAAACCCATTGCAATTTCTAATCAGTTGACCAGAGTGAAAAGAATATACTGGTAACATGCATTCTTTGCTATGTCATTTCAGGGTTAAATGCCACATTTACACATTCATGTCATTTGAAGCTTTTGCTTATTAACCATAGAAACAAACAGTCCTGTCATGTAGGTAGCATAAGTACACAAGCTCATGTATCACTTTCAGTTATTCAAGGTACAGTATTTAACACAACATTACAGGACTTTACACACAACTAATAGTTTTGGGGGATTTTTTGGGTCACCCAAATTTGTTTCTTTATTGAAGATTTAAATCAAATTGACTATATCGAATTTAAACAAACCAAGATTTTTTTTTGCTATTTTATTCTAATGTTATAACAATTAAAGTAGTAAAAGCCTGAAATAACATATTAAGCTATGTAACCAATATAAAAATGTGTGTGTGTGTGTGTGTGTATGTGTGTATGTGTGTGTGTGTATATCTATATATAT
>JAQMYF010000012.1:34178210-34188404 GCA_030014195.1 Neosilurus mollespiculum | reverse complement strand
ATATATATATATATATATATATATATATATATGTGTGTGTGTATAGATAGATAGATAGATAGTTAGACTGATTAGCCTGCAGGGCTAGAAAGCAGAGATCCCAAATCTCGGTTTTAACCCGACTCTTTTCAGTTGGTGATTTTCAATCTGGCCAGCAGAGGGAGACAAACACATACCTTTTTTTCTTTTACAAACGAAAGTGGTGTGTAATTCTGTGACCCAAATAGCTAGATTATATTATTTCTATATAAGCATAGTTTTCTTGAAGTATTCATATACTGTATACTCTAATAAGCTAGAGTCTGCAATTGTGTATGTATATAACACTGGCTGACTCATTTTAGGATCATCTGGCCATTACGCCCATATGCATGGCTACTCATATGTAAGATGTATTGATAAAAAACTTCAAAGTGCTCAGCTGTCTTTGTATGCTATAACATAAAGATTCTCCTTCACTGGAACTAAGGTGCATATCCGCTTTCATCATGACAATGCCCCTGCGCAAAAAGCAAGTTCCATGAGGATATGTGACCTCAACCATCCAAACACCTGCATAACAGAATTTCTCTTCTTCACATTGGTGAAGCCTGATCACTCATGTGCTTGAAGGTGAATGGCCACAACCCCCACATCCACACTTCAAATTTAATGTAAAGCCAGAGTAATGAAGATTATTATATCAGCAAAGAGGGAACCAGATATGTGCTGATGCTGATGGTCTTGGAATGAACACGTATGGGTGTGTTGTTCAGGTATTGATATTCTTTTGGAATTATAGTGTTGTCCATTGTGAGAAATGTTGACTGCCTTTGTGAAGAATTTTAGGTGTAATATTGCATATTGCAAGTTGTGTTTTTAACAGTTGATCACTTCATTTGGGATTCAGGCACTTTTATTCTCTCTCATGTGGACTGTAAGCTGTGAGTTAAAATTTATGAAACCCTTCAAGATAATTTCTTGACATCAATTGAAGATAGTTTATCTTGATTCAGTGTTACAGCAATCAGAAATACAGACTGGCTAAATCAACTTTACGCTTGAAGCTCAAGCATCCACGCATCATAAATTTAGCAAAACACAAATATTCATGTGCAAGTTTTGATTATACCCCCATCCCACCCCACTCGCTTTTCCCAGGAGCTACATCACTCCTACACACTCAGTAATGTATAGTGCTTAATCCCCCCCCTTTTTTTTCTCTCTCCATGCAGTCAAACTAAACATTAATTTCAGCACAAACGTTTGCTTGTTAGCATCCACAGTTGGATGCACACTACAGGAAAATAAGATATAACTCAATGAGCAGAACATTATTGGAGGAATCCCAAATGAAGAGAGCGTAACTATGAGTGGGAGGAGCATAAATATGAAAATAAAGTACATCACGTGGAATTTATTGATTTCAGAAGTTGAAACAGCAACAATGAAGTGATGCTGTGCATCTTTGATGAGTTCCTGGACGTGACAGATGAGCAGCTGAGTGAGGTACCGGTAACGAAAATTGAAAATCTGTACCTCAAATACAAAAATGTGGTGTGTGAGGATTACTAAAGCAGTGTGAGCAGATTTGACCCCATCAACAGATCATGGGCTAAGGTCAGCCCTATATTGTCATATACTGTATATATATGCAAAAGGAGGATTTGATGGCAATGAAAAGCTAGTCAAGAGATATAATCCAAAGAATGATCAGTGGAGTATGACAGCACCGATACACCAGAGAAGGAGCCACCCAAGGGCTGCAGTACTGAATGGCAGTGTGTATGTATGTGGAGGGTTTGACGAGGAGGAGGATTTGTCCACAAGTGAACATTATAGTCCTTAGATGGCCTGAGTACATCTTACACAGATTCTCCAAGAGCTTGTACAGATTCTCCAAGAGCTTCCACAAAAGAAAGAGGACACTGATGCTTGCTGAACTCACTCACTCAATCACTCATCTGTCAAATGGCTTAAACCTGTAGGGTCCCGGGGAGGCTGGAGCCTATTACAGCCAATAATTGAAAGTAAATGTCCTTGCATGGCCTGGTCAGAGCCCGGACTTAAACTCGATTGAAAATCTGTGGAGTGACTTGTAGATTGCAGTCCACCAATGGTTACCATTAAATTTGACTGAGCTTAAACAGTTCTGTAAAGAAACATGGGCAAATAGTGCACACTCTAGATGTGCAAAGTTTGTAGAGAAGTATCTCAACAGACTTGTTGCGATAATCAAAAAGTGGCTCCATAAAGTACTGACACATGGGCTAATGTGATTCTATCTATCTATCCATCCATCCATCCATTTTCTGCAGCAACAGTGGCTCAGTGAATAAGGCTCTGGGTCATTAATTTGAAGATTATGGGTCCATGACCTAGTACCACCAAGCCTCCACTGTTGGGCCCTTAACCCTCAACTGCTCAGTTGTATAAATGAGATAAAAATGTAAGTCACCCTGGATAAGGGTATGTGCCAAATGAAGTAACAATGATGACTTTGAGTTACACTTCCATACATTGGACTACTCTATGGATAGCTGTTTTTATACCGGTACACTGTAAGCTTGATGTGCAGTAGAGAAGCACTCTGCCATTTCTATAAAAATAATGCTGGAGTCGTTACTACATTTATGTCTGGTGCAGGGGCATTTGAGACTTCCTGAGCTATTTCCAGTAGTTTACGTTTTTGCCAAGGGTTTCTCCAAGTGACTGCCATATTGTTTCTCTGGAGTTTTGTAGTTTTTAAATGAATAAATTGGCTTAGTACTAAGCTACCTCAAACAACGTGTTTCCATTTTGGTTTATTCAACGCCAGATGCATACAATAAACCTACACAGAACAGCAAAAGAAAGAAAAGATAATGCGCTACTTGTTGCTTCATTTGGATGCAAAAACCGGTTCACCCCTGCTGCATTTCTGTAAAAAAATCAAGATAGCTCTACTTCAAAATTGCACTGAATGCACCTGGGGAAATATTTAAATAGTGGAAACTGCCTGAAATAGCCTAGGGAATCCCGAATGATGGAGAAAGTGATCAGTAACATCTGATTGAGTTTGCAAGTATTTCAGAAGGGAGTGATCCTTTAAACATGTCAGTTTCTTTTTTTTCCCCCTCACCTGTTATTAAGGTCACAGAACAAAGGGCCCTGAGCAAAGTGAACTTATGCATAGAAACGTCTGTGATGAATCAAAAACTCTGTCAGAGCAACCAGATCAACTTTTGACTTGCAACGTTGAGCACAAGAGATTGTTTTAACGGGGCGTAGCCTTTTTATTTCTACACTGATCTGTGTGCATGGTGCATTTAATGATATTTTATTATTTCTTGGGTGATAGCAGCACTCTTTTATAAGCTTGGCTGAGGTTCATATCCTTCACTTGCCTGTTTGTGTTTGTCTTCATACCAGGTTGCAAGGCAATAAAGTGTGAATACTTCTACACCTGTTTTACGTTATCATAAGGGAAGTCAAATCTCAGCCAACACTGGGTGAAGGTGGGGTAGACCCTGGACAACTCTCCAGACCATTGCAGGGCCAACACACAACCATTCACGCTCACCTAGGGGCGATTTACATTTACAGCATTTGGCAGACGCCCTTATCCAGAGCGACTTGCAAAAATTTTTATACAACTGAGCGTTAAGGGCCTTGCTCAAGGGCCCGATAGTGGGGATCAAACCGCTGACCTTTGGAGCAGTAACCCATCGCCTTAACCACTAAGCCACCGCCACACGATTCGGAACATGTGCACTGTACATGCTTTTGGTAGGAAGTGCAGGTCTGTGGGATGAAACTGGAGTACCCAGAGGAAACCCACGGGGAGAACATGCGAACTCCACGCGGAACCACCCTTGCTGAGCCTGAAACTCGAACCCACCACCTTGCCGTGGGCGGGGCATTCTAATCACTACACCACCGTCCCGCCCCTAGGAACGTAAACAGCCGGCTCAAATCCAAATCACTTCCTGTCCGACATGTACACGTAGCGCATTAACTTCATTGTGAGGTGTGTTTGGGATTGTAATAATAGACCTGTGGGGTGTGTGTATCCTGTTCCATCCTGACCCCGTGTTTATAATTAAAGGTGTAATATAATATAATGTAATAAGAGCAGTAAACAGATTGACACGGCGGTGTGGTCCAATGGGAGCGCCTCCCTCTGGTGGGCGGAGTCAATGAAAGCCATCTTCAAACTTGTGTAATGAAAACAGCCGGGGAGTTCGGTGTGTGTTTCATCAGTGTACACGGGTTTTCTTTTCTGAACCATTTAGTTTTGTGCTCGGCGTGAGTTTTACACGTGTTTTTGTAATTGACGCGTGGTTTTATTCCTCCCTGGAGCCGAATGGAGAAGCCGGACAGGAGGGCGATGATTCGGTCCGGATTAAGTCCTGAGTGCTGCAGGGAGAAGCTCCTCGGCCGGTTCGGTTACACACAACTCGCTACTTTGTCCGCTTTGGGATGGACCGAGACTAGAGTTTTCCAAAAGGTTATTTAAGGGACAGCGCTCACTGTTGCTGGTTCGACCCAGTTGCTCTTCAGTTTTGCCTTGAGGTCGTCGCTTTCCAGCTATTATGTGGACTTTTCGGCTGTGTGTTCAGTTGGTGGCTGTTTTCGCCGGTGTTATTCTGCTCATCTGCAGCCCCACAGTCAGCGGTGAGAGCTTCTCTCTGTGTTTATCCGGTTTAAAGAGTCACTCTAACTTTATTCTCGTGTCTGATTCTGTTGTGGTGTTTCATATGCAGCCTGGAAGCACGTCAGACCTGTCTAACATCTTTATCTTGTATGAATATCTGTGTTTTTTCACGGTGTAGGTGTTAATGTGTGTGTTAGTGGCAGTGCCACATCGTGTGAAGAATGTTTACTGCTTCACCCGAGCTGCGCCTGGTGCGCCCAGGAGGTAAAGTCCAACATGACCCCAGCTTCACTTCTAGCATTCTGGAGATACACACCCAGAATAAAAGTACTGAACTGTACCTCACTGTACCCCCAGGGCAGGGAAGTAACTAACTGTAAACTTTTCAATCTTTTTTTTTTTTTTTTTTTTTAAATATATATATATATATTTGGGCTTTTTCACAATCAGGGTATCATTTTTGGGTTCACAGTAGCTCAAAAATAAACCTAGTTTTTGTGGTTTCTTGTTGCCAGTCAACACCTTATGAGATTAGAACATTTTGGGTGAAGTATCAGAGCTACAGGTCTAATGGTGTCTAAATTACTCTGGGTGAAGGTATAACAGGTACAGGGTCTCTAGAATAACTAGAATCTAGAATCCAGCGAAACCTGTGAAGAATTCACAGCATTGAGAATAAAAGCTCACTAAACACATTATCCGAGCAGGTTTAATGTAACATTAGTTGTATACATTATTAACTACAGTAATAATGTAACAATCATTAAGGCGTTCCGGAGAAGACACTTGTTGACGGATCTGTTGCTTATCAAGATGATGTTGAGCTCTGTACAGAAAGTATTTCCCCTCCAATCCCAGTTATATTTTTCAGCAAGATGCACAGTACTATGTTGCTTTAGAAAAAGCAATTAATATCTGATAAAAAAGCACTTCTGTCCTCCACATGTAATGTCTACTTTCCGGAGAAGACATTTTTGACGGACAAAGGATCCCGACAATGCCACTTAGGTTATAAATAGAGCTTACAATCAGCGGAACATCTTTCCAGATTCTATGAATATACCCCTCCAAAAGTAAAAGTTAGTTAGTAATTAGGAGTGCAACTCAGAATTTTATCAGGTAAAAGCTACTATTTTTATTACAGTGGAGAGAATTGAAGTCTGTACTTGGCCAAAATTTGAGCAATATTTTCCTCTGGTAACACTATTTATTGGAATTGAGAAAAGATTTCACTAGTGTAGCTGGGACGACTCTTCCTCTATACAACAATAAACAAGAGACAGTCATAAAGTATACAAGTGCCTACTTAAAGGGGTCCCTTGTAATTTTTTAAAAAGACAACACTGACCACGAAATAGCCCATATATCTTTATCCAAATACATATACATCTATATACATTTCACAACCAATTTAAATATATGGCTAGATATCTCCTCCATACAGCTTGAAACGCCCATCGAGTAAACTCAGCTCTAAGTTGACCTCATTTATAAACCTTTTATATAATGATTGATTGAGGCTTAGATTAAAACCTATTCAACTGAATTGTAAATATAATATTTGGGCTGTGATTTCCTCCGCTGTAACACAGTAAAGACTCGGACCTCTGCACTGTGCTTCACTTATCCCTCGAGTTCCTAAATCCTACTTTGACCATCAGTGCTTTTTGAATAATAAGATGAATGTACTGTACACTGTCAATGACTTTTAGTATATTGTCGTAACGTAAGGCCCACCGGTGCCTAACTTTAATCAGCTTTTGACCTACAATTATGAAGGCACATTTCACACACCTTTCTATGTAAAATGTACTCACTAAAGATACAAACGATAACTGCTAGTAGGTACCATCCCACTGGCAAGAAAAGGTACACGTACAGTAACTTTATTTCTGACAGCGTACAGATGGCTGTACTTCATATTGTTAACAGATTTTGATTCTTATTGTGATATGACTCGTAAGATTATATAAGGACGCTTTCAAAGATTGATTGCTAAAATATCAGTGTTATATTAGTATTGGATGTTGGCTGAGCTCTGATATGCCTTCTGCTTAAATTAATTCTATAAAAATTTTAAAAACTTCTTGTTTATTTAATATCTATGGGGGGGGGGGTGGCGGCAATGGTTGAATGAATAATATATGATGCAGAAAAAAAGTTTTTTTTTCTCAGACACTGAGAAGGTGTTGATGCAGTGGGGTGGTGTTTAGTGGCTGATCTGAAGCTGTGTGTTAGCCTGTTCTATTCCATACATGCTCCCTGCAGCAGGACCAACAATTTTGTGTATGTGTGTGACTGTGTGTGTGTGTGTGTGTGTATGTGTGTATAAAGGACTTTGGAAGAGGAAGGACATTCATGTCTCAATGTGATTTGAGCCAGAACTTGCTGAAAAGGGGCTGCAAGGCTCACTATATTGAAAACCCCAGGAGTGTCAGTTCCATCATCAAGAACAAACCACTGAGCTCCAAAGGGTCAATGTCAGCCCAGTATGACGTCATCCAGATCCAACCACAGAAGATTTCACTCAGTCTAAGGCCGGGTATGGCTTTTGTGTCAAGTATGGGTGGATGTAGCATTGGGCAAATGTTTGACATGTACAGATGATTCAAAGTGTATGTTTTAAATTTACTCAGATCACCCGAGCTCCTTTGTGGTTCAGGTTCGCCCTGTTGAGGATTATCCCGTTGATCTGTACTACCTAATGGACCTCTCGCTGTCCATGAAGGATGACCTGGATACCATTCGCAACCTGGGAACCAAGCTGGCTGAAGAGATGAAGAAGCTTACTAGTAACTTCCGTCTTGGCTTTGGGACCTTTGTGGATAAGAACTTGTCTCCTTTTTCATACACAGCTCCCAAGTATAAGGAGAACCCATGCAATGGGTAAGCATAGAAGCCTTCACACAGCATCATAAGCTGCTCTGTGATATTAGTAGTATTTTATAATTGAGTATTCTTTGTGTTTCCTTGCGTTTACATGTGAAAAGCAAGCACATAACTTGATTAAATAAGAGAGTGTGATTATAGTTGCCTTCTAACTTGCTTTTGAAATGTATCATTATCAGAGGAAGTGTGTGTGTGTGTGTGTGTGTGTGTGTGTGTGTGTATATATGTATGTATGTATGTCTCAACTTTGCAATCACCTTTGTTTAAATGCCTAGATGGCATTCCATTGCAGGAGACCACAAAATCCATTTTCTAACATTATGAAACTTTAAACAGGAAGTAATGTGAGAAGTACAACCAGTTACATAATTCCATGGCTGGAAGTTGCTTGTTGCAGACATGGTGTAGACAGAACCCGAGTTCATTTGAACCAAACTTCAGGACACTGTTTTTAAGCAAATTTTTCCATCAGTCTTTTGTATTAAAGCGGATTTGAATAGAGTAGGTCCCTTTTCACAAAAGTATGGCGAAGCAACTAACATGCCTGAATTGGGACAGCAATGGCCTTCTAATGCTTTACCATCAGAGGTCTGTGATTCAAATATGATGTTTCATAGTGGCACCAAAGGAATTGTATTAGATTGTAATTGGAAGCTGGGAAATTAGACATGTACTTCTGTCAATTTGTCTTAAAACATTTTTTTAATTACTTTAAAGATCAGTGTAAACAATTCCCTAATAAGTTCAGTTCAAGAAAATCTGTAAAAATTCTTTCTCTTTCTGTTGCATTTGCCATAAATTTATATTAATGTATGAAACTGGATCTGCCACAACACAGAATGTTACAGAAATCAAGATGGCTTACATTTAGGAAAAAAAGGCATTCATTGAATGGCTTTGCCACATG
The DNA here is from genome assembly GCA_030014195.1 of Neosilurus mollespiculum. Taxonomy (NCBI): domain Eukaryota; kingdom Metazoa; phylum Chordata; class Actinopteri; order Siluriformes; family Plotosidae; genus Neosilurus; species Neosilurus mollespiculum. The sequence continues at coordinate 34,179,993 of JAQMYF010000012.1, read as the reverse complement.
GGTTTGTGTGTGTGTTTGTGTTTGTGTTTGTTTGGGCATCCAAATACTTTGCTGGTCTGCTACTTGATGACCTCTGGAATAGAGCTGTCACACTTGTCCAAATGTGCCATACACTTCATGTTGTCTTTTGTGCTGTCAACAACTTATTTCCGTAGAGTTTTTTTTATTATTATTATTATTATTAAGAGTATGGGCTTTTAAATACACGTTTTCTCAAATAGCACAGTAAGGTCCCAGGATATATGCTGAACTGCATATTTGGCCTTGAGGGGCAATTACACTCCTGCCAACATGCATCAGTGCCCATGTAGGTTAGTACTCTATTCTGTTATCTGTTGTGGCTGGCCCTTAGTGTTTTGCCCATAACACAACTCTGCCCAGTTTAATACTGACTCAGTGTATGTTTAGTGACACCTTTTGTTAAAACACAGCTCTATGTTTAGATTACAGAAAGAAATCTACATTATGCACCAAAGCTGATAAAAGTCCTAAAGTTCTTTACTAAAAAAAAAAGTACAATTATTAATCTGAAGAAAGGAATTAGAAGAAACACGGCTTCAAGCTCTTTGCTCAAGTTAAAATAGACATCTATAAACTTTTGCTAAAAAATTAAAGGAAATTGACAAAGATTTCCATAAAAAAGGTAGTGGCGGCAAAGGTAAAGTCTGCTGGGTTTTACCTACTGGCTCATCAGGACGGAGCTTAACCTGGTTTCTGTAGCGTGAAGCAACTAGGAGTTCAGCTCCTCTAGGAAGGGACGCTAGTCCATCACAGGTTAATTCCTAGTAGTTTTTTTTTACTGGTACCCATTTATACTGCTGGGTAGACAAAGGCACACTTGCGGTTAAGACTTTGCCAAGGGGCCTTTGGTATGGTAGATTTCAGACTTGCATTCTCTTGATCATGAGTCCAGTAAATGGTGAAGGTTTTTTATTTATTTATTTATTCAGATCTGTAGTAAGTAAAAAGTGTTAGTTAATGGAGAAGACAGCACTTGTTACAAGTTAATCTCATTTGAATATCAAGATTAATTTCTTTCCATGTGCAAAATCTGAGGCTGATAGCTTCTGTTTTAACGATTTTGTGAGCAATTATTTGAAAACTCTTCAATTATTTGAGTCTCAGAATGATGTCATCGAGGCCCAAGTTAACATGTACATGGATTTCGATACATTCATGCCATTTATTGACAGATTTGTGTTGGAGATGTGAAAAGGTTTAGATTAAAATCTTTACCAGTGCAGTGAGAAACCACACCAGGATTAATATATTTAAGCACAAACTCCTGAAATACTGAAAGAAATGATGTATGAAGCCATACTTCTCCATGTTAATTTGAGACTCGATGACATCATTCTGAGATTCAGTTTTCAAATAACTGCCAAAAAACAGAAGCTACAAGCCTCAGATTTTGAGAAGAAGCTACCAGCCTCAGATTTTGCACATGGAAAGATATTAAGCTTGATGTTCAAATGAGATTAACTTTTAACATGTGCCGTCTTCTCCTTTAAAATAACACCTTATGTAAAGTAATGATACATAAAATCAGACCTGAATATAGTAACTGTTACTTTCAACTCTGGCATAATGTATACATGGTTTTTGTATGTTTAAAATTAAACTTAATAATTTATAGATTATTCTTATATTCTTGGTAATGAAACATTTCAAATTCAAATTTATTCGTCACATACAAATTATACAACGTACAATATGTAGTGAAATGCTTAGTACGACTGTCCAGAATGTAAAGAATAAACTATCAGGTAACAAGGAGAAAAAC
>JAQMYF010000012.1:34143944-34165445 GCA_030014195.1 Neosilurus mollespiculum | reverse complement strand
TGTGTGTGTGGGTGTGTGTGTGTGTGTGTGTGTGTGTGTGTGTGTGTGTGTGTGTGTGTGTGTGTGTGTGTGTGTTAAACTGTCAGAATGAATTATTACTTGCTTTCAGTGGCATTTGGACATAAATCTTTTATTCTGGTGCATAGAATCATCTTCAGATATAGTTTTAATTGTTTGTATATTCATTATTTGCTCTTTTTGAATTCTGAAATAACAGAATAACCAATATAAAATTGAAAGGAAACTCTTTTTGCTTCAGGTCTCCTTCAACCTAAGTGTAGCTGCTCATAGCTGTCCACCTCCAGGCACCCAGAAGAGTTTCACCATTAAGCCTGTGGGTTTTAAAGATAGTCTGGAAGTCTTAATGGATTATCAGTGCAATTGCAACTGTACACGCTTCACTCAGGCCCATAGCAGCCACTGCAGCTATGCAGGCACCTACACATGTGGTACATGCCACTGTGACCCAGGCTACCATGGCACTAACTGTGAGTGCGAGGAGGAAGAAGTAGGTAGCCTGAATCTTGCTGCTTGCCGTGAAGCTAAAGGCAAACAAGTTTGCAGTGGGCGTGGAGAATGCAGCTGCAACTACTGCCGGTGCTACGAGTCAGAGTTCGGCAAAATCTACGGCATGTTCTGTGAATGTGATGACTTCTCCTGCGCTCGTCACAAGGGCATTCTGTGTTCAGGTGAGTAATGTGGAACCTACCGAATATCTGCTCTGAGCAGCATCCCACTTGTGTAAAATGTAGAAAATGTGTTTTTACAGTAAACATTTGGTGTCTGACATTCCATGGCATGTATTGCATGTATGCCATGCATTATTTGTGGTTAAGCATACATGGAATTAGCATCAAGAACAAAGAACCTGCAATAAGGTGTGTCTGAACCTGTCTTGAACTCTCACATTGTGTGAATTGGCTTGTGGCCAAAGTACAACGTTTACAGGTAGCCACCAGCTGGAAGTAATGTTTCTGTTGAGGCCAAAGCAAAATTTCAGAACACCACTGAGCAAGATATTATTAATGCAATTTTAATACCATCCATGGTGTAGTCCCATCTTTTTCTCAGGGTTCACTGTGGTGATTGGTTGGTCATTTTTAATTTAAAAAATAAAAATTACTTGATGGGAGTGTGTGTGTAGAAAGTGATGTGAGCACCTCAGAAGTAACACAGAGGGTAAAGATATTAAAGCAGGGTTGTAATGGGAAATTAACATTGGGGTACACAAAGTTTTGGATTAGCAGCCATACCTTTTTGTACCATTCTGTCTATAAGATGGAAAAGCATTGATTTGTGGCTATATTGAAATAAAAAGATGAGAACAAACAAAAATTTACAAATTAATTTTGTTCCAGATCACCACATATACAAGAAACAGATGTATAAGTAATACTTCCACATTTACTGTGTCTTCAGTCAACTAAAAAAAATTATCTTTTAAAGAGATTTGTTCTGTTTTTAGCTCATCTGGCTATAGACCCAATTAGCTTATGCTGTGGCAATGTGGCATCCATCTGTCCGTCTAGAGTCCAGCCACGGTTTTCAAAACGCTTCTGCTCGCTTATTTCCATTTACATCTTCACAGAACTGTGAAATTCATTTATTATGCAAATTGATGTAAACATTTTCAGAGTCCACAAAAACTGCCTCTTCTTTATTTCTTGATCAATTTAAAGTGTGGGCCACTATAGTATTCAGCTCTGTGCATCCTTCTATTCACTTCTATTCCCACAGGTCTTAACACACATTTTCCCATTTTTTTTCTTTTACCTGCAGAATTAAAAATGTAAAATTATAATTCTGTGATTCTTGTCCCTATAAATATTCAGTCAAATGTCTGCACTTGCTGAAAATTGCAGTATTTTATCTTGTACAGGTGCCAGATGAGCACTATGTCACATGTTTTGGTTAATGGGTTACCACAGTTTGCCCAACCAAGTTGTTTCTCTGACAACTGCAGGATCGGTATATGTGCATTAATTCACTATAACTTGTTTTAATTTTATGTATATTTAGTTGTTGACTTATTTGTACTAGCTGGAGGATTTCTCTCTGATAGGAATCTGCTAAATGTAAAAGCTCTTTTTGAAATTTCGTATAAAAGTGCTTTATATAAGCAAATGGTGGACGATTTGTGTGGCACTGTGCTGTCTCTTTAAATAGGTCAGAGCAAAACAGTGAGACATGTTCATTCAAAATATTTAGCACCATTACTCATTCAAGTGAAACCTCAGGTTACCTCCATCCAAAACTGCTTGCGCAGACGTCGATCATGCGTCTTTAAAGCAAGTTAAAATTGTTTCTCTGCATCTCAGTTCTCCATTGCTGTATTCACTGAATTAAAGTGATGGATGCCCCAATACCAACAGAGAGAAGGGAAGAAGGTTCCAACAAACATTGCAGATGCTAAATGCTGCTTGTTAACATTCTAAATTGTCAAACTTAGTCATTTTTTAGCCTCCCACACAAGAAATTGTCCACTGTGCCACTGTGAGTGCTTTGTAACAGGCTGAACTCTGTTTATCTGTGTGCACAATTGCTGCTCTATAACTTCTAAAGCTCTGTGTTCTCCTTTGGCCAGAAACTGCCAGCTTGATCAACAAAATGGTTATTTGTTAGGGAGTGGGCTTCCGGGCAGTCCTGTACATGTGCTGATGAGTGAGCGTTAATTAAATGGTAGCAGTCCAGCAACTCCTTTCCTGTTCCCTCACCCATGGCAAACCTGTTCTCCTGCTGTGAAGTGTTAATCACTGTTTTCCACCTTCATGCCGTTGGCAGCTAATTGTTAGGAATGTTGTAAACTCCTTGATAATTTTGAGAGAGTTAGTATTGATGGAAAAGTTCTCCGTGCACCCTTGTTAAATGGCTTATTAGAGTACCTTGTGGCTTTTTGGTTTGGTTTTGCTCAGATGAGCGTGGTTTAATGTTGTATAAGGGAGAGACACGTTTAGGCAAAAATCCCTTCCAGTAGAAAACTCAGTCATTCATGGTTTGCTATTTGCCAGGATGTTCAATTGGATGTCATTTTACTGTTTAGTTACTGCTCAAGTCTATAAAAATGTGGGCAGTTGGCTTTTATAGTTGTTGGGACACACATGGTATGCAACAGTGCGGTTGTGGTGAGATATAAACAAAAGGTAATTTGTCTGGCCAGTGCTATTATTAAACATCAGAGTGCCAAAATAAAAGTTCTTCAGACCACTTTGGACTGAAACTGATAATCAGAACTGAAATCCAAGTATTTAATTAGTATTGTTTTTTAATTAATAATCAGATTGAACTGCAGGGCTGCTATAGGGATACTTCCTGAAAAAGGTATCACAGTATTTTGGTTTAGAATCTCTGTGCTACATCTTCCTAGCGGATTTGAGTGTGCAATAGCTCATTTGGATTTGGATTACTGATTTACTGTAACATTTAAAAAAAAAAAAAATACTTCACCCAATTTAGATTTCCTGCGAATGTTTGTCTACGATCTGTTATATAACTAAAGAACACACAGAAGTTGGAGACAATAAATAAGACATTCTATTCAAGCAGACTTTAAAGATTTGATTGTACAGTTTGTTTTTGAATGCCCCTTAGATGTGTGTTTTACTCGGTTTAGTTTTGCATAAAGGGTACTCTCCACACCATACCACTGCTCCTGTCAGTGCTGCATTTTTATCAAACAATGGCAGTACTGTGTACTTTGTGTATCCCATTGTGATATTCCTGTTCTTGTTTAAATAGATGAGCAAATATAAGATTTACTCATCCCATGACAAGTATTGCAGATTGGTTCATTATTCCCACTTTTAAATGATTTTCAGACACTTCGATTTTAGTTAAATGTTTTTGTCCTTCCTGGAGAGAGGTCAGTGTGCAGTATTAACACTTTTCTTTGGCCCCTGTTGTAAAAGGAGGGTACTTCACTCCAAATCATTAGCAGTAGTGTGGGCCATGTAGAGAAACCGAAGCTTTTCACTTCTGGAGCTGATCATATTAATAAAGCTGTGCTGGCATACACTCTAAAAAATAATACACTGGCTTAACTTAATAAAATTGAGTTAACAATTTGCATGCACCTTATTAATTACTTGCAACTTAATTACTATTAAGTATATATCCAGAAACTTTCATAGTTCTACTAACTCAATTTGATTAGTATGGTCAATATGATTTAGATTGGTCTCAAAAAGCTTAATTGTGCTGATTCAAATTAATTTTCCTTCTAAAATTTAGGTGATTTTAAGTTGTCAAATCACTTATTTAAGTTATTGTTACTTTGTTGTTTTGATTCAGTTCTACTTAAAAAGGTCCATGCAAATTGTTACCTCAATTTCCTTTAGTACAATGAAATTATTTAACTTAAATAAAAAAGCAAGTCTATTTTGCTCACTTTATTATAAAGCCACAGTAAAAATGTATTCAAATTGTTAGTTTTACCCAGGTTTTACCCCATGAGCACAAGAAAAAAACCCAGAAAAATACACAAAAACAAAGAGAACACATTTGCAATATAATCACAAAAAAAATCTTTTTTTTTTCTGTGCTAAGGAGCTCCAAAAGATAATAAACCAGGTATTTCCTCTTAGCATACAGTATTCAAATAAATGATCTGGATATTGGTGGGACAATCTTCTGCACTAAATCCAGTCCTCTCAGAAATAAATAAAATAAAATAGCACAAATACATAAAATGTCTGCTGAAATGCACAAAAACACATGGAATATCCTCCCTGAAGAACATGGAGTAAATTTTTCAGATACTGAGTACATGTCTGGTTGAACATCCTGATAAACCTTTAAATAGTATGAAACATAAGACTGATTTTAACAACATGCAAACTGGAAATATAACTGCATGAACAATAAAACCTGTAAAGTGCAGCATTATTGTGCAACATTTCCTGCTGAATCTGATCTTGTACATTTTATTGCAGCAGTTTGTTTTTTAGAGAAAAAACTTTAGGGCTAGCTTTCAGATCATCCAGCCCAAGGAATACCCTCTGAAACACTTCAAAGGTATGTTTCAGCACCTTTGGGTAGCTGAGGTTTAAGGCGTATATAAGTCCCATTAGCAAAGCCAGGCTCTGGGAACATCAAGGTCTTGCAAGACTTCTGTTCCCTTTATGACTATTCTTGCTCTGGCTGGGTCCAGTGCTGTAGTACCTCCGATGATGATGATCTTCATCACTTCACTGGCAATGTTCCATTCATCCTAAGTAAATCAAATATAAGTAAATAAATGTCAATATTTTAAGTCCATCCATCTTCTCTACCTGCTGCATCCCAATTCAAACAACAACATTTACTCGCACTCGTGCCTAAAGGCACTTTAGTATCAAAGTTAACCTTACATGTCTTTTGACTGTGGGAGGATGCAAGAGCACCCAGAAAAAATCCAAGTATGGACAGAGAGAGAATATGCAAACTCCACAAGAAAGGGTCTAACCCATGTTTTAAGTCACAACATTTATATATAAGCACAGTAGCTAAATACCAGCTGACTCACTATCACACAGCAGCAGATTGTTATGTAAAAGAAAAGTATGAAATCAAGTAAAAACAAAACTCTACCCCAAATGTTACATGACTAAGCAAATTTAATCATCCATGTAACACAGTATTTCCTGCGACGGTTAATGCGAGAAAAAAAACTTGCCTCTTCAAGTGGTATTTCCACAGGATGGCTTCCTAAGCTGCTTTCACTGACTACAACACAAAATTCTTTTTCAGAGAAGAAATGGATCACTTTTAATATCTCCCAAAACACTCTGGGGTATCACCAGTGTCGACTCACAATGTCCAGATATGTTAAGTGAGCTACATCTAACTGACGTGCTGCAGGTTTGAGTTCAAAGTTTTTTAATGTACCTGCAGTTGTTGCTGGAGAAAAACTCTCTTCAGTCAGTTTTAAATTCAGACAAGCTTAACACTTGCAGTGATGATCATTGCTACAGGTGTTATATGACAACGATTTTCAGGTTCTAAAATAAAACCGAAAACTTGAGGAAGTAGATAGAAGACACTAGCTAACTAAAAAGCTTCTTTACAACTAGCCTATCAAATGTTTCTGAGGTTCAATTATGGTGGGTGGTTCTTCAGCAAAACAAAATGAAAAGAAAAAAATTAAAGCAACTTACCAGAGGAACGTAGCATGAAATCAAACAATGCAAATGCAGCCTCTGCCATCTTTCCGTTTTCCCTCCTACTGTAGCAGGCGTGGCCTTGACTCCTGTCCCCAGCTTTTTAAGTACGCTTATTAAATAAATGAGTTTCACTAACTTATATTTTTCCCTTGTTGGGAGGAGGTAAATCTGTTATATTCAAAATGTGTAAATTTTCAAGTTAAGACAATTTATCTTTATTTCTATTTCTTTAACTGTATTGAAATAAGTTAGCAACTTATTAATTTTGTGTACATGCAACAAACATCTTCAGTCTTTTGCGTTGAAAATATTTATTATTTTAAGCTTTACTTACTAACCCCATGAATTATTTCTTAGAGTGTATATTCAAATGTAGGGATGGAACTAAATACAGTATTTGGATTGAACTCTTCTAGGTCTGAGATATTCAACACATATGAACTAAGATATGTTTTCATACGTTTTCAAAAAGAGTCAGATTACATTTCTTAAAGTAGCTCATGGTGGATTTTTAGGTTTGTTTTGGATCATTGTCCTGTTATAGGAGGCAGTCTCTTTCAGCTTCACTTTCTGTCCCTGTTGTTTCCAGAATCTTTTGATATTTTCAGGGTTTGGTGCACATAACAGATACAGAGAGCAGCTTAGCTTTACACCCCTACTTCAAGGCTATACGACATTGAATCTAGAAGGCTAGTTTATTTAGAATTTTATTCAGCTTTTTTAGTATGGATTTCATGCTACATTCTTGTACATTATCTTGGACTTGCACCCAAATTTGGGCTGTTTTACTTATTATCCAATGAGCACTTACCTCGAACTAGAATTACTACTAGTATTAGGCGTTCACTGTTTTGTGTTGAAGTCCAGATAAATTTATTGGCAGTGTCAGGTTTTGTACTACAGCAGTGTCTTTGTCCATCTGTTCTGTTTAAAATGTACAGCTTTGCATGGATGCATGTTTTGGCATAAAAAAAAAAAAATTGGAACTTGTAATACAATGTCAAACATCTGTAGATGATTTGCAGTGTAATACCGCAAACTCTCTGTAATTCAGAATGACAAAAATAGTATGACCTTCTTTAAAACTTTTTTCTCTAAAATGTGTGTTGACACGTATGCGGTTTCATATCCAAACTGAAGGTATGCTACACATGTGCTGCATGTCCAGCACAGATTTCCTTTCCTATTATGTTCATTAACCAAATGTTATTTTATCTTTTTTCTAGTTTTATATATTTTAGACAGTGAAAAGAGATTTGTTCTGTGTGGGCACATAGGACGTATGCTGGAATTGGCTCAAAACCAGTAATCTTATTTGTCTGTTGCATTCTTGCTTGTAGTTCACAGACTTTTTTTTGTAAAGTGTTTAATCTATAAAATCTAAAATAATAAGACGAAAGCTGACAAAGCAGTACCTCTTCAGATACCCATGTTTTTTAAACATTCTTGCAGATCTAAGGGATTTCATATTTTAAACTTCAATCTTTATTCCTCCAGCAAAATAAAAAGTCCAGCTGTATAAACGCAGCACAGAAGGATGGAAACATTCAGGGAACTTCAAACATTTGAATTAGCTGGCTACTGGGAAAATTAAAAATAGCAGATGCTTTTATTTGTTTGTTTGTTCATTTTTTTTATTTTTTTTGTGGCTTTCTGACAAATTATTTTTAACAGTGACAGGAACACTTCTTTCTACAGCAAAGTTTGCAACTCCTGGCAAAAATTATGGAATCAAAACATTTAAAGGATGTTCACCCTGGCATTTTTGTTTGTTTGTGTGTTTGTTTGTTTGTTTGTTTGTGTATGTATTAAATTTTATTTTATTTTTACTTTGTATCAAATAAACAAACCCCAGAAAGGAGACAAACCAGATGTTTTTCCTTTGATAGTGAAGCATTTCAGCTTCATAAACCATACTTCAAACTAATTAAATGGATTATTTTATTTAATGCCAAATAATGTTTTCCAGATATTCCATGAAAATATGGAATCATTTTGTTGTGGGAAAAAAATACGCAATCATCAACAACCTTTTTTTTTTTTTTAAGTAGTACTTTGTTGCTCCTTCTCAGGCCCGAATTCTTTGAGGAATAAACTTTTGAGTTTATTAAAAAAAAAATAACAATAATAAAATAAAAAACTTCACTATTGGAAAAGCAATAGTCTCCAAGCTAGTTCAAACTTTAATAAATAGCAGTGAACAGATAAGCCTTTTCATGGATGGAGCCTTGTCATGGACTTATTTATTAATTTATTTGCTTATTTACACTTGTGTCACTTAGTAGATCTGTTTTTTCCAGAAGAAAAGCTTTGATATTAACCTGTAATTTGAATTACAGTTAGCACTTCTTTTAGACATCAAGACCTTCTGTCCGGTCAGATTTCAGCAGTGCTGTGGACTGAGCAATTAATTGAGCGCTCAACCAAGATGCACTTTCTTTCCAGGTTTTCCCAAATGCCCCTCATGCTACAGGGTTATTTTTAGCTTTATCTAATTTGCAGAGCTGTTCTGGCTAACAGATGTGAAAAGGGAATGAATTTTGGCATTACTATGCTAAGAAGTTTTTTGTTTTTGCTGTTGCAACTAGGGAAGTAGTTCACAAAACCACCACTCTATGGTTACATTTACAAGATTAAGCATGTTATTAAACATGTACAATGTATTTTATACTGCTATATTTTGCTGTTTAAGGGATTAGTTGTTTGACAGAAAAATAATGCTGTCTGTTATGGAGAGGTCTTGGTCATATTATTAGTCTGGATTTTTAAAATTTTAGTATCAGTATAGCTTGCCATAGGCTGCTTATAATATTGCTAAGGGAAAGACACAAACTTTAATGACAGACTTTTCTTTTGTTAAGTGTCTGCCCAAAGATGCAACCATGTTCAAAATGTCTTCAACTTGTGCATATGAATGTTATCACGTGGGTCCTAATAGACAATAAATTGTATTTGTACCGCTCTTTTATCAAATTCTTCGACCCGGGTGTACGTGTGTGGCACTGTGCCACATTCTCCACGATGCTGTTTTCTATGTAAATGTGTCTCTTGCCTGTTTTTGAGGGAGCACTGAAGTAGAGCCCTTACGAGGATAGGAAAGCATGTGAGATTCATTTGGATAAGTTGAATAATGGAATACTATCAATTATATGAACCTCACAAACCTTTTTTATAGCTTTTAATAGAGATATACAGGGATTGGGTATTCACTGGCTATTATTAATGTATCTTTTAAGCAAGAAGAATATGGTACAGGTGACTCTTATTTAAGACTGAATGTGTTTGTACATGATAATGCATATTATGAGGAGAGTCAAAATATTGAAGTGTTATAAGGCATTAAATGTGCAAGAGTAAAACCGTTTGTCTCCCATTCTATGACTGATAGATCTTCACCCACAGCAAGGTCTTGTGCAGTGTCAGTACAATGGGCATGATGCTAACTTGACATAAAAGTAGGTGGCTAATTGTTTGACTGCCTTTTGTACTTCATATCTGTAAAGACAACACTGCTGTGTTCCTGAAAGACAACTGCAGGTTAACACTTGGTTTTATTTTCCCCACCTATCACTAGCTTTCACCTACAGTAACAAGACAGTAACATCTGTCTTGTTAGTTTAATTATCCGTTTAATGATTTCTGTGTTCCGTGTCTCCGTTTTTTTTTTTGTTTTCTTTTTCGTGTTTTGCTTATTGAAAGTCTGTCTGCCTATCTGAGTTAGATTGTGTTTTTTTTTTTTTTTTTTTTTGTGCGAGTCTGAGTGGTGGTATATGAGTCTCTGCTTTTTTGGATTTCAAATTCGTTTTTAATAAGAAGTTTATTAAGAATAATAAGAACCTTATTATTACTTTTTTTTTTATATCATGCAAGTGAGTGATACATGACAGCCATTCAGCATCAACTCAGTGACAGGGCAGCCTTATTTTTTTTTTTTGTTTTGTTTATTTATTTATTTATTTATTTTTGTTCTTTTTGGGGTCCAGTTGCGCTTAGCTGAAGTTTAGTCTTGAGTGGGTTAGATGTCCTCTTCTTCCAACAAAACCTACAGTACTCTGGTGTGTGTGTACCCACAAGTACCCACAAGTAGGATGTCATTATTTAATAGACAGGTGGTGGTTTTGCTTTTGTCCATATCATTATGAATGTAAAGAGGAAATGCACAGTGAGACCACTGACATTCTCCCAGACATAGAAAAGAGCCAAGTACCTCCCATCACTCGTGCACTGTAACTTTAGCACATTTTATTCTTGTAGCTCACCATGTTAGAAAGGATTGAGTTACAAAAATATAGAGCTTCTCTTTTTAGAGGAGCTTCCAGTCTTTATGATTAGTTGGATCTTGTGTTCCCTCCTGCCACATTCACAGGCTGCAGTTTATCTGCTTACTCTCAGGGGCCAGAAGATCACTCCAGCAGGAAGGATGTGAGCGTTAACAAGGTCAGACAGTTAAACACTAGAATTTCAGACCAGTCTTCAGTATTTATCAAAGACCCTGTTCTCCTTATGCTTTGTGTAAAAGTGGATTTTTGTTGTGTTGTTTAAAGTTTTGGATAGTATGAAATAATTTACCATCATTTTCTATACTAACTAATAGTTTAGTTTAACTAATTAGGTAATCTGTTACTGGGGATTTTAAGGCTTCTCTTATGTCAGAAATGTAAAAAATCAATGCGTTTGCAATTGCAGTAAGAATAGTTCTCCCCAGATTAATGCCACAGCCATCCGTAACCGGGAGTCCATGGGAGCTAATTGGCCGAGGTCTCACGGGATAGAGGGATGGCATACGCTCACTTCCCTGTCACTCACAGCGATCACCAGCCAATCATGGGCATCTGTGAGCTCATTTGTACGAGGGGGCGGATAACGCTTTTCCTCCGAGTGTGTTAAACCGCCCCAGAATACGCATGTGCAGCAGTTCAACAAAAGGCAGGTGGCAGCATTGCATGTCATGGAGGGGGCATGTGCATGCTTAAGCCCCTCCCTGGTTGGTGGTGGTCATGTGATGGGGAAGGCAATACTTGATGGGTGGGAATTGGATACGACTAAATTAGGGAGAAAAATGGGGAAAAATCAAAAAAAAAAAAAAAAGAAGAATAGTTCCCCTGCAGGAAGTAGACATGTAAGTGAAACTGGAGCAGGTACGCCTACTTTTACGTCATGCAGGAAATATTTGGAATCGTTGTGGGGTTTCCAGATTTCAGAAATAAGTTTCAGAGGAAAGTTTTGGTTTATTTTAGGGAAAAAGTTCCTTGAAGAGGGCACGGTTCCTGTACTTTTCTACTGGGAGATATCCTGACACTCACAGCATTCACAAATGGGCTTGCTTTAAATAATAGCTGTTTTTTTTTTTCTTTTGCACATTCTGTCTTTAAACCTCCATAGCATTTTAGAAAATTTTGGTTCACATATGTATAAAACTATTTTTCCTGAACAAAGACTCTTTTCTAACATGGTTTGAAGTGTTTTAGCCACTTAAATACAGCGTTCATTTATAGTCATAATTTTTACAGTATTTATAGTCATAATTTTTACAGTTACAGTATATTTATACTAATTATATCTTTATAGCACTTTTTTTATATTAAATGATATCACAAAAAATTCTTTCTCATTTTTTGTATGCAAACAAAACAGATATGCCATAATTTAGGATTATTCATTGATGCTCTTTTCACTTTCAAACTTTAAAGCACATCCTCCAACATTTAGTTATGGAAGCTAATGTGCACCTAATGTGTGAGTGTGGTGATGTTTGACCAGGTGTGTTCTAAAACTGGGCTAGTTTATTTGTCTGAGGCTTTGCTGTGTTGATCTTCATTTTTAAGCAATGCAGCAGTACACTGTGTAAAATTATGCAGTAATCTCAGGGTGTAGAATTCTGGGAGAGGTGGTTTGCACTTTATCCTGTTAGCACCCATAGGCAGTATTTAAACATAATATGCATTTCCTTTACGTAACAAGGCCGAAACTTCAGGCTAATACGTAGCAGTGTAGAATTGATCCAGTAATGTGATGTGTTTTCATGCTTAAACCTGAAAACTGTGTTACTGAGTCAATGTTTTTCTGTTTCAAGTTCTATTTCCTACATCTGTTTTCTGTTAAGACTTTTGCTCACATGCATTCAGACACATGTGCAGGTTTACTAGCTGATATTACTGTTTCTTTTTTATTATTATTAAAGGAAACCAAAAGAAGTATCTGAGAAGAAAGCAACTTGTTTTATCTGATTATTTGTGATTGAGCATGGTAACATTTAATGCTGTATGTCCTGTTGTATAGAAATACTTTAAGGCCCCATAAGCCCAATTCACACTGGGCACATTGTCAAACATTGCATAAAGTGTCACGTCATGCACTCCGGCAAATTCCAGCTCGCATGCAACACCGCCCTTCTGTGTTTTGTCCATAAGTTACACTTTCAAATGCCATTGAAGTAACTTTATTTAACATACTAATCCACAAATATGTCATGATGGTGCAGCATGTACAGTGGTGCATGAAAGTTTGTGTAAAATTTTAAACATTTCTGCCTAAATATGACCAAAAACATCATCAGTCCTAAAAGTAGAGAAAGAGAACCCAGTTAAATAAATAAGACAAAAATATTTGACTTGGTCATTTATTTATTAAGAAAATTTTCCAATATTACGTATCTGTGACCCCCTTTTGCAACAATAACTGCAACTAAACGTTTCCAGAAACTGTTTTTTGTTGTTGTTGTTGTTGTTTTGTTTGGTGATAAAGTGCATTTACAAAAGTATAAACAAAGAAATAAACGAACACAGAGTGTTGAGACGAAATAACAAGAGAAAAATTAAATAAAACAAAAAGAGATCAGGAAAGTAAATGACAGAAAAAGTGAAAGAAAATGATGCATCTACACTCATACATTCCTTAGGATGACAAAAAAGGTAAGGGAAGAAAAAAGAATAAATAAAACAATAACAAGTGAAAATAATAATTTAGATATTGATAATAATTAAGATAATAGTAGTAGTGATAATGAAAACAATAACAAAGACAATAATAACAATAACAGCAACAATAGTAATTATAGTGATAATAGTAATAATGATAATAGTAATAACAGCAAGAATAATGAAAATATTAATAAAAAATGATGATGATAATAATAACAGTAACAATAGTGATTATAGTGATGATAACAACAACAACAATAATAATAATAATAATAGGCCCAGCCAGCCAGGACCGTTGGAGGCAGGCTCAATTAGCTGTGGTAGATGCCATGCCGACAAGGGCACCCCAGACACGCCTACAAGGACACCCCAGTTTCCATTAACTGTTAATCCATCCTGTACATCGGCTTGGAGGAATTTTAGCCTTACGTACAGAACAGCTTCAACTTTGGGATGTTAGTGTGTTTCCTCACATTAACTGCTCACTTCAGGTCCTTCCACAACATCTCAATTGGATTAAGGTCAGGACATTGACTTGGCCATTCCAAAACATTAACTTTATTCTTCTTTAACCATTCTTTGGTAGAACGACTTGTGTGCTTAGGATTGTTGTCTTGCTGCACCCACTTTCTCTCACTCCTGGGGAGGGTAACAATGGTCTTAAATTTCCTCCATTTGTACAAAGTCTGTCTTACTATGGATTGGTGGAGATCAAACTCAAGGGGTTTGTAACCTTTTCCAGCCTGATGAGGATCAACAACCCTTTTTCTGAGGTCCTCAGAAATCTCCTTCACTCGTGCCATGATACACTTCCACAATCATGTGTTGACACTTTTATAGATCCGTGTTCTTTAAATTAAACAGGGTGCCCACTCACGCCTGATTGTCATCCCACTGATTGAAAACACCTGACTCTAATTTCACCTTCAAAATGCTAATCCTAGAGGTTCACAAACTTTTGCCACTCACAGATATGTAATATTGGATCATTTCCCGCAATAAATAAACTACCAAGTACAATATTTTTGTCTCATTTATTTAACTGGGTTCTCTTTATCTACTTTTAGGACTTGTGTGAAAATCTGATGATGTTTTATTTATGCAAAAAAAAAATTTCAAGCTCCACTGTAGCAGCATACCAATATATTTGCATGCTATAATATTCATTTTCTCCAAACATGAAAAACAAAGCCAAATATCCAGTTGTTCAGTAATCCACTGTCTCATGTAGTCACACTTGTTAGATTGCTTTGAACATAATGAAGGCTCCACGGCAAATGAGCTATGGTAGCTTGTTGATTCAGATAATACTAATAATAAAATTAGAAGAAAGCCAACACAACTCAGTTAAATTTTAAATCAAAAGTAACAAGTAAATGAATATGCAAATATAATACACTTTGTTGTATTTGTGCCCTCTGTATGTCAGTTTGGCAGGATTTTTTTGGTACCTACTCTGGTGGAGTCGGGAACATTTCCTCATCATGTTCTGACACCACTTTTTACATCTTTGTAGCCGTGTGAATTACAAACTGCGGGATATTTTATGTAGGACACTCCTAAAGTAATGAGCATAAGATTTATGTGAATAATTTTGTAAGCAGGTGTTTGTTTGGCTTAGCTTGTGGTTGTTGTGGGTTTCCAGATGCTCTCATACTAGGCTCATTTCTTTAATTATCAAAGAAGTTTGCAGTTCTGAAAAAAATACTGTTGACATTTGAACTAAACAAATGTATCCCCCTTTTTTCCTCTATTCCCTGCCCTGTGTATGAGCACAAACACCCCTGATTTGTTGGAATAGTGTTGTGTGGCTCAGTTCAAGGCATTTTGTCTCCCATTCACAGAGTCACACAGTCAGATATGAGATTTTTTCATCAGACAACCAGCAGCCCATGAGGTGATGTACAAGTGTATTGGATTAAAATTGCTGATTGTATCGTTAATGTTATATTGTCTTTCTCAAAACCCAAGAGCTAGAATTGTACTGTAAACCCATTACTCGAAATGAGATTAAACTAATATTGAATGGACTGAGTTTTTCATATGACCCTTGAAGTGACACTTGTATGATTCATCTGGTCTGACACTGAGGTTACTGAACACAGTGCATCAGTCCTGTATCTGTATGATTAGAATTTACACCGAGTCGGATTCTAAAAGTGTTCTAAATTCATTCATCTTCAATAATCACTTCATCCTGAGCTTATCATGGGTACAGGGCAGGAATTCACAATAGGATCCATCTTTGTTAATAGGTCATTTTGCGAGCATTCACAGCAGATGGATAGCTCTTCTCTAGTAGTTCGTATAAGTGTTGTCCCTTTAGCTTCCAGCTTGCCACAGGTTTGAGAATGACTGTGTGAACATGTTCCGGGTGCAGTATGTTCCTGTTGCCTGTGTAAAAGCAGCTTAGCACACACTCTCACACACAGTTGTTTAAGAATTAAGAGCTGGCTTCTTATTTTTAATTCTTAGAAATTTACAAGTTCTCAGCATACGTACATAACACACATTATTACTGATATTAATAGCCATCAGGTTGGTCAGTATTTCAAAAGCCAGCACTGCAATAATGATTAAAGAATTCTATACAATTTAGCCCATGTTATATTTATGCTTGATGCAGGTGTTGTAATGAAGCCATACTGAGCTTGCAGAGACTGAGGTTCTTTTTATGCATTTTTTTTTACATTCATTATTAACAGCATGCCTCAGTTTTAAGTTCACCTGAATGTTTTCTGATATTTAAAGAATTTCTTATGCCCTTATTTGCATCATTGGACATGATGTTTAGGCTCCAGCCCTAATCTGTTTCATTAATTATTACCATTACTTACTACTGCTATTTTTGCTGCCTCATCAGGCTTTAAGAAGTACAGACTTCTTTCACAATCACACATCAATATGTTGTTCAATTGTACTGTGTGCGTACATTTAGGCTTTTGTTATGGACACACAAGGCTTTCCTGTAAGAGGAACTGTGTGTAATTGCCATAGTTGTTATGTGTTGAACAGGAATGTGGCAGTGGTTTCTCTTCCACAACACACATCAGAGTTTCATGAAAGTAGCTCAAGTGGATTTGGTTCCTTTGAGCTTAGCATTTCATTGCTTTTTAGCACAAAAATTTAGTCATTGCGTCACTGTCCTTTTCTCTGTCTGTCTGTCTGTCTGTAGGTCATGGTGATTGTCACTGTGGGGAGTGTAAATGTCATGCTGGCTACATTGGAGACAACTGTAACTGCTCAGTAGAAACAACTGGGTGTGTATCTGAAGATGGCAGAATGTGTAGCGGACGTGGCAATTGTGTCTGTGGCCGTTGCCAGTGCACTGAGCCAGGGGCATTTGGGGACTTGTGTGAGAAATGCCCCACCTGCGCTGATGCCTGTGCTGCAAAGAGGTACGTCATAGAGCTGGTATTTGTACAAACGAAATAATATTGGACACGCCTTAGTGCCTAACATTTGAATGTTGAGGAAGATGTTCTGTGGACAGATGGAGGGGAAAGTTTATTGTTTGGCAAACCAAAATCTCATTCCAGTTATGAAGCATGGTTCAGGGAGCATCATGATTGGAAGCTGAGACTGTCGAGGTACTAATCATGACCTCACATTTAAGTGAGGAGATCTGTATTTTGGAATGGCCAAATCAGAGTGCTGATGACCTGAAACAGAATATTGATGAACTGAAACAGTTTTGTTGGGAGGAATGGTCCAAAGTTCCTCCTATATATATTTCAGTCTTATAAACAGTTACAGGAAACCTGTGGTGGTTGTTACTGGTAAACTTGTGGTTGTTTTTGCCAGCCTGCACTATGAATTATTGCTCAGTGTGCCCAATAAAGACTTGAAAAGTACCAGTGTGTTATTAGTTAGTCAGGTTGAGACTAAAAAGCTCACACTTTTTTTTTAACAACTATGTATTTTAACAATTTAAGCAGTGCCAATTGTTATTTCACATGTCATCGGTCTCCTGATGAAACCTGCTATCTCCATTTTTGGCTTTTTCAAGTAGATGTGGAGGGTTATCTTAATTTATATTCATGCATAATCTCATTTTTACCTATGGAGATAGGTTTCCTCAGGAGGTTGATGATGTGCTTTTGAGATAGCATTCTATTTTCAAAAAAAGAAAGTTGGGGAATGTAGTTTAAAAATAGTAAAGTAGATTTTAAAAAATGACTGTGTATAATTGTTATACAGTAATTTTTACTCATTGTTTTTTAAGGGTGCTAATAATTCTGAGCCTGACTGTATAGCTGAATCCAGATTAACTGGAGCCACTCAGCAGCTAGTGCTCAGTTTCCATAGTTTACTTTATACTCAGCATGATTTCTAAACCAAACTTGGACTCCCCTTGATTCACACCTGCCTAAAGCTACACAGTTGTCATTCCTTACATGACTCTTGGTCATTAAAGCTCTTAAATATTAAAGGTCATAACTTCATTACTTTCCTCTTCTAGACGTTCTGTGGCCTAATGTGGTTCTTTGGGAAGAATAAAAAAATCCTTTATTAAGGATTTTTTAAAGGAATCTTTCAAATCTCCTTATGTATACATAGATGCATAGCCTGGATTAGTCTTATTGAAATGGCTTTAAAATCACAGCAGCAAAATAGCAGCTTTGTAGTTTGTAGTGAATGCTAATGATAATTATCATTATTCTCCAGGGAATGCATCGAGTGCACCCTATTTAATACAGGGAAATTTGCAGACAACCACACCTGCCAGCGCATGTGCAAGGATGAGATCATTGTCAAGGAGACACTCAGTGAGTATACACACTGCACAAAGAGCGGTTTCAGGGCTCTGTGTTTTTTTTTAAATGCAGTAATAATGGTGTTAAAGGAAATTTGATTATACTCTCAAAACTTTAGTCTCAAATGACTACGCTGCACAGGATATCCAAATTTGAAAATATACAGCTGAACCCTGATGAACTCTGTTCATAATATTAAGGTCTTGTATTCAATAAAATTTTATTTTGTATAGCACTTTTTTCCAGTTGTATCCAAACAGCTTGACCGAGCAAACAGATAATATATGTTGAGCTCCTGGGAAAACCTTGCAAGTGGTCTCATGTGTGATTGTGTGTGTGTTTGCGGTGGTGGTGGTGGTGGTGGTGGGGGGGGGGTGTTCATAAAAATATTTGGTTGTCACATCATAACTCAAACTTCATATGATTTGAGATCTATACAGCTTATTCCTTTAGAGGGAACGGAAATATGAAGATATAAATCACGCAGTAACTTTCTATGATATTACAGGTGTGTTAAGAGAGAGTTTTCCTTATTACAACTGTGATTGGAAATGGCTGATTTGGTGTTTTTGCAATATTTACCAAACCTTAAAAATTCCAAAGTTTATTTGTTATAGTTTTATTCTTTTAAGTTTGTAAACTTAAGCTTTTCTTTTCTTTTTTTTTTCTTTTCTGTTTCGATGCTACTGTTTTGCTGGAAAATTGGTAGGTTAATCTGTATTATATATGATGCACTATATAAAAAAACTAAAATATGTGAATCTGACCATTCAAAATCCCATAGAAAAACCATGGGCATTAATATGTAACTACAATTACCCCTTTCTTCACCCCGTTTCAACTGCTTATATTGTTCTGTGAATGCTTTTCAATAGACTTTGTACCATGGCTGTGGGGATTTTGTGCTTGTTCATCAATCTAAACACAAGAGGTTAAGCACTGTTGTCAGGAAAGAATTCTTGGCATTAAAGTTTGACCACACTAGCCTTGGCAAACCATGTTTTAATGGATATTATTGCGTGAACTGAGATAATATCATACTGAAATTGATTTGCGCCCCATTGTTGCAGTGACTACAAATCCTAATGCTACAGTTCAGTGTAACAAAGACACTTTGTAAGTGTGTGCTTCCGACTTGTAGCAACAGTTTAGGGAAAAATCACATGGGCCAAATTATTCTTTGAAGTTATATGGCTGGTCATGTGTTCAGGGAAGACCTCAGTGAGGGAGCTGGCCAAATCTAATGCAGTGTCTGCAGCTTAATTCACCACATGTCACTTTGAATTAAAGCCAACCTGCTGTCAGAGCAGTAACACAAAAAACACAGCTGTACTGAACTCGGCTCAGCATTCATTTAGGCCGGGTCAACCTATAATCAGAACAAGGAAATAGTGTTCTCTTATTTGAAAGACCCACTCTTATGATTTTTTTAAAAAATATATTTAATTATCTTTTTTAATGTGATGTGATATATAGTCTTCCAGTTCTGATGCAAGGTTTCAAAAGGTTCAGTTGCAAAGCTATTTATACATGCACTGTGCTTTAGTGATTTCCTGACATTGATTTTGTTTCTGTGCCCTCAATAGGCTCTGAAACATGCTTAGCTGTGAGATAGGCAAGTTGATATTTACCTGAACTATAGTAAGCCATGTGGTTATACTTGTTTTCCAGTTTTAAGAACCATGGTGTAAAGGGTCCTTGTTGCATCATAATGTATATATTTAGGCACTGTGTATAAGTGAAGCTCCCTATAAGATCTTCGGAAGGTGTGCTTCTTTTCTGCTAAACCTTAAATGTAGTGCTGACGTTTTAAATGTTGAAGTTATGTTTTCGGATCAGTCAGTCAGTGGACGCATCGGAAAACTCATTTTGCTTGGCATTATACCACTTAAGAGTGTTTTTCTTTTCTGCCAAAAAAAATGAAATGAAAAGAAATGAGGATTTACCTTATTATATTATTCTAATTATTATATATAGAATTATATTAGATGACTACGATGTGAAGCACGTAAGATTTCACATTTGGAGGAGTTTTAAAATTATAAACAGCATGTTTTTGGTTTGTGGGTGCTCAAGATTGACATACAGACCCAAAGTGCGGGATCCTGTCATGGTAAATGGAAGGACAGATGTACGCACAGAAAGCCGAATGGTTGTACAAGCCAGGAAAATAAGGCCTCGAACAATTACACAATAAAACAGTAAAAATCTTATTCCATTATCATAAGGGGATACAGTCAGAGGTCAAGTATATGGAGTAGACAATTTTGTGCAATTTTAGTTATATATAATACATGTTTTTAAAAATGACATAACTGCAATGTTAAAGATTTAGATTCTTGTTGATTTCTTGGGTGATATGAAGCAAGTATTTTCTTAAGAGCACCAAGCTCTCTGCACTTCAGCTGCAGTGTTGTAGGAAGCATTTCATGCAAGTTTTTATTGAATAATTATGAGATATTTGTTAAGTAATGCTTAATGTATATGTGTGTATTTTAAAAGCATTCCATGCCCTCTAGGTTTGGTTCCTGTAAGCATGCTTCATGCTTATAAGCATGGAGCTGCTGTTCTGTTTCACACATCCCTGCACTAATGGACTCCACATGTACATTCCAGAAATGATTAGCAGTGTGGAGAAGGGACATGACATAGTGACTCTTTGCCTGCAGGACTTCAGAAATGTTCTAGAATGTAACTGTAGTGCATCAATGCTTTGACTGTGGAATGCAAAGAGAGGTCCAGAAACGACATCACTGCAAGGCTTTTAATATAATGGGTTTGGACACACTGCATGTTTTTTCTTTTGTTTTTGTGGCTCAGCCACAGTTTAGCCAGCTGTTTTTATAGAAGGAGAACTTTCCTTCACTCCTCATCAACCCCCAGCCCTCCCCACTCACTCTAATTCTCTTTCTCTCCCTTTTTCTTTTTCCTGCAGATACGGACGACCCAAACACTGTTCTTTGTTTGTATAAGACAGAGAATGAATGTGTGATGAAGTTCACCTACTCTGAACATGTCAGTGGTCAGTCAGTCCTCACTGCTCTGCAGGAGCCAGGTTAGTGTACAGCTCCCACATTATGTAAACCATATAACTGTAATTAACTGCACACTCTTCCACAGCTGTCACAACTGTGAACAGGAGCAATAAACGCAGGTTGAAAAAAGTAATGAAAAGATTGTTAATGGGCTGTTTCTTGGTCAGGGTTGGTTTTTTTGGTATAGTCCCAGCTACACTAGTGAAACCTTTTCTCAATTCCGATAAATAGTGTTTTCAGAGGAAAATTTTGCTCAAATTTTGGCCAAGAACAGAATTCAATTCTCTCCACTGTAATAAAAATAGTAGCTTTTACCTGATAAAATTCTAATTTAAATTCTAATCATAATTGCACTCCTGATTACTAACTAACTTTTACTTTTGCATGGGTATTTTCATACAATCTGGAAAGATATTCTGCTGTTTGTAAGCTCTATTTATAATCTAAGTGGCTTTGACGGAATCATTTGTCTATCAAAAATGTCTTCTCGGCTCCCGAGTGGCGCATTGACAAGGTGCGCGACTATCAACCCAGAGATCGCAAGTTCGAATCCGGGTTAATGCCACAGCCATCCGTGACCGGGAGTCCATGGGAGCTAATTGGCCGAGCTCTCACTGGAGGGAGGGATGGCATACGCTCACTTCCCTGTCAC
>JAQMYF010000012.1:34132844-34143844 GCA_030014195.1 Neosilurus mollespiculum | reverse complement strand
CGGTAGCATCGCATGTCACGGAGGGGGCGTGTGCTTGCTTGCGCCCCTCCCTGGTCGGTGGTGGTCATGTGATAGGGTTAATGGGTGGGAATTGGAAACGACTAAATTAGGGAGAAAAATGGGGGGAAATCCAAAATAAATAAATAAGTCTTCTCCGGAAAGTAGACATTACATGTGGAGGACAGAAGTGCTTTTTTTCAGATATTAATTGCTTTTTCTAAAGCAGCATAGTCTGTACTGTATATCTTGCTGAAAAATATAACTGGGATTGCATATGAAATACTTTCTCTACAGAGTTCCATACCAGCTTGATAATCATGTCGGACAAAAAGTGTCTTGAAAACCACAATGATTGTCACTGATTGTTACTGCAGTTAATAATATATACAACTAATGTTGCATGAAAGTCTGTTTGTTATTCTAGTAAATAATGTGTGTGAATCAGTGATCAAGTTATATATTACTGTACATGGGGTGTGTGTGTGTGTGTGTGTGTGTATGCAGTGTGTGCTTCTCCCCCTGATGCTATGACGGTGCTTCTTGCGGTTGTGGGCAGTATCCTGCTAGTAGGCATTGTGTTGTTAGCCGTGTGGAAGTTAGTAATCACCATCCACGACCGGCGCGAGTTTGCCCGCTTCCAAAGTGCACGATCACGGGCACGATATGAGATGGTAAAGATGTTACTGTTTTTTCCTGTGGAACAACAAAGGCACTAATATATACTTTATATTAGTAAACTAGAATGAAAACAATTTAGATTTTGTGTGATTAGTTTAGGGGTATTTTAGCTCATTATATTTCATTTAGTAGCCACATGCAATGACAGCTATAAATACCACTTATTATCTAAAATATAAAAATCTATATGTATTTTATAATTAGTTTAGTTCTAGTGAATGATATACTACAGTTGAAGGTCTGCATGTTTAAGATTTTTTGATGTAACCAGTTTATATAATAGTTTATGAATAGTTTTTATCTATAATAGTGAATTGGAAGAAAACACAGCTCTAATGAAAACTGTAAGTCTTCTTCGAATCCCTCCAGTGAGTTAGCAGGAACAAATAATGGTGATTATTTCAGGGCTCTGTTTCAAAACCTCAAGTAGCTCTGCTCCACAATGATGTGCATTTCAATAAACCCATTTGACCTAGTTTCTCCTCCGTCTCATTCTATCAGTCTGTTCCTCTCTCCCTCACAGGCCTCCAATCCCCTCTACAAACACCCGATATCTACTCATTCAGTGGAGACTGCATTCCAGATGCACAGCAAGTCTTATAACGGAGGACTTCACTGATCTCAGGCCTGCTGGTTGACGTGGGGACACGGCAGGACCGGTCCGGTTGATGTGGTTTACAGTTTTGTGAGTGGGGAAGAGAGATTGCCCCTTCATAAAAAAGACTTTATGACAACAAAGTGCCATTAGAGTCTTCTTATTTCATGGTCTGTTTCATGAGGTCTAATAACTGAACCACAGCTGTACAATAAGCTGGATTGCTTATGCTCTTTAGTTTTCTCTGATAGAGGACATAAATGGAATAAAAGGAGATCCTTTACTGCAAGAGTAATGAACTTTGCAAATGAATGAACTACTTGAGTGAAATCGCCAATTCCGCAGCTCTAACCACAAGTCTTCTACATTGAGGATGCCGTGTGCATAACATTTTATGGACAAATTAAATGTTGATGCCATAAATAGTATAACTATAGACAAGGATCCTATATTTTAAACATGTTTGGTACTAACAGAGCAATAACTTTCTTACATTTAGTTTTGCACATTGTATGGGTTTATAAAGTGGGAAAAAATAAATAAAAAGACCACTCTCACTAGTCTCACGTTTGCATTTTTAAAAAAAAGCTTGTTTATTGTTCCTTATAGACCTGCAGATTTTCAGAGTAATCAGAGTAATTGATGATTGAACCAAATACACTTAATGCTGGTGGACCATATAATAGTGTGATATAATATCAGTCCATATTACACACCAATCCGAGTGGAATTGTAATGGGGGGGCCTAAAACTTGCAGGTTATAACGCACTCTCACTGCAAATCTTTGGTGTGAACTGGGTGTAAAGAATCAAGTACAATCTATAAACATATCCTTTGTAATGTGTATATATGCTGCAGAGATTTCTTCTTCTAAGCTTTTGCACCTTAAATAGTGCATCTAGCTTACTGTGTTAATAAGATGCCAAATGCCAGAGTAATTGGACTATAATTTGTACTGCAATGACAATAACATCCCAATGTTTCCCTGTGACTCAAACAGATTATCCCATGTCTGCTGTTAGCTGAACCCAGAGCTGAAAGGAAAATATGAGTCAATAAATTATGAGCTGTCTAAAATGTGGCAGTGACTGGGCACTTCAGAAGGCGTGTGTCTGAGGGGATGGAGACTGTTAGGATTTTTATACCATTAATAAGTAGGGTGTGTGAGACAGTAATTTAAGTAAAACTTTAGGCATAGTGACTGGGTGACACTTCTGAATTTAAAGGACTGTGGTTGAAAAGCTGATGGTGATGGTTCTATCGTGATTGTCTTTCACTAACATCAGCAGCATAATAAGTCAATCAAATGAATTATTTCAAGTAAACTTAACAAAATTATTCCCTGCATCTGTTTAAACATGAACATGTTCATTTCAAATAGAATGGTCTAATAAATAAACACGTGAGGCAAAAACACCACAAGTCGGCTGTAAAAAGTCCTGTGTTTGAGTCCCTACTCAGGCTGCATGTGTTTCCTCCCACAGTCCAAAGACATGCACGTTAGTCTAATTGGCTGCTTAAAATTGCCCATAGATGTGTGTGTGTGGTTTGGTCCTGTGATGGTCTGGTGAGCTGTTCAGGGTGTATGATGCTTTTGCCCAGTGCCGGCTAAGATAGGATTAAGTTCGGCAAATGAGTGAGTGAGTGAAAGTCGTGCTGTGATAATCACCAAAGTCTTTGATCATTTTTATCCCAAAGTTTGCCAATACCAACACATTCAAAGGGGTCTACTCCTCTTCTACTACGGCAATTTGCCAATACTAACAAATTTTATTGATTAAAGAGTAAGATGTGATGTTTTATGTTAATAGTTAAAATTAATGTTGCAGAACATTTGTTCCTTACAATCTATAACAACTCTAAACAGGGACTCCTTTCCAAACCTCTTTTTTTTTTTTTTTCTCCTCTCAAATAAAAGTAATGCCTATCCACCACGGGCCGGTGTGGGTGCAGGTTTTTCATTCCAACCAAGCAGGAGCCACACCTGAAAGATCAATTGATTTCAACAGGTGGAAGGTGTGGCTCCTGCTTGGTTGAAATGAAAACCGGTGCCCACACTGGCCCTTTTGTGGATAAGGTTGAATACCTCTGTGGTTATGCCTTCTGTCTTGAAGACCTCTGAGTGATAGAAAAAGTTATATACACATTAAATTTGCGTTGAATCCTCTGTAACAGTCCGTTGGGATTATTATTGCTGCACAAACAATAACTTTAAATTGAGCGCAATAATATAAACCTGTGATCTGCAATGCAGTTACAACTACTATCAGAGCTGTTGCTGTTCAATAAAAACAAAACAAACTTCTGACCAATTAGATTTCTTCAAACATCTTTCTTGTGGAAGGAATATGTTTATTTGGCCTTATATCAGGTACATTACAATATAAGTCACTTTATATGTAAGCAGTTACTTATTGTCACTTCTGTCACAGTGCAAATAAAAAAATCTATTAAAAAAATAATTAATTAAGAAGGACTAGCATAGGACAACAAGTGACCTGATATTATATGGGTGTGATGTGCTCTCTACAGCAGCATTAATTTATCAGCAGTGAAATAAATGAACAGATAATTTGAGATGTAGCGAATATGAATTTATTATCAGGGATGCTAAAATCCAGATCATAAAGAAATAATGTTTATCAATCTCCATGCATCACTGTAGGGTTTGTTTGTTTATCCCCTCCACATATCAACAGTAAAAGATGGAAGAATGATAACTCTGTGAGTTTTGGTAGTTGTTACTCTGGAAGAAATAAAATGAAGGTAATTTAAGCAGGAAAACTACATGCCTACACTTGTGTTAAGCACATATTTAAGCATTGTGCTTGTATGGTAAATTAAGCAGAGAAGGAACACTTCTATTTGGATTCTTATTCTCCAGAATGCCGGAAATCACGCAACTAATTATTAAAATGGAGGAGAAATCCAAAACTTCAAGAATCTTCAGTGACCTTAAGATCATAAGTCAGTTATTGTTTTTAACAGCCGGATGGAGACGGCTCCAAAATGCTGTCCAAATTCAACATCCAGTGTGTGTGTGCATGAAAGGAAAATATCCATTTCACATGAACTCACTCATTGAGTCATTTTAGAAACGTGGTGTGTTTTGTTTCCTTTTCAATGTTTAGCTTATGAAAAAATGAGTGACTTGCCAGCAGTAAACTATCCTTTACTTTTAAATCTGATCCCAAAAAACAAAAATGTTACTATGTAAGCAAGCATGTTCTTGATAACTGTGTAGGATTACATACGCCTCAGTTTACATTTACATGGTAAGCATTATATACTGGATCGACTAATTATATGTTACTGCACATGGCCTTGACTACATGAAGAGTCAGAAGTGTGAGTCTAGTGACTATATATAGAATTATAAATACAGAGTTCCATGTACTCTGCCAGTGTTTGTTTCAGCCCTGTAGTTAACTCATAATTGCTGGTGTGGTCCAGAGTGCAGAGATGGCATTCGCTGCCAGATCACTCAGACAAAAGTGACGTCACTGCCCAACAGGGAGGACATTATTCTAGACAGAGGAAATAAAAGTTGCTAAGTGTTAGGCCCAGGGCCATCCCTGTGAGGCAGAGTAATACTGTGAATGCAGAGGAGTTGAGGAAGGCTATCTTTAGATTTGGATATTTTAGAATCTGTTTTATAAAATTGTGATGATTAGGCAACTTTTCATCCTCTTGGATACTGTGC
Organism: Neosilurus mollespiculum; assembly: GCA_030014195.1. NCBI lineage: Eukaryota > Metazoa > Chordata > Actinopteri > Siluriformes > Plotosidae > Neosilurus > Neosilurus mollespiculum. The sequence goes on along the minus strand of JAQMYF010000012.1, from coordinate 34,138,867 downwards.
CTAGACATACAGGTGAGATAAAATATTCCAACAAATGACATGAATGTCTTATTTAAACCTGGCATCTAAGGGCTAGTGTTCTCTTTTGTACTGAGGTCAGTGGGATCAAATGAAAAAAGTTGTGAAGCCTATGAGGCTGACAAAGTCAAATTGTTTAAAACAGATAATTCCACTATAGAGAAAAGCATCTACAAGTGGCACAGATTTCAAACTACCACAAGATTGTCTGGGATTGGCCACCACAGTATATTCTGTCAGAGCAGCGTATTTTTAATGGGGGAAAGAAGAATGAAGGGAAAAATGTCATCATCTTCGAGGCCCCCAAAGATTTATCACATAATATGCAGTTAATTCTTGCAAATACTGGTGTGAAAGTGCATCTGCAGTCAAAAAGAGACCTGCACTAAGGGCATACCAGGAAAGGATATTAGTGCCAAAATACAGTTGGCCATATAGGCAAAGGCCAGGCCGCTTGTTTGGCCACCGTCACAGTACACGTGTGAATAGGAGAAGAACTTCATAACAAGTCTGCAGTATGATGGTGGGAATGTTATGCTTTGACGTTCACCTCACTGCAGAAGTATGTATGTATAAAAGTATTGCATGCAAATAATTGCACAGCACAATATGTTGTAGCTTTAAGAATTCCCTGCAATGGGAAAGAGGTTCAAACGTGTCTGGCATGACAGTGCCTTGGGCGCAAAGCAAGGTTCATGAAGATACAATTAGCAAAAGGTGAACTTAAAGAACTCCTGTCTACAGAGACCTCTCCTCTACCCCACTGAACACCATTGTCATGACCTGCAACTCTGACTGCATCTAAGGCTGAAATTTGTGCCAGACTTCACTTATGTTCCTGTGGCTGAATGAACCCAAATTCTCACAGCCACACTCCAAAATCTGGTGGAAGCCTTGCCAGTAGAGTGGAGGATATTATAATAGCAAAGGTGGACTCAGTGGAATGGGACATTCAAGAAGCACGTATGAATGTGATGGTTAGGTGTTCACCTAAATGCAGATCATCATTATTAAAGCTATATACACTAAATTTGGAATAATCCATAAGTAAAGATTCCTCTTTACACAAACTACAAAACTGATAATAGCACTTATTTATTTTATGTAAATAAACAGAAGAGTTTTCTATAAACTTCACTTGGTAAATCATGTAAAGTGAATCTTTCACTGCATGCTTTTTATATTTCACTAAACAGATTTACAATACTTTTATAATTCATTCATTCATTTTCTGAACCGCTTAATCCTAATTAGGGTCGCGGGGAGGCTGGAGCCCATCTCAGCCGACTCTGGGCGAGGGAAGAGTACACCCTGAACAGCTCGCCAGGCCATCACAGGGTAGACACACGCTGACGGCAATGCAGCCTACTCTTGACGAAAATCAGCAATGGTTCTTGTACATGCCTCTCACCATAGACAGTGCGAGATAATGCCATTACCTTTAATAACCAAATATTTAATGATTATTTTTGTATGAAACATAAAACATGTTGACTACTGATGAGTAAAATACATTTTTACAGCTTATGCTTATATGAGAAAGACTATGAGAGATTCATCCAAATACATAACTTTGTACAGCATAAAAATTACCTACTTAAAAAATATATATTATAAATAAATAAATGCTACATTAGGGAATTTTCTTTTTTTATTTTAACTTACTTGGAATAATTTTCCTGGGTTAAAACCATTTGCTTTAGTTATATTTTAATATATATGATATAGGATCTGAGATTTATATATGAAATACTGTACCTTCCAGTCCACTAAATGATGAATAATGCCACTTACAGGACATTGTTGTTTCTACACTAGTCTAAAAATGATTGTGAGGTTCTGTCCGGTAATGCCACCTTCTGGACAAAGAGTAGCAGTAAAGAATCACCCATCTCAAGTGAATCAAAGTAAGTATATAATAAATTGAATGCACAATATGTGAGAAAGTATTAATTTGGTACAAAGTACCAAGACTTTTATGAGATGACTCAAATTTTTTTTAGCAAAACTATTTAGGAGTTTTAAAATAAGTAGTACCATGGTGATAAACACGTCATTCCAATTTTCCCCAAGTATGCTGCCCTGCCAAAATAAGGGACCAACTGGATTTTAATGAGCAAAAGACCAGAGGCTCTGGTTGGATATTTACAGCAATGATTCATTTGTTTCAGTCAGTAGGTAACATCGTACTTTATCTTAACGAATGCAATGAGTATCTTCTCATTTCTTAATTGAATGTCAGAAGACATATCCTGTGGTTGTGGAAAGGATGTCACTGTGTTTCAGAAGGGTCAAATAATTGACCTACATCAAGCAAATTAAATTGCTAAGGAGACTGCTGAAATGACTAAAATAGTGTTAAGAACTATCCAGTGCATTATTAAACCCTGGAAGAATTACACTGTTCTGACATTAAGTTGTGGCATTGTGTAAGTTGAATGCATGCTGTAATCAAATCAAAAGGCACACGTTTTTTTGTTTTGTTTTGTTTTTGTTTTTTTAAGTAATTAATTAATTAAGTAATATTTGTTTGTTTGTTTGTTTAGTTAGTTAGTTAGTTAGTTTTCTTTGTTTCTTTCTTTCTTTTTGACAGGGCAGTGTATATCAGACAGTAATGAGCAGTAAACTGACCTTTGAATCAAAAGATATCTGCTTTTATCTGAGGTCTTGAAAGCTCTTGTTTCACAACAAGAGGTATGTATTGGGTGAATATTTCTTATTAGATGGGGTTCCTTTGAACACACACACACACACACACACACACACAGAGAGAGAGAGAGAGAGAGAGAGAGAGAGAGAGAGAGATCTAACACTTCTAGCAGGATGTTAAGTTGGTGCCTGTCAGCCTTAAGATAACATTACAAAAACAGTCATGAACAAAAGGACTACTGATGATTAAACCAGCGTAAACAGACACATAATGGCTCAGCATATCTCTGTTTAATTTTTTCATCTTTTAGCATCTTTCATAGTTATGACAATCCTTTTAATAAATTTTGGCTACACCATAACCATCTCTCTGTTTAATATACTACATTAAAAATGAGTTTTAAAAACAGTTTGAAAGATCTTGTTTACTTTTTGACTTAATAAGAAATATTATCAAGAGATCAAGAGCAGTAACTTTTTTATCCACAACTTTCCAAGAGGATCTGAATAATTGTTCGCTAATAATTCAGGAGAAAATCTCACTCATTATGTCTTCTGGAAACTCCAAGAATGACAATATTCCATGCCAACACATTTGAGCAATGTTTTACTGTAAAATAATCCCTAAACCCAGATGGGTCATAACATGAATCATGAGGCTGTGTTTAATATAAAATTATTTACTTAGGATAGTATCATGGAATAAACAGTAAAATACACTTAATGACATCACATAAATTGATGATTTCTTATAATCTCTTACTGTATAAAGCTTACTTAATTCCCAAGCCTACTGAGATTTTATGCTTTCTATAAAAAATTATCCCCAATCCTGCTGTTTTCTTTCTAAATTAATTGTGGGTTGATCTCATTTTTTGGCTGCAGCTGCCTCTACACTTCTGAGAGGGATTTCACAAAATGTTGAACGTAACATTAATTCAGTGATGGATTATTAAGGCACATCAGTGATATGAAAAAGTCTTTGCCTCCTTTCTGATTTTCTCTTTTTCTTTTAATTCATAACCTTTAGCTGTTTTTGATCTCCAGACAAATTTAGTATAATACGGTGTTTTCCTTGGAAACATATCACATAAGATCAAGGCTTTTTTTGTTGATATTACCAGTGATTTGTATCAGATGTAATTTTGGTGATATAACAGCAATAAATGTGTATTAACTACTGTAGGGCGGTACAGTGGTGTAGTGGTTAGCATGCCTGCCTCACAGGAAGAAGGTCCTGGGTTTAAGTCCCAGGCTCGGGCGTTTCCAGTTGAAGTTTGCATGTTCTCCTCGTCCTTGTGTGGGTTTCCTCTGGAAACTCCAGTTTCCTCCCACAGTCCAGACATGCACATTAGTTTAATTGGCTGTTCCAAATTGCCCCTAGGTGTGAGTGGTGGTTTTGTGCGCACAAATGGTTTTGTGCGTGTGTTGGCACTGCGTTGATCTGGTGAGCTGTTCAGGGTGTATACCGCCATCGCCTAGTGTCAGCTAAGACAGGCTCCAGCCTCCATGTGACCCTAGAAGGATTAAGTGGTTTGGCAAATGAGTGAGTGATTAAATATACTTAGAGTTTCATGACCTCTGTTATCTCATCATATACCCAGCATTATAAGATAACAAATCAATTTATTAACTCTTTATTTTCTATTTTAATCCTTAATAAATATGGGGCACTGCGATGGCCTGGCGAGCTGTCCAGGGTGTACCCCGCCCTCGCCCAGAGTCGGCTGAGATGGGCGCCAGCCTCCCCGTGACCCTAATTAGGAATAAGCAGTTTAGAAAATGAATGAATGAATGAATAAATATGGGGCAGTTATTGCCATTTTAATAAGAGAGTGAATCTCTATACTCAGATACTTTTTCTCGCCATTCACGTGATCTGACGAGTGAATGACGTTGGCGTACAACTTTTACTGACCAATGAGAATGTAGATGAGACAACCAAAGCTTTGTGTCACATATAACGTGCCGACATTTATTAATTAATATTTTTATTTCTGTTTTAAAGCAATACACGTGTCAGTTCTGCTGTTTTTTTTTTTTGTTTTGTTTTGTTTTTTAAGCACAGGCTCCGCCCCCGGAGGAGTGGGTACTCTGGCGCGTGCACTATTCCAGCTGTTATTTGGGATACGTGCAGATGTCGTGTTCATTCTGCTCAGGATGCTGTACATATACACTGTAGCTTCTCTGCTCGCCTTATCATGCGTCCTGAAGGAGACTGAAACCTGGGGATACAAGAATGGAATTCTTCACAACTCTATCTGGCTTGGTAAATTTAGTTTCTACATTAAACTTTTGCTTGTGTTTATTATAACAGTGTTTACAGATGACTAGATATAAAGAAGAAGGTGGGATAGAGGGCATGTTTTACTTTGTTGGTGGGGACCAAATGTCCCAACAAGGATAGGAATATCAGATAGAATTTAATAAAATTTGGAATATTTGGCTGGTCCCCTACAAGAAAAGTTTTATTTAAGCAAGGTTTTAGTTTGATTCCTGAGGTTAAGATTTATTTGATTAGTAGCATAAATTATCTTCATTAATCAGTGTGGGCAGTGGAGGCTCAGTGGTTAAGGCTCTAGGTTATTGATCAGAAGGTCGGCAGTTCAAGCCCCAGTACCACCAAGCTGCCACCATTGAGCCCTTGAGCAATCTCTCTCTCTCTCTCTCGGTGTGTGTGTGTGTGTGTGTGTTGGCCACTGTCTCACATTATGGGACAAGCATTTATTACTGTCTAAGTGCTAAGAGTCCATTTCCTCTGAGGGAGCGTTGTAAACTAGTGTCCTCAGTGTCTTACACAGATAGAGTACATTGCTACATTCAAACCACAGTGTGGTAATTAGCTCAGAACAATCGAGTCATTCATCATTAGTGACTCAAGATGTGAAAGCAAACTTTAGTCAGTTTGCCAATTTCTGTAATCAGTGTGACCATAATTTATTCCCATGGCTCTAAATCTCTTGTGCTTTTTCTCTTAATAGAGTTGCCTCAGGACAGTAGTTAAACCGCAGGACAAACGGTATTAAGCTTAGTTAGAGAGAAATAACTCTGGTGGACCATCATTTTACCTTAAAGGTCACTGGTACATTTTATATTGTGTGCATCCCAAGGAACATAACGATAACTCTAATGAGGGACTAAAATTAAAAAGAGCCACTGGCAATTTCTTACACAGAACATCTGGAAAACATACAAAGTTATTTACAGCTATACATAATAATATTTTCTTGAATTCGGATCTTTTGAATAATGTAATGCTATAGCCTATGGGTCATGCTCTCAAGTTTCAAGTTTCAAGTTTATTTGTCATATATATATATATATATATATATATATATATATATAAGTGAAAGGAG
>JAQMYF010000012.1:34112456-34123296 GCA_030014195.1 Neosilurus mollespiculum | reverse complement strand
AAAAAAAAAATATATATATATATATATATATATATATATATGTATACACACACACACACACACACACTTATTTATTTATTTTTTGAATTTATATATATATATATATATATATATATATATATATAAATGTATTTTTATTTTTTTTTGAATGATGAATCCAAAGCGAATAGTCAATAAACATCAATATATATGATTCTATTTACAATTATAAATTTCTACCACAATCTCCAGAACACCAATGAGCGGCTCGGGTTGCTCGCTTGTGATGAATTATTGATGACTGGGCGGGGCTTGTGTCGGGTGAAAGGTGAAGCTGTTCAGCGCGCCTTGTTTGGCGCCAGCGTTTTCGCGGGACTGCTGAAGAAACAAGCGAGACGGCAACTTCCCTCTTACTGACAGTTAATAATATTTCTGAAGATAAATAGGCCTTGCTGGGTTTGTTGGTATACGCGTTTTCGTCCATGCTAGCGCCGCTTTTCTTTTGGCTGTGTTCCTTTTATGTGAGAGAGAGAGGTGAGAGAACACGACTACTTTTCCCCTTTTGCTTCCTAGTTAGCTGCAGTGTGTTCTGGGCAGGGGGGTTGTGGGTAAGTTAGCTAGCAACCACGCTCATTATATCAGACTGCGATAATCACATCTAACGCCTGAACTTAAACACTCTAGTGTGTTTGTTCTGGATTAAAAAAAAGAATAATAAAAAAGCTGGGATGTGTGAGTACTGTGGGCTACACCCGCATGCTTGGAGCTTTTAACACGAGATCTTGTTGTTAGCTGGTCCTTATTAGCTGACTCCACATTGTTTACACGACATGCTAAGCTAGACTGAGGTCGCTAGATGAGTGTCAGATGCTCAGTAAAACAAACCTAGTGATGCTTGTGTGAATTATGGAGGCTATATTACGGGATAAAATGTCTGTCGTTATGTAATCTATTTGTAAAACCAGTTGGCTAGCCAGGCTGTTAGCAGGGAGGAGGCAGAGAAGCTAGCTAGGTACCTACCACCTCCGTGTGTGCTCATCCCTGCTGAGCATTTAAATGCTCTCGTGCTTTTAGATGCAGTCGAGTGATTTAGCAGAGCCTCCCTGCATGTTTAGTTTTGCAGCCACCTGTTAGCTGCCATGCATCAGTGACTAAAGGAGCTAAAATGTAGAATACAGTGTATTCAAACGACCTAAAGCTGATCGGATCTTTCAGACCCCACACTGATATTCCATGATCTTGATTATCATGTGAGCCTTATTAATAATTGCTTCACTAAAACATGTTCCAGCTTGGTATCAGAGCTGGGTCTGTTGTTCTGAGACCCTCAATCACTACACGGTTCAAGCCAGGTGTTTAAATAAGTATTTAAAATGTACTTTTCCTGGTTTAAATCATTTGAACAGGAGAGGATTGTTTTTTTGTAGTTTGTTTAAAGTGCAGCAATATGTGGCGCACAGGAAAAGGCGATGGGTTTGTGTTCCTCTTATGACTGATTGTGCTCCCGCAGGACGTGAGGATGATGGCCACGGTCCCCATGTCCAGCTCTAGCCTCTTCCCTCTCCTCAACACTCTGGAAGACAGTGCAGCCAGCGTGTCCGAGCAGACTGACGCTTACCTTACCATAGCCAAGTGAGTGAAGACACGTTCTACAGAATGTTGGCACCAAGGAGAAGAGTAAAATAGGATTTTGTTTCTGTATCACTGTTGTCTTTATTCAGAAAGAAGTGTTCCCTCAAAAAAAAAAAAAAAAAAAGCAGGTCTGTGCAGGGCATAGTTTGCAGATAATGTAAATTTAAAATGTTGAGTAACGCTGTCAACAAAACCTGCTGTCTTCAGTAATGGTTTCACGAACACATCATCTGCTTGTACAGTGCTGCATACACAGTGAGTAAAAAACTCAATGCACAAAGGCTAGCACAAAAAAACGTCCGATTTATCTACTTGTACCATAAAATATCACCCAAAACTAATTCGTTTTAGCTGCTAGCAACTGCGAACGTTACCTGTCGCGATCATTACTTCGAAGGACGGAAATTAAAAGATGATGCAGACAATCCACGATTAACCCAAGACCATTTTGACATCAAGCGCATGCGCAGTGTTTGTTTTAGATACAAGGTTCGCGATATAATTTGGACTGGCGTGAAATGATGTGAGTTATGCGGGCCTGAAGGACGGGAATAATGTGAACAATGCAGTGATGATCTTTTGGTCCGATGTCTCTACATGTGTACTCTGATTTGGCATGTCAAAAAAGAGAATCTGACAAATGATTTTTATACAGAATGGTATATATTTCTATATGATGACTTTGAAGGGGCCTTGTTGTTAACATTACTGTACAGGATGGAAGTTGTGTTCTCAACTGGTAAAATCCATTGGTTCGTCAAAGTGGGACTATTTTTTGATGACCATTTCAAAATTTACTTTGAAAAAACTCAAACCATGAACGCTACAACAGCCTTGCTTACACAGGTAATTTATTTCATAAATCTTAGGTACATGGGTGATTTATCACAATATCTAAAATACAAACTTAAATTATTATTATTATCATTATTTTTTTGAAAACTACCCCTTTTGTGCCCACTCTCTGTAGAATGTGTCTGATGTAAACTCCAATGGAGGAACAAGAATACTAAAGTAGTTATACTAACCGCTGTGGAGCTGTAGTATGTCCCTAGATTTTATAAAACGTTAATAATAATCTAACTTGTGTGGGTTTGCAGTCGCCTCAGTGGAGATGATGGACGGCAGTTTTTTCCTTTAATCATCAAGCACTTTTCCCGTCTGGGTAAAGCTTTTCAGGTAAGCGTACACTTATGTTTTATAATCTTTGGTTCTTTTAGATTTTTTCAGAATGTGGTAATAGTAAATGTACATCTGCAATTTTTCATTTGTTCTTGATACAATGCATTCGTGCTGTCAGACTCACATATCCAGCGACAATGAGGAGCTAAGCCAGGCTGCACTCCAGGCACTGGGTTTCTGTGTGTTCAACACAAATATTGTATCCAACATTCCTGGTAAGCTATAGAGCAAAATGAACAGAACACAAGAGCAAGTCTTTTATACTGTTTTATGTTAATTAGTTTTTGAGATGTTTTCTTTTCTTTTTTTTTTTCCCCCCCAGCAAATTTCGCAGAGGAGATCTTAGTGGCTCTTTGTGCCCTAATATTAAAGTCCACAGACAAAAACACTTGCACACGAGCATTATGGGTCATTTCAAAACAGAACTTTCCTGAAGAAGTTCTTGCCAAGAAGGTTCGCAATCAGAAAGTATTTTACAAGTTTTTGGGTGCTTCTGCTTTCATTTAAAGCAATATTTGCCTTTTTCTGTCTTTTAGGCACCTGAAATACTCCGGACTCTCGAGGCTCTGCCGACAAAAGACATCCAGTCAGTCCTGACAGATCACGAGTCGCTAAATGTCGTTATAAAGTAAATACTTGTTACACATTCCTTTTTCACCCCCGAATAATAATCTTGTGACCTTTATATGCACGCATCAGTGTGAAATCTGTTGTTTGGCTTTTGACCTCTCAAATATAAGGCTTTGCTAACCAAAAATGTCCTGATTGTTTACTTTTATTACTGACTAGTAGTACTGAATTATTCAGATGTAGCATGAACTGTTAAAGATTTTACAGATTAAAATATTTCTGCCTCTCGCTTAAAGCTTCATAAACTGAGTTCAGTAGAGATGACTCAGGTATGCAGGTATAAATACTTGGTAACTAACACAGAAGTAAATCAGTTAGCAGTAGGAGACACAAAATAAATGGTTAACAGTTTAAATGTTTTGATCATAGGCTGCTTGAGCAGGCTCCTGTTCAGATGGGTGAAGGAGCAGTTTTGTGGATTAAGGTGGTTATACCTCTGGTAGTTCACCCAGCCTCGAAGGTGCGCTTGCGTGCGGCTGCAGCGCTAGAGATGGGAATGCCCCTTCTTCTGCAGAGACAACAGGAGGTGGCTGCCATTGTAGAGCCTGTGATGTCCTCTGTAAGTCTTTCTCTTGTTTTCCATCTTGCACTGCAACAGTGAGATATAGGCTCTTTTTTTGCCTTGTGATGAAGCTGTTTGCCCTTGGGTAGAAGGCCACTCTGGCTTGTTATGAGTATTTGGCAGGTTTTGTCTTTTATAGCGCTTCCTTTCTGAGAAATACCACGATGTGTTATTTTGCTGAAGTCTGACTGTTTATAAAACAAATTGAACTGTTTAAAATTGGAAATAGTGTTAAGATATTTTAGAAAAGTAGGTCATTTGGTGGCTTGGGTGATATTATGCATCTCTTTCATTATGTTCTTTACATAAATGCCACCTTAATTGTCCTTTTAGAAACTTATCCCAGAGATGCAGAAACTGTTCTCCACCAAGAATGAGAGCAATGTGCTAAAGCTGTGGCCTTTATTTGTAAAGCTTCTCGGCAAGGTAAGGCTCACACACGTGACGATGCCACTTGTGAGCTTTCGTTAATAAATGCTGAAGAGATGTTTGGTGCAGGTATATCTGAAACATGTATTTTCTGTTTAGTTGCTCCACAAAGGAGGTGCCTTCATAAACTCGCTGCTCTATTTAGAAGAGCTGGGCTTCCGCAGTTCATCTCCCAGCATAAAGAAAATTGCCTTCATAGCCTGGAAGAGCCTCATTGACAACTTTGCCCTTAATCCAGGTGGGTATTCGACCAGACTGCTGCAAATATCAACCTAATGTCCGTTTTTGTCATTTAATACAGATCAGATCAAACCGGATTAAATGTCTATTCCAGATATTCTCTGTAGCAGCAAGCGACTAAAACTGCTCATGCAGCCTCTCAGCTCCATCCTTGTGAGGACTGAAGCCTTGTTGCTCACCAAGTTAGAGGTCTGGTGGTATCTGGTGGTCAAGCTAGGGCCTAACCTGTCTACTAACTTTGAACAGGTAAAATTAATCATACTATAATTAACAATATAAGAGACAGGCATCACAGATTTTTACACCATTGTTGATACTGCAAGGCTCTAACAAAAACCTTTATGTGTAAAGGTTGGTGTACCTCTGCTGCTTAGTACACTTCCTCCAGAGGCCTCATTGGCATCTCCAGCCACCCCTGCTAGAAGCACAAGTCAGATCAATGGTATTGGGCTTGTTACTCCCAAATCAGGTAGAGGGAATGTCAGATTTTCCCCCCCTCTGCATATTATGTATTGTTTTTTTTTTTCTTGAAAATTATATGTAATCTATCTCTCTCTCTTTCACTCTCTCACACACACATTTGCTCTCTCTCTTTCTCATTAATGCATACATGTATTCAGGTGTTCCCTCGTGTAGCACTCCAGGAGCTAGTGCTAGCCCTCGTCTAAGTCTTAACAGCAGTGTGAGCATCCAACAGTCCTATTCCTCCATCCAGCTGCTGGGGTTGGAGATGCTTCTGCACTATTTTCTTGGCTCACAGGCCAGTGCTGCTGCAGCCAAGAGCAGTCTGCATCTAAGTCTTGGTATAGTAGTAGTGTATACATACTTTATTTGTTGGTTGACTTCCGTTTTCAGCTGTCTTTCTGACTGGTAAAATCTTTAGTTTTGTGATTTTCTGCAATGTGTGCTTCTAAAATTATTTGAATTGAGGGTTCAAGCAGTGGTTTTTAATAAAGTAGCTGTATGTGAGCTGTACTATAACTGCATAAATTATTTTTTTTTTTCCCAGAACCTTTAACACACAACCTTTTCAGCAGCCAGTCTTTCTTCAGCAAACACTCCTCCACACTCATTTCAGCTGTTAGAGATGGCTTTATCTCTGTTGGCAAAGATGCTCCAGGTACTCAATTGCCTTAATTCATCTTCCAGTTGCCAGGGTTTGAGACTGTTATTGTGAAGTTGCATCCAGCATTTTTTAACTTAAAAATGGTGTTAATTTTTATCCCTGGACAAAAATTTATGTTGGATGAAATGGTATTTATACCTCTACAGTAATCAAAAATGATGACCAATCACTGCCTTGCTTTCCACGTGGGGGTATATTCAGTCAAATGCTCCTGTGTCTTTCTGCTCATTAGTGACCCTACCGCACATGAATCTGCAGTCAGAGCACATGTGTCGGGAAGGGCGTGGCTTTCAAAGATATCCGAGGGGAAGGTTTAGCTTGTACCCCTTTGAGATGTTAAATATGCAAATTTTGGTAGTTTTCCACATTATCATCGCAAGGTTTAATTATAATGTGTGAGTTTTTTATAAAGCAGCCGTACCTGGTGGTAAACACACTAGAGGTGTGATAGATAAGTGATTGATGCAAATTGATTTTGTTGCCTTTTTTTTTTTTTTTTTTTTTTTTTTGAATTTTGAATTTTGAATTCCCACATGCAAGCGAATATTTTGCGGCTTAAATACGTATGTCGTGACAGTTTTCGCGACTGATTTGTGAGTAATTTGTGATTGGTTTGCAGGTGATTTTGCCGAAAAAATCAAATCTCCTTTTGTAAATCAGTTGTTTTGTTTTCAAACCATTCGCTTTTCATGCGCGTGTCACCGGCTTCAGGGCAGCCGTAGCCTAATGGTTGGAGAAGCAGGTTTGGGAACAAAAGGTTGCAGGTTCAATTCCCAAACCAGCAGGAAAAATGTGAGGGGGCCGGGGGTAGTAATCAGCCACCTTTTGTGTCTGAAGTATCCTTGAGCAAGGCACCTAACCCCCACCTGCTCTCTGGGTGCTGCAGTGTGTGGCAGCCCACTGCTCCGAATGTGTGCTCACTTTGGATGGATTAAATGCAGAAGCCAAATTTCCCTTGTGGGATTGAAACAGTATATCAAAACGAACAAAATACGAATGATGACAAAATACACAGAATATGGTGGATACCAGCAAGTCTCCAACTTGTCACTTTTTCTTGTTGGAAATTTTTTGTGATGAGTTCAAACAAAATGTGATGCCGCAAATGTTGCAAGACAAATCTGACAACATTTTGAGAAGGAAAAGCAACAATCACAAATTGCCATATGCGTCATTTGCTTTTCTGTCGCAACTCTAGTGTGTTCACCCCCTTACTCTAAACCATTGTTTTGCCATTATGATGGGTAATATTAACCCAGTAGGTTTCCTTTAAAATATTAATTTTGTTTGTGCCTTCATGTGACTATAAATTTTGCCACCTTTATACGCTGTTTCTAATAGTTTAAGCTTACATAGGCAAGGCTGCACAATGTCACGTTTTTAAGGTAACTCGCATCAAAATCTATAGAAATTTCTTAAGACAAGGAAAAAAATACTAGGTCTTTATTAGAGTTGACCCGCCTGGATAAAATTAAGTTGGGCAATTTGGCTTGTGCTCTTGGTAGACAATGCTCTCGTTGTGCAGTTGCCAGTCCCTGAAGGACCTCAGTTGTACTTTTGTCAGTGTTTGAGTGTATTTATTTTAACATGTGTTTGTATAATTCTCCAGTCATTGTGCTGTATTTCCTCCAGATGTATATCAATCAGTAGCTGATTTGTCATTGCACAATATTTAGCATTTACACAAGATGCTTGGTTCCTGGTGTACTCCTAGAAACACTTGTGGCTAAGAAATGTTCTCGTATACATGCCTAGCAAATAGTTTTTTCCTGTTTAATAATCTTAAAATGAAAATAAAGTAGATGTGTTTTTGTTTGTTTAGAGGCATTGCTGAGTCTGATATGGAGCAGCCTTGTTAGGCATGTTAATACAACAATAGAGGCTGGTGAGTCCTACAGTGGGCTATAAATCTGAATAAATACTCATGCATGACTAGCGTGTTCTGTTGCTGTTTAAGCTTGCATCTGTTCTTTCTTTGTGTTTTCTTTTTTTGTTGTTGTTGTTTACAGCTGGCAATAAGAAGGAAAGACAGGGTTCTGAGGTACTTACTCTCCTGCTGCAGGCCCTGCAGTCTATTGTGTCCTCTGAAGCTCTTCCAGCTCCACAGGCTCTGGTAAATCCATCTCACTTTGCTCTTCTTAAAAACCAGCTTCATCAGGCTTTAGCAGTGAACATTAATTACAAGTACCCATTCAAGTGCTCTATGAGGTTTCTAAAGCTTGAGTTTCCAACACCACAAGACTTTGAATCATTATAACTTTTTAAAACTTGTACTGATAATTCATTGCTGGTGTTTGATGGAGATTTTTTTTAAATGTGAAAAATACAAAAGCCTTTTTATATCAGCACTTTTTTCTTTTTTTTAATTAAATTTTGTTTTACTTTATAGGCTTTGTTGGAAATTACTGTGAAGGCAATTCCTCAGAAGGTGCTAGGGTCTGCAGCATATCAAGTGGCAAACATGGATGTATTGAATGTGAGTTTGAGGTTAATCTTGTTTGCAGCTGACTTTAAAAAGCAGTTCCCGGCCAAGAACAAAAAGCTGTGCACTCTAATATGTTGTTGGACCACCTTTAGAGCTAACTACAGTTCTTCAGGTCGAGGTTCAGGAATAAATTAAAGTCAGCTGATGACCTGAATGTACTGAATAGCGAGGTTATCCCATCTATGGACTTCTTCTTTCTTGATCGCACAGATATAAAATTGGTACTTGAGTAGTGAAAGAGTGATCCAGGGAGCATGAGGAATCATTTTCACATGAACTGGCACCACAGAGTCCTAACCTTAAGCTTAATGAAAGTCTTTGGCATGTGCTGGAGAAGACTTTATGGAGTGGTTAGATTTTTGTCAGAATTTTAAGATATCAGTAAAAATATACCCACCTCTGGGTGGAAAGAAATGCTGTGGTGGTTAAATTTGTAGAAACAGTGCTATTACACACTGTAATCAAAGTTAAAGGCAGTCCAACAAAATATTAATGTGGGCCTTGTTTTTTTGGCCAGGGAGCGTATAATGCAGCTGGTTTTATTCCCTTCTTTGAATCTATTAAAAACGTGTTAAAATCTGCTTGACTGTCATTATGTGCATTTCTTTATGTATGGAAATGTTATTGATTGCAGGGTACCCCAGCTCTTTTCTTGATTCTCCTTTTCTACAAGAGCAGTATGCTATCGTCATTTGTGACCGATGAAAGGTGAGCTCTTCAGAAGGGTGTCAGTCTTTGATTATTTGTCTTATTACTAATTAAATGATTCTGTTGGTCATGAGGAAGTCCTCAGTTTTGATTGAAGAGACAGTGATGAAAAATTTCCAGCGTTGCTTCATAATAGAATTTACTGCAAATGGTTTGCTTTTCCTTTTGCTCACTGGTAGGTTCTTTGTCTGCTTGGAGACCCTCGTCAGCTGTGGACTCTGTGGACCCACATCCGCCCTGGCTTTTGGAGAATCAGTTTTGGGGACAGTCAGTGGCAGTGTGGGGGCTGTGGAAAACAAAGAGCATTTGTGGAGAATGTGGAGTGTAGTTGTGAACCCTTTAACTGACACCATTACACAGGTTTGTTCTGTGTTTTTTGTAGGTTACTCCGTGTTGGTTCTCATTTCGAGTGTATTTTTATTTTTGTATGTTTTTTTTTTTTTTTTTTTCTTTAAAAAAACAAAACAGACAAATGAGGTGAACCAAGGAGATGCCCTGGAGCATAACTTCAGTGCGATTCACAGTGCCTTGATGTTTCCCATTACTCACCTTTTGCCTGGCTCAGAACTTCCCCAGGTCGGGATCCATCTGCATTTCTCAATCATACTTCGGTCTTTATAGCCGGCCGCTTTACTTTTTTTGTCATTTCTATAACAGGTGACTCAGAAGACCATGCTGAGCACATGGTCTCGACTGTATAAGGCTTTTGCTCGCTGCTCAGCTCTTGTTGTCACAGCAGAAGAGAACGTGTGCTGCGAAGAGTTGTGTTCCAGGATATCTGCTGCACTGAATGGTGAAGCCATGAAGGTATACAGCACAGATGGAGCAAGACAGTTTTGGTCATTATCATTTTCTCAAATTAACTGGGCTTTTTTGTTTTTGCCTTGTATAGAGTTTGTCCACTCTTGATGGAGTAGTAAATATCTTGCTGTCCATTATTGAAAGTGTGGACTTCTCTCCATTCACCCCTCAATTTCAGCAGAAGATGAAATGTAAGACATCATGTGGCTTTGCTTTAAATGGAAGAACAGATTTGTTTTTTAATGGTGTTTACAATTAATGAACCTTCTCTGTTTTCCCTTAGCCCCCCACACACCACTTGGTTGGGTTAGAAAGAAGAACAAAGCTCTGGGGAATCTCTCAAACTTTCACACACTCTTGGTGCAGTCTTTAGAAGTTTTCCTAACTTTAACCTCTTCAGAGGAGAACAGCACAATATTAAATGGCATCGGTACATTGCTCTTCTCAATTGTGTCTACTCTCCTCACAAACCTGGCGTTACCCACCGTTATCCAAGAGTC
Organism: Neosilurus mollespiculum; assembly: GCA_030014195.1. NCBI lineage: Eukaryota > Metazoa > Chordata > Actinopteri > Siluriformes > Plotosidae > Neosilurus > Neosilurus mollespiculum. The sequence continues at coordinate 34,113,022 of JAQMYF010000012.1, read as the reverse complement.
ACTGGCTTCCCTCACCAAACCTCTTGCGCTCCTTTATGGTCGAGTGGGAAGGTAAAGTTTTGAGTATTTTATACTTCCTACATGATGACAATTAAAAAAAAAAAAAAAAAAGAACCACATCAAACAATGCATGAATACCACAATATATACTGAATGCATCGTACTCTCTTAATTATGTAGTTTGGAGGGTGACCATTCAAAGATCCACTCTCTGCTAGGATCCAAGGTAAATGCATTGTTTTGATCATTATGTAATGATGTCACCTCGTCCTCTTCTTACAATCCTGGTTAAAATGTAAATACTTTCTCCCATCATTTCTATTTAGTTGGAAAAGCTTGTGGGAGATGTGCTTGGTGCCCTGCAAACGCGTTCTGCACTCCAGTATGATGATGAGCTGCTGGAGATTATGTCTCCTTTGATCTGTGTACTTTTCCAACACAAGAACAAACAAATGCGCTCTGCCATCACTCATTTTTGGAATGCCACTTTTGGAAATGCCCATGTGCTGACGTACCCTGAGACTCTTAGGTGTGTGTGCATGTTTATTTATACAGAGACAGTACAG
>JAQMYF010000012.1:34078695-34091389 GCA_030014195.1 Neosilurus mollespiculum | reverse complement strand
TATATATAGATAGATAGATAGATAGATAGATAGATAGATAGATAGAGAAGGGATAAATGGAGTGAGAAGGTTATTTAAGGTGTTCAATCTTTTGGTTATTCAGAATTATACTAGGAAAGTTTAGGATGACTTTAGTTTTGTTCTGTAGTCACATGTGGGTGAAGGTTGCACAAATGTGAAAGGTTAAAGCTAACTGCTAGTTAGGAAGGAGTTTTGGAGTCAGGAGTGAGGAAGGTGAGGGTCACTACCAGATGATGTCCTTTACAAACAGGTAAGAGATTTAAGGTAAACGAAATCCTTGAGGATAATGGGTGTTTGTAATAATGCTGTTAAAATGATGGAGTTAAAGGAAGATGAAAAGGGGAAATAATGGAGTTTGTGAAAATCTTACACTACTGGCCAGTTTGCTGGTACTCAGATTGTGCTGCATGGCCAGGGACTCAGACATGTCAGTCACAGGCTTATGGATCTTCTTCAGGTCACCCTTATATTTCACCTGCAAGAGTGACACAGCAAGAACTGTGGACATTCCGATCTATATACATGCTTTTAAACTGACAAAAAAACCCATTTTCTTGGTGATATATATAGAAATTATAAATATTATCCAAAACACACACCTCGCTTGCAAGTGTATTGGCATCTTTCAAAGTCTGATAAATCTTACTGCTCTTCAGGTCATACTGTGGTCGCTTTCCTTTCATCTCCTTGTCAAACTTCTCTTTGTATTTAACCTTTTTGGGTAAAAGCAGAATTAGAAGATAAAAATAAAAATGATGTGAGAGGAGAAGGAAACCATAATTCTAACCCCAAAATAAGAGCTACTTTTAATTTCCTCATTAGTTACATGCACTTGTTGATATAGAGAAAACAAATCAATTTGCTACAATAGTCAGGCAGTCAAACATCTGGATGCTGGTAGAAACTGCTTTAGATAAACATTTGCCTTTCAACTAATAACATGACATTCTATGAATAAAACTTTAAATACAACCTTCAGAAAGCAAACACATCACCCAGGTCTGGACAGAAGGATATCGATATTGGACATTCAGAACACATTCATTAGCCTTGAATAATTTTTCCGAGCGATGATAAATTATTCATGTATGGTTTATGCTTTTATGTATGTCTATTAAACATACAGACAGTTAAATAAACCAATTATAAAGCAGGGTGGTGCGGTGACATAGTGGTTAACACGTCTGGTTCACAGAAAAAAGGTTCTGGGCTTAAGAAGGTTCTGTGTGGAGTTTGCATGCTCTCCCCATGCTTGTGTGGGTTTCCTTAGGGTATTCTGGTTTCCTCCCACAGTCCAAAGACATGCACATTAGAATAACTGGCTGTTTCAAATTGCCCCTATGTGTGAGTGTGAATGTTTGTATGTGTGTTAGGCCATGAGATGGTCTGGCGAGCTGTTCAGGGTGTACCCTGCCTTCACCTGGTGTTGGCTGACACACTAATAAAATTAAGTGGTTCAGCAAATGAATGAGATGAATAGTATAAATCATCCGGCATTTCTTTCCAAAAAAAAATATGTTACATGGGAACGGGACAAACTGACCCCATGGGATAATTAACAATTATGCACTGAATGCAAGCTGTATGTCGTTGAATATTCCATGAGATGGGACATTGATGGAAATATTTATTTTAGCAACATCCACTGAGCCTGAGGTGCATAATTGAAATATTACTGTTTTTTTTTTTTTATTCTTTTTTTAATCAGGAAGGATGCAGGTGAGCTCCCAACGCAGGCAGGTACAGAACCTCTAAGCTGCCTAGTGGCCCTCGTTAAATCATTTACCGAGTTTTTTGGGGGTATGATGCTGAAATATAATGAAAAGCAAACAAAAAAAGATTTTTATAGTTTATATTTACAAATTTTAACTGTGACAAAGACTGAAGAGGTGAGCTCTGCGCTTCTGCACCAAAAAGGGCCATGAGGGTGCCACATGAATAAATTTAAAAGTTGCTTTTCCTACGTTCCCATGTAGTACATACTTAAACAATGATTTATCTTAAGCTCGGTGGATGTTGTTGAATAGTTAGTTATTTAGTGATCACCACCTTGTCTTCAGTGTATAATTATTATACTGTATATAATCAAATATATATGTAAATGAATACATTTTTTTCTACAAAACTTGGAAGCACCTCCAGATCTAAAGAAAAATAACTTTTGAGAATAAACATCAAATAAAAACAGAATCTCATAAGGATTGTATAGATCCAATAAACCCACTGTAAGTATAATGGTTGGGGAATATGTCTTCATGCAGTAACAGTGGATTAACAGTGCCATCTAGTGCTTCCAGAATCTCAGTAGGCCAAATGGATATGAACAGTCATCATTTTGTAAGGGATGTTAGAACATCTAAATTCTGATAACAATATGTAATAAATAATTTTACACTTCACTGCGGAAAAAATGATAGTAATCTACTGAACTATGCTTGGCAACAAGGCAAAAGCTTGCATGACAAACAGAATAGATGAGTAAAATCTCAGTGAATGGAGCATGGAGGAGCAGGAAGAAGGAAAATTGTGGGAATGAGATTTGCTGGTAAGGAGTTTTTTAAAACACTTCCTAAAAAATAACAGTGAGTGCCATAAAAGATTAAGTAAAAAAAAGAAGACAGAGAGAGAGAGAGAGAGAGAGAGAGAGAGAGAGAGAGAGAGCTAATGCAAAGGTCTTTTGCCCTGTGATTCAGGGCCCATCCTTACATCACTAGTCAGAGCACTCATTTTCTTAATATGCCGCATCTGGGGAGTATCAATGGAGGCAGTTCCATGGACAGAAGGTTCGGCCTCCACCTACAAAGCGCAGTGAGATGGCAAGGTGATAGCAATGAGAATGACACAGGACAAAAATGACAGTAGATAGATGGGATATACACAAAATGAATCATTTGAGGATGAATACATATATATGTGAGTTATGAATATGGTGACAGAGTTAAGATTAATGTATGCAAATGTATGGTTTATGATCACAGGAGAGTCAATGGTCACATAGACAGTATTAAACATTGCTATTAATGCTGGCTGGTAAGAGAAGCACTGATTGAGCATTTACCACTACCGCTACATGGTAGTTGTTATGTTACAGCACATAAAAGAAGCAGCAGTGGAAATATCATGAAAGATTGGCTAAAAATAGGAACAAGAAAAATTACCAAGCTGGTAAGCTTGGATACTTCAGTGGCTAAGTTGATATCAGGACGGTTGACCAGTGATCCTCCACGGCTGGCCTCCTGGCGAGCCTTGTCACGATAACCCACCTATGAGCACACAAAATATTCAGCGGAATTAAGAGTAATTGGAACAACTAAAAAAGACAATCCCATGGTTAGGAGTTTGCAAATTGAATCCTGATGATGTCAAAGCAAAATTGACCAGTAGGAAAGATGGCAAACTGTCAATCATTTTAATACTAGCCAATCATGGACATCTGTGAGCTCAGGTGTACAGAAGAGAGCAAATAGCTCTTTCATCCAAGTGTGTTTCAATATGGCATTAATGGCAGCTCAAATAGCTGCAGTTAACTGGCTTCAAGTGTCTCAGAGGAAGAATGAATTAACCTCCACTATCTCTAGCTGGAAGCTATTCCATTATCGGGGAGAGCAGGATGGTGGGTGAGAACTGGCCCAATAGCCAAAATAGTGAATAAAAAAGTAGCATCTTATACAATCATAACTATGTCATACTATAACAGCAAAAATTACTGATTAGAACTTATTACGGCAAGCAACTAATTGGTTGAGCAACTTTGAAGACATTTCACAAATTATTTAATGAAGCCTCTCGGATTAGGGATGAGACATACCATAAGCCAGTCCTAAACACTTATGACTGGATGACCTGGATAAATGAAATGTCTACAGAATTTTTTTTCCCAGTTTAACTAAAGATGCTCCAAAATGCAGAGTGGAAATTACCTCACTGATGAGCTTGGCAGCCTGTGTAGCCTTTCGAATGTCAGGGCGATCGGCAACAGAAGTATAATGCAGCTTGGCCTTAGCTTCCTGCTTATATTTGATCTACCAAAGATGAGACCACAGAGATAATCATCTAATAATAGCAACAACCAAACACTAAAACATAACGCTTAAAGAAAACAAAAAAAAACAGTTTCTCAAGGGTCCTTGGTTGAAAAATGGCTCACTTCAAGAACTCTCTCTGAAAGAAACCCACAGCTGCTTGATTTGTAAAAACTTAATTGGTTCACCATGACATAAAAAGCTAAAAGCTTTATGGTGCCAGATTAAACTCTGCATGCTTTTTAGCTCACTGGGTGGTAAAGCAAGGCTTATTGTTTCATCTTTTCAAGCCAAACAGTCTCACATTGCTCTGTTTTTTGGCCACATCCATGGCATGCTGCACATCTGGAGGTACAGTCATATTGTTGTACTCAGACTTTCCTTTCGCTTTCTCAAACTTCTCCTTATACAAGTTCTGCGGGAAGATAACATCAACTGTTTAGTACTCACACATTACATTTCTTCCTATAAATATAATAATACTGAAGAGTAGCACTTACAGCACTTGTTATTTTGGTCATCACTTTGCTATGGGCTGTGTCACGGGTCTCAGGCAGGGTGGTGAAAGAGCCAGACTGTCGCGCCTTCTTGCTGGCCAGCTTGTATTTGCTCTGCAAAGGAAATTTTAAATGAGATGAAAGTGCTCTTTCTTCTGTGTGTAAATCAACAACAGCTCCATTTTTATAATGAAAATATTCCATATATGAAACTACAGTAAGGTCATTTTTGCTACCTCAGAAACCAGACCAGACACTGATTTTGCATGGAGGATCTGAGGGGTATCATGGACAGCATGGTAGTGTCCTTTAGCCTCTTCATACTTTTGCTTGTACTTGATCTGATAAATAAACACAAAGAAATTATAAAGCAGTTGAAGGCAAATCAGTTACATTTCACATTACCATGTGAAAGTTCTGATACTCACGTCACTGGAAAGTACAGTGTTCTGCTTGGCTAGAAGTGTGTACTTATCATCAGTAACAGGCATCACACAACCTTTCAGCATCTCCTTGTCATACTTGTACTCAACCTGAAAAGGTGAATATTTTATTCAGTCTCTATTTGATCTGAAACTTAGATAAAAGACAGAGAGAGGGAGAGAGCAGTGAAAAGCAAGGAGCACTTACATCACTCTGCTGGTAGTTGATCTTGGCAGCATGGACAAAGTCAGGTCTGTCCACAGTCCAAATCCATTTATTCTTTGTGGCTTCATACTTCTTTTTGTAGTCAAGCTACAACAGAAAGGCAGATACATGGATTAAATACAGTGTTTATGAATTGAGAGATGAGCCCAGATATTTGCTGAGAGTGAGAAATTTGCATTTACATTGCTAATGTTCTTGTAGGCCTCCTTGGCAGCCCGGATATCGAAAGCCTCAGGATCCATGTTGATATGAGCTTTGTTTTTCTCATACACTTCCTTATATTTTAGCTGTGAAGAAAAAAGCAGTGTGGATATCATATCATACATATCAAAAACTGATTATTTGAATCTATAAATTCTTCATTAAATACAAGTGACTTACATTGCTGATGAGTTCTTTGACCTTCTTCATGTGCAGGTTCAGAGGAGTGTCATGGCCAAGTGTGTAACCTTTAGCCTTATTCTTATTATACTCCAACTTGTAGATTACCTGGAAAAAATATCATTCATTTTGAGAAAGTAGCTTATTTAAAAAAACAGAATATAGAAATAATGTCATAACAGAGTCAAGAAGGCAAAGACAATGGTGACGGCTTACATCACTGATCTGCTTTTTGCTCTTGTGGACCTGGTACTCAGGGGTCTCCAGCACTGCTGTGTACTTTGACTTGAGACGCTCATATTGTGACCTGTACTTCCACTGAGAAAGGACGAAATCCAGTCAGAAATTGGAAACAGCCATACCAATAAACAACATGCTCAAAATTAATTGTGTTAATATAATGAGTTGATGAGCACAATGGAGTCATGGTGTTGCGGTGAATATTAGAGGAAGTGAGAAGTGTTATGTATATTTGCAAAATTGTTTGACTATGCCCAAAACCAGAGCAGTGGTTTCTGAAGTAATACGGTGTTTGCTTATATTAGAACACAGCAGAAAACATGCATCTGTTTTCCCTTATTAAGGAATATATAACCTTGAACCCAGCAAAAATAGCATGCAATAAAAATGCAAACAATGATTTTATTAAATAGCTTTTCGTCTAAAAAGACTTGCATTTTTCTGCTACTATGGGGTTAATTTGTCTTTAATATTGTACATCACATTTACTAATCAGAAGATAGTAATCAATTAGCAGCTGTCAGTAGAGTCAATAGAGTGTTTAAAGTAAATCCCTGTCATATAAATGTCTATATATATAAACAATAATTGATTTAATGCAATGTACAGGCTAAAACAGAATAATACTAATGATATATATAATTACATTTATCTAAATGACCTCACACTTTCCATATTGCTTAATGCAATGTATTAATGTTCAGTGGGTACGTTATTTAAGCAGTGGTTGATGATGAAACATAGTTATAAACAACTAATGGTGATGATCATTTCACCAAACATGGAGTTAGGATGGATGGAGAATGGAGGTATTAGGTTTCCAGGGGTCTGCAGCAAAGCCTGCAGGCAGATGGTTACCTTGCTCCACATGCCAGTGTTGTACATGGCGTTCAAAAGGTCAGGACGTTGCAGCTCATTGCAGCCACTCTTGAGCAGCTCTTTAGCTCTAATTTTATACCTGACCTGCTCACAAAGAAGACATACACACAGACACACAAAGGTCATGCTACAAGGCAAGAGGAAAATGCAGAAGGGGATCTCGCAGACCAGAAAGTGGTTTGCTCTTACATCAAGCTGTCACTTCATATGTGTCATCCATATGATTAATCAAAAATTAACGCATTTCTGAACCAGTAGAACTATTACTGGAACTAAAGAGGTATTTAGCAAATTTGCTATCTGAAGTGTACAGATTGACACTGTGCACACTCACAACCCAGGCAGGGGAATTTGTGTGGCACAGAGACAGAACCCTATGCATCATCCCACAGAACTAAGACGACGTCATGCTCGGAACCTGCGGTCAAGTAATCTCGAGCTGGAGGGCTTTACCTGGCTCATCTTGTTGACCTCTTTAGCCAAGAGGTTTCTAGGGTCATCTACAACTATGCTGTACTTATCCTTAGTCTTCTCATAGGCTGCACGGTATGATCTCTGCTCAGAACAATAAAGGGAGAATTAAAGACCACTGCCTCCAATTTAACATTCACTCAGGAGACAGATGCTTTAACTCATCCATGGAAAAGAAGAATTCACAGTGAGAGTAAACGGTAGCACCAGCATATTTATAATGAACTTTACCTTTACACCTGTTTCCACTTTAAATGCAGAGAAAGAAACGATGTTAACCAATTTTATACAAAATACAGTAATCATGCAATTCTTAAATGCCAACAAAAATTTGTTTTGCTATTAAGTATTTTCATTAATTATTTAATTTTAAAAATAAGGTGTGCCCCCCCCCCACTTACACCATTGGAAAGAGCAGTAGCGTTTTTGGTAGCGGCGAAGAATGGGGTGTCACATGTGTAGCTGAAGTTGCCTTTGTTCTTTTCATATGATGCCTTGTACAGCCTCTGTTAATGAAACAACAGAATGAAATAAACATTAATATTTAGTTGTATTTTGCAAGCCTGTATAATTAATACAATACATTCAAGACACTGTTACCTTTAATTTAAAACACTTGCCTTTAAAACACTTGTTAACTGTTATGCTACTCATATTATTTTATGCTTAATTATACTGTATATTGTGTTATCCCTCTTGTATTACTTAATTTTCATTTAATTTTATGTTGATGATAGTTGCTTTAGTTATGTGGTGTGTGTATGCTGTGTTTGTACATTTGGTATACAGTATAACATGAATATGAATCCCAGGTTACATAAAAGCAATTTCCCTGAGCTTCTCCATAAGCAGTTCAATGTACATACGTTTTGACCTACTGTGCAACTGAAAAAATAACTAACTTTAATCCAGGACTGAAGTGTTTTACCTCACTGTACAGAGACTTGTTATGCTCAGCCTGCTTCAACAAAGGTGTGTCCCACACGTAGCAGCCAATGCCTTTGATCCAGTCCAGATCCTCTTTGTATTTGTACTGTTATACAGGAAAGTGAGAAAACAGCATATTTTTGTCAGGTCCGTTCCAAAGAAGTTTCCCTAAATCTATTATATATGAAACAGCAGTAGTACTCACATCACTGATGCAGTCCCTCACAACCTTGCTGTGGAAGAACTCAGGGCGATCTGGGATGGACTTCCATGTGCCTAGTGTGCTGATGTATTTCTCCCTGTATTTAACCTGTGTTATACAGAGAAAGACTATGAAAGACATCCCAAAGCAAATTTCTATCGCATTTAAAATGGATAAATATTTATTACTGACCTCACTGATGTCATCTCTGACCCGCTTAGCACAAACAATGTCCCGAGCATCCTTAGTGGTGTGGTAGTGTCCTTTAGCTAACTCAAAGGTTTCTTTGTAGCGCAGCTATAGGGAAAACCAGGCATCAGCTGTAGAAAGGCAATGAACAGACTATGAAATATTCATAGAAATTGATATATACTTACGTCACTGGAATTAAGATAAGCCTTTTTGGCCCGGATTAGGATGGGTGTGTCATGAATGGCAGTGTACTTGTGCTTCATCTTCTCATACTGTTCTTTGTACTTACTCTAGAGATACAGAAGGTGTATGTAAATACATATGTAAGTATGTATATACCTGTGTATATACACTGTATATACACACAGGTACACTGATTATACTGTTTTTTCTCTCAGGAAAATTTGTCCTACCTCACTGTACACCACTTTCATAGATCTGGCATGATTCAGGTAAGGCGTATGAAGCTCTGGAGTGTAAAAAGCTCTTTCCTTGGAAGCCAAATCAGTGTACAACCACTATAAAATAAAAAGACATGTTATATCTTTTCTTCAGCGATGCACTTGTTTATAAGAGCAAGTGAACGGAGAGCTCATGATAGCCCCATAAATGCACCGAAAAATTCATAAATATTGAAAAAGTGCTTTACCTTGTTGGTAAGAGTTTGGGCCCACTTGGCTCTCTTAAATTCCATAGCATCACCTGTAGTGCTGCACTGAGTCTTCTGCACATTTCCAGCAGCTTTGTACACCAGCTAAAGGCAAAAGAAGAACAATGCTTTGAACATTAGTCTGTTTAAAGTTGTTAAATATTAAATCTATCGGAAGTGCTATGAAGACTAACTCACATCGCTTATGTGAGTCTTCAGTTCTGACACACGCTTGTACTCTGGCGTGTCTAGGACCACAGAAAAGTTGGCAAAGTTCTTCTTGGCATCAACATCATAGGAAGTCTTGAGGGTGAAAATTAAATATTAGACTTACAAACACAAAATATCATGATGAAGCATTTTCAGGGCACAATATATTATATATAATAATATAATTATATTTTAAATTTGTTAATTACCCTGAATTTGTTGATTGCACGGATGCGGACCATCTCAGGAGAATCAAACATAAAGCAGCCAATACCTTTCAGCCAATGCAGATCCTCTTTGTATTTCAGCTAAAAGAAACACAAGCAAACACAAATTCTCATAAAAATGTGCTACTTATAAGGTACACAAAAAATTCAATGGCATATCAGTAATACATTCTGAAATTAATTTTGCTGCAGAATAACCCTAAAATGAGAGCCATCTTTTTCGCCAGACCACTTCCTGTTTGTTGATATGAACTAATTTCTGCATTTATCATTTGCCAGTAAATGAATCTGAAGTAAATCTGATGCCACATGAACACATCATCAAAGCACTTACATCACTGTTGATCTCATTGACGTGAGCATAGTGCACCAGCTCTGGTGTGATTGCCATTGGCAGCAGGGACCCTCTGCTGTTGTAGTACTTTTCTTTATAGCAGACCTGTTGAGAACCAGCATGAGGCATGAAATGGAAATATTTTACTTGGATTACTCAGGTATTACTTGTAATTTCATTAATAGGCTGCTATTTTAATTTTATAATAGAATTGATCAATGAACTGCTGAATAAACAAATGAATCAATCATGCTTTACTCACATCACTGATGGCCTCCTGAGTGGCTTTAACCTGTTTGATCTCAGGAGTGTCGTACACAGTATGTATCTTGTCCTTTTCCCTTTCATACTGAGCACGGTATAGTCGCTAAAAAATACAAGCAAAATATAATACAGTGTTTCTTCCAATCATATATTTTTCCTGAGGAGTGAAAAACTTTTTCTTACTTCATTGATGACCTGGTTGGCCTTTCTTATATTGACAAAATTGACACCATTGGGGTCCAGTTTGTAGCTCCTGGCTTTAGTGAGCTCATAAGCTTCCTTGTACTTCACCTATGGGATGTACATATAGGCAGATTTGTGAGGCATCTTGTCAGTATCAGCTAAAATCTTTAATCATGTAGTGTGCAGGGCCGTCATCTTACATTGCTGTTAATGATGTTGTTGGCCTTGGCTTGTAGGGCAAGTGGTGTGTCAAAGGGAAGAGAGTAGCCAGTGGGCATAAAATTCTTGTTTGCCTCTTTGTAGATGTGCTAAATAGAAAAACATGAAAAGAATTTATATAAATGCATCTATGATTATGAACTACTGGTGAACTGACAGAGTTTGTTAGAAAATAAATCTTACGTCACTCTGGATGAAGTTGGCCAAACGAGCCCTTTCAGTCTCCACAGTCTTAGCAGGAGCAGTGTTTTTACCTTTCACATTGGTGACATAGTCATAACGGTAGTTGAGCTGAGAATGCAAAACACAGAAGTTAGAGGTCTCTATATCAAATATTAAAATAGTAAGTTAAGCTGAAGGTATATGTATGGTTAATAAAAACAGGATATTCATGTGTCTTATTCTGGTAGCATTTAAGTAAACTTACATCACTCAGGTTGTGGGCACTTTGTTTGCATGTCTCATACACCGGGGTCTCTGTTACCAAAGTGAAGTTCTTCAAATGCTCAATTCCTTTAGCTCTGTATAGATTCTGAAAAAGGCAAGTTCAAAGAGAAGTGTAGACAGACATGCGCCATCACAGAGAGAATAGACATTAGAGAGAATAAGATGAGACTGCATACTTACCTCGCTCTGCAGCTTCATTGCCTGCTTGCAGCGCAGAATTTCAGGAGTATCCCATGCATAACACCCAACACCCTTCAGCCAGTTCATATCTTCTTTATAAAAGATCTGCCAAAAAAAAAAAAAAAGAAAGAAGAAGAACACAATCAGTGTTAAAAAAGGTTTGTATGTTCTATTGAAAGTTATTTCAAAGGAGATGTTACATCGTCCATCTAATACCAGCCTCATATGAGGCATATTAATTCCAAATGTACAGTAAGCGAGACATTTGAATGAATACATCCCATGATTCATTGATACTGTTTAGCAAGAAAGCACCAGTGACTGCAAATGTATTCTTTTAAAAATATACAGAATCAAACACTCAGATAATATCTGCGACAAAGCAAAACAGCAGGAAAAAACTATATATGAAACGTGAAACCAGTGCATCTACTCACATCACTCAGCTGTTCATTGACTTTGCGAGCATGGACATAGACCTGCATGTCAGGCAGGCAGATCCACTGGTGTAAGTATTTACGATAGTCCACATTACTGATCATTTTCTGGGTGTTGCGGGAAGCCACTACATCCAGCATATCAGGAGGCACATGGATCTTGGTCTTTGTCTTTTCCCAGTTCTCCCTGTATAAGCGCTGTAACACAACATGCAAAAGGAAGTATTAGAAATAGGTTATATTTTGTATGATATAAATCACAGGAATGTATCTGAAAATAATCACATACATCCAGGTTGAGTTTTCCAGCTTTAATGCATCTGGCTGTGGCTGGGTCATCCTCCAGACACTTAGGCAGGCTGTACAGGGACTTAAACTTCTCATAGTCTTCTTTGTATTTCACCTGTAAGAAATAACAGTATATTCACTAGATATGTCCAGAGCATCATTTATAATTTTGAACACTGGTGAAGCTGTGTAGAAATGTACTTACTTTGCTCAAGAGGACCTTCTGCTGTTTGGCATGGACCAAAGCATTAGCGTCATTAGGAATGCTATAGCTCTTGGCCTTAATTTTATCCCAAAGGGAAGAATATGCTTTCTGTTGGAGAAAAGATAATGATTACAGACTTTTAGCCCAATAGCATAAACCAAAGAAAAGCATGTTAACACTGTACTGTTTTCTTCAGACTTACAGTGCTGTAAAGTTCCTTCAAGTTGCAGCATCTTGCATAATCATATGTGTCCAAAACAGTAGTGTACATGTGTTTCTCTTTGTGATAGGCCTCTCTATAATTCAACTGTAAAGGAAATGTAAAGAATACAGCATATGAACATTTTAATGGACAACAAAACAGAACTCTTAATGTTCATCAAATGAAATGGCTGAATAATTTACTGAAGTCATACTTCGCTAGCCCAGGTGTGGCCTAGTATAGCAGTCACATACACAGGAGTGTCCGTCACAATAGAGTAGTTACTGAAGCCTTTCTTAGCGTCTTCCCTGTACTTCATCTGTTTAAAAGAAAGGTAAAAGGTAAGAATAGCAAATATAAACAAATAAA
>JAQMYF010000012.1:34036171-34075297 GCA_030014195.1 Neosilurus mollespiculum | reverse complement strand
TAATTTATTATAAGTGCTACTCACGTCACTCTGAAGCTCATAAGACTTCTTGGCACGTACAATTTCTGGTGTATCCCAGACGTAACAGCCAATACCCTTCATCCAATTCAAGTCATCTTTATAGAACACCTGCAAATAAATAAATAAAATAAATGAATATCAAATAATCCCATTTTACAGCTAAAACAGGAAACATGTAATTAATATCTGATCTGGTTCTGAGATTCATAGATAACCTACATCACTCAGGATCTCATTGGCTTTTCGGGCACGGATGGCATCATTCTGTTCTGGATGGCATGTCCATTGGTGTAGGTAGTTGCGGTACAGCACATCACTTAGAATGTCTTGGCATTTCTTGGCTACCACATGGCTGATCATGTCATGTGGAATGTGGAGCTTAGTCTTGGACATATGGTAATCCTTGTGATAGGCTCTCTGTAGAGAAAGCCAAAAAAGAGCATGTTATAAATAAAAGCATAAAAAACATGATATTTTTCACCCATTTAAAGATTACACTTGATCTAAAATCCTGTGTGATGTAAGATCATGCATTATTGATACTAAACAAACTTACCATATTCTTCATCTTTTCCATTTTCCCAGAGTGGACAACTTCAGGGAAGTCAACCAGAGTGTTGGCCATGTATTGACCTTTGGCTTTCTCATGGGCATCATGGTATTTAATCTGCAAAGTTCAAATGTATAAATAATTAATTAACTAATGCATACACATAACTTTATTTACTTACTGCTACATTACACTTAATTATGCATAAACCACACTAACTTAACAAACTGATGGCGCACTTACATCACTGACAATGCTTTTTGCTTTCTTAGATGACACAAGTGGCAGGTACTCATGGTCCAGCTGATATCCAGTGGATTTAGCTTCATCCCAGGCAAATTTGTACAGTTTCTGTATTAAACAACAATAATTATAGATTATAGGTTATCCCAACATGAACGTACCATAGCAATAATCACAAGTGTGAGCAGTAAAGACTTAATTACCTCACTGATGTTCTTCGCCATCTCTCTGGAGTGTGCCAGCTGTGGTGTATCTTCAGCTCCAATGTAGTGGCCCTTCTCCAGGTTGAAGGATTCTTTGTATTTCAGCTACATAACAATGCCATATAGATTTTAAAATGGGAAAACTGTACATAACATAAAAATGTGCTAGAACTTATAAGATGCTGTTGTTGTTTTTTTCAGAATTCATAATATGCTGTAATTTTCCGATTGTAATTTTCTAAATGGAATGTGCTATACTATCTCAAACTTTGACTTATAATGTTAAATATTACATATCAGTCTGGCTGTAAAATTATATCACATTATGTTATATGGGAAACAACTCAGTTTAAGTGACAATTAAAAAAAGAACGCTCATTCATATAAAAATAAAATTAAACAATTAACTTACATATTAACAAGTAAATCTTCAAATCTGCAATTATTTTTACTTAATCTGACATTCGAGCTTCTCAAAGAGCACCATCATTGTTTAATTATAAGTTTAATGTTAATATTCTTTTTAATCAAAGAAAAGACTTACATCACTGAGATTCATGGCATTAACCTTGGCCAGGAGAACTTCAGGTCGATCCACAATATTTGTAAATTTGGCAAAATTATCTTTGGCATCTTTCTTGTAATGTCTCTGTTTGGAGAGAACAGAAGTAGGTATTGCTGAATAAGTATATCTTAGTACATATAAGACTAGTGCCAGTTTCACAAATCCTCACAGCTTACATCATTAAGAATCTCCTGGGCTTTTCTGACTTTCACATGATCAACACAGTCAGCTGCCACCCATCCACAGCCACGGATCCATTCTAGATCTGCTTTGTAGACATTCTAAATGGAGAGCCATATATTGTAATTATGTTTAGTATTCAAAACTACATCTTTATAGAAAGAAAAGCTTTTTGTAGAATGCAACACTTACATCACTGGCCAGATCATAGGATTTACGGGCCTGAATGACATCATTCTGATCAGGCAGGCAGGTCCAGTTGTGCAGGTAAGTTCTGTAGTTATCATCATTGACCTGAATTTGACACTTTTTGGCTAATTCAAAGGCCAACATGTCAACAGGAAGGTTATATTTTGTCTTGGATTTTTCAAAATCCTTCTTGTACAGGGCATCACTTGCAATCTTTGCAGAGTTTATTGCCAGCATTAACAGTGGGTCATCCTCGACACATCGAGCACCAATATGGTGGCCAACCTGCCTTCGATACCCTTCCTTATATTTGTACTGCAAAAATTGAAGGTAGATTGTTTTAAGGGAATCAAATGAACCAAAGTGTGCCATGACATTTATTGAGATATATAGAGAAAGAAAAAACTTTTTGATTTAAAGTCCTGCGGGTATATATATTTTTTAACTTACGTTGCTCTGGACTTTGGTGGTGGCCATGCATTGCTTAATGGGAACGGCATCTCCAGGCATAAAATATGATTTGGCTTTTGTCTTTTCCCAGTCCAGTGTATAGAAATGCTGCAAGTGATAAGTGGAAGAAAGGGTATGTCTTAGCACAAATAGATATGGCAAAGTATTCCGTTCCCACTTGAAATTACTACAATGGATTGTCTCTTACTGGATGTATATTCTTAGCAGCTTCCCTGGCTGTTGCCAGAAGTGGAGTGTCCAACATTGTATATTTGACTTTATCATTGTTCCAGGCCTCACGATAGCTTGCCTGGAAAATGAATACACAGAAAAGTAAGAAAAAATTAAATAACAAAAAAAACAAAAAACAAACCACAAACAACATAGAACTATATAATTCTTAAAGCATTATGTCTGAATTAAACAACTGTTCTTCCTTATGAAATTATGCATTTGTTTTATCATTATTATTTGAGTCAGACTACAATTTTAGAATTCTAAAATGGCACTCTCACCTCATTGAGCACATTTGCTGCATTCTTGGCACAAACGAAGTCAACTCTGTCAATGGGAGTAGTGTATTTCTGGTCATCCAACTTCACACGGTAACCTCTCTAAAAATAAAAAATACAAAAAGCCTTCATCAATCTGGTTAATCTTTTCTGTTAATAATAAACAAGCTCAATATAAATGCACATTTACTATTTATAATATTAAACATTAATGAAATGTTAGATTTCAGAATAAAAGAATTTACTCTGGTAGTTTCTTTTACTTTAGAGAATTAAGTTTTTGGGGACTTACCTCAGCTAGGACATTTTGGGCATGCTTCACTTTCATGACATCCACTGATTCATGGGGGCTCCAGCCACATCCTTTCAACCACTCTAGGTCAGATTTATATACCACCTAGGAAAAATGTTTCAAACCAGGTCAACTGTGTGATAATAACCTGTTACTAACAACAACGCCAAGTCAGAAAGTTGTGATACTATGGAAAATGCAAATAAAAAGAAAGAAAGAAAGAATTTCTAAATTTACTTTGGCTGAGGACAAATTTAACACCAGCATTGCATCATTACTTGGTGTCTTGTTTAAATGCTTAGAACTGTCCCAAGTTGTTTTTTTTGACTGTAATATTTTTTTTAATGGATGTGTATTAACAAATGAAATGAAGTTAACCAGACAAAACATGAACTATCTTGGATTCATACTGAGTGCAATGAAATACAAGAAAATTGTTAAATCACTGATATGTATTTTTCATACTGTCACAACCTTTTTCTGACTAAGGTTTGCATTAAGTACTAATAACCTATAAATAGCATTTAGAATTCTCTGAAGCTTTATACTCACATCACTACGCAGATCATAGACCTTCCTGGCTTGTGTAACATCATTGGAGTCTGGGAGGCAGGTCCAGTTGTGCAGGTAAGTTCTGTAGTTAAAATCATTGACCTGGATCTGGCATTTCTTGGCCAGCTCAAGAGATAACATGTCTGCTGGGAGGTGGTATTTAGTCTTGGACTTGTTGAAGTCCTTCTTGTACAGGGCATCACTAGCAATTTTCGCAGAGTTTATGGCCAGCATGATCAATGGATCATCCTGAACACAGCGCGCTCCAATATGATGGCCAACTTGCACACGATAACCAGCCTTGTACTTGTACTGTGTAAAATTTTAATAAATAAAGTTAGTTTGCTTTTTGTCAGCAATACAGAAATCATATTAAATGTTCCTGTTTGACTTACATCACTTGCAATGTCTCTAGAAGCTTTGGCCTTCAGTACAGCAACAGCATCTTGTTTTATCTGGTATGCCTTTGCCTTCTGTGAATCCCAGTCCTTGGTATACAATCTCTGTTAAGAGCATAATGAGTCAGTCAAGGTCAAACACTCAATAAAAGCCATATAACAAGTTAGATTGTATAGGAACTGGAAAAGAATGTTGAAAATGTACAGTTAACTTACATTGCTAACCGCAATAGCATTGGCCTTGGATAGCATGATTGCTGGTGTGTCTGGCTGAATGTGGATTGTGGTTTTGTCTAGGTCCCATGCCTTTCTATATTTCCTCTGTGATTGGAAAGAAATACTATTTTACACAAAAATTAGACACTGATTTAAGCAACTGTTGTTGAACACATTGCTTATGTCCTTATGCAGTGAAATCTGTTCACATGGTTCAGTAGAATATTTCTATAATATATTATGTACATGACCCATATTAATATAAAACTTAGACCAGCTTACATCACTGAGGATATCAGCATTTTGCTTGGCCAGGACAATGGAAGGCAAGTCCACTGGGCTGGTGAATGGAATTGTGCTTGGATGCTGTTTGTATAGTTTATCGTTGAGTATCTTCTGGGCATTCTGTACTTTAATAACATCAGGAGATCCTTGAGGCATCCATCCACATCCACGGAGCCACTCTAAATCAGCCTTATATACAGCCTGGGAAAAAGTTAAAAACTGGGTTAGCTGTGAACTTTTATAGGACCAAAGGTCTAACAGTTAACGACAGAAAGCCATTATACTTACATCACTGCGCAGATCATAGACCTTCCTGGCCTGAGTAACATCATTGGAGTCTGGGAGGCAGGTCCAGTTGTGCAGATAATTTCTGTAGTTAAAATCATTGACCTGGATCTGGCATTTCTTGGCAAGCTCAAGAGACAACATGTCCGCTGGAAGGTTGTATTTAGTCTTGGACTTGTTAAAGTCCTTCTTGTACAGGGCATCACTAGCAATCCTAGCTGAGTTTAAGGCCAGCATGATCAGTGGGTCCTCCTCAACACAGCGTGCTCCAATGTGATGTCCCTGCTGCTGTCTGTAACCAGCTTTGTACTTGTACTGTATTTAGAATATTTGCAATAGTGATGAATATTTCTTTTATATGTAAATTATGTGCATCTGCTCAATTATGATCACCTACATCACTGATGATGTCCCTGGAGGCCTTGGCAGATTTGACTGCAACAGCATCTTTTGGCAGGAAGTAGCCTTTCAGTAGACTGTCAACATAATCTTGACGATAGTATTTCTGGAAAAAGATAAAATGCAATAAGCTAACAAGCAATCAAAAAATGTAAAATGGCATTCATCTTGCCATCATATCCACTTCAAAGAAACTGCACTTACAGTGCTGTTGTTGAGTTTGTTCTGCCTACTAAGAATGATCTCTGGAGTATCTGGCATGATGTGTACGTTGAGCTTTTCTTGATTCCAGGCTTCAACATAAGCTCTCTGCAAAGAAATAAAATGTTCACAAACAGGTATGATTCATGATATATTTACACTTTTATAAGTACATGTTCTGTACAGTACATGTGTACATGTATTTGGTTGTAAAAATAGTTTGTCCAGTCACCCCCAGAAAAAGAAAATTAAGCAATAAAAAACAAACAAACAAACAAAAAAAACCACATACCTGATCCATGACCTTAGCATTGGCTTGGGCAAGAACCATTGGTATAGAGTCTGTTGTACTAGTAAACTTGAAGTTACTAGGATGTTCACGGTATTTCCTCTCACTCAGGATCTCGCCAGCTTTTTTGACCTTTTCTACATCAAGAGACCCAATAGGAACCCAGCCTGTGCCTTTAATCCATTCCATATCAGCTTTGTAAACAGCCTGGTTTTACATGCAAGAAAGTATAGAAGACAAGAGAAAAATACTGACAACACTGATCTGGCTTCAAGGAATAACAGATATACATAAAGCAGTCTTGAGTCATTACAAAATTCACATCACTGTGCAGATTATGAACAAATTAATTCAGGTGAAAAAACTTACATCACTACGAAGATCATAGACCTTCCTGGCCTGTACAACGTCATTGGAGTCTGGCAGACAGGTCCAGTTATGCAGATAATTTCTGTAGTTAAAATCATTGACCTGGATCTGGCATTTCTTGGCCAGCTCAAGAGATAACATGTCTACTGGAAGGTGGAACTTGGTCTTGGACTTGTTAAAGTCCTTCTTGTACAAGGCATCACTAGCAATCCTAGCTGAGTTTATGGCCAGCATGATCAGTGGGTCATCCTGAACGCATCGAGCTCCAATATGATGACCGACTTGCCTACGATATCCAGTTTTGTATTTGTACTAAACAAAAATAATTAAGACACAGATTGACCATTGTATGTGCTCAAAGAGATCACTTTGAAATGTACATTTAATACAAGTATAAATTCTAGCAGAAATAGAACTGGTAAACTCACATCACTAATGATGTCTCTGGATGCCTTGGCAGCCCTAATAGCAACTGCATCCGATTTAAGATCGTAGCCTTTCCTGAAGCTGTCCTCAACTCCTTGCTTGTAAAGCTTCTATAGATTTTTTCCCAAAACAAATAAATATTATTAAAATTTAACACATTGTAATTTATGAGCTACGAACAACTATGTAGATTTTTTAAATTCATCCATTTTAAAAGTTATTAACAGATGATGTATACCCTGCTGGTGATAATAGCATTAGCCTTTGCAAGCATAATTTCTGGGGTATCTGGGTTAACATGAATCTTGACTTTTTCAGCTTCCCAGGCTTCAATGTATTTACGCTGTAATGAGAGGAAAGATTATTGATTACTCGTTTAGAATAACTTGCTTATGAGCATCAATATAAAAACAAATTGATAACGAAACATGCAAAAAAAAAAATGTCATTCACTTATTACATGCTTTTAATCATCATTTTTTGACTATTCTATCTAAACAAACCCAAAAATTATATCTTCTTGCATTTTGTATCAGATTGCTTAACCTGAAGCCAGTGTAATCTTTTTATGTCCTAAATGAAATGGGCAAAAATCAAGGCATTCTATTGACCTGGTTCATAATGTCAGCGTTTGTCTTTGCCAAAACCATGGGCATGGATTGCATATCTTGGGTGTAATTAAATGTGTCCGGTTTCTGTTTGTAAAGGCGATCACTGAGAATCTCTCCTGCTTTCTTTGCTTTCAAAACATCCAGTGAACCAATAGGGACCCATCCAATGCCCTTCAGGTCCTCAAGGTCTGCTTTGTACACAGCCTGAAAAAGAGAAGGTTGGAGGAAAAAGGAAATGCTACAATCAACATAATGAAAAAAATAACCCACTTTGGACAAGAAATCTTAAAATTTTTGTGTGTCATTTTTTTTTTTAACATACTTACATCACTACGAAGATTATAGACCTTCCTGGCCTGTACAACATCATTGGAGTCTGGCAGGCAGGTCCAGTTGTGCAGATAATTTCTGTAGTTAAAATCATTGACCTGGATCTGGCATTTCTTGGCAAGCTCCAGAGATAACATGTCCACAGGTAGGTGAAATTTGGTCTTGGACATGTTAAAGTCTTTCTTGTACAGGGCATCACTAGCAATCCTAGCAGATTTCATGGCCAGCATGATCAACGGGTCATCCTCAACACAGCGAGCTCCAATATGGTGTCCAACTTGATTGCGATATCCAGTTTTGTACTTGTACTGTCATAAACAAATCCGAAAACAGAAGAGAAATTACATTGTGAAAGAATAATTATAGACAATATTAAACATTTATACTTCTGCATTAAGAATGTAAGCAAAAACTGCATACATCACTGATAATGTCTCTTGATGCTTTGGCAGCTTTGATAGCAACAGCATCACTACGCAGGTCATAACCCTCCTTTTTGGATTCTTCATTGGCAAGTTTGTACCTTTTCTGTTAGCGGGAGAAATGAAATTATTATCACAATATTAAATGTATTTGAATTTCAAAATGCAAGTGAACAGAGAATAGTAAGTACCAAGATACTTGCCCCTCAGTATCAAGGATATTACAAGAGAAAAAAATCTTACCTCACTGTAATTGATATTGTTCTGTTTTGCCAGCAAAATATCCATGGCATCAGGCATAACATGTATTTTGGTCTTTTCCTTTTCCCAGGCATCGGTATAAAGCTTCTATAATAGATAATTAAAATAACAAGTGTAAGACTTGACTTGTGATTCGAGAAAACAAAAAATTAGCTTAAATTATTACCTTATTCCCAACAGTAGCATTGGCTTTGGCCAACACCATTGGCATGTCTTCAGTTGTGCTTGTAAATTTGAAGTTGCTTGGGTGTTGACGATATTTTCTTTCACTCAAAGCATCTCCAGCTTTCTTCACTTTCTCAACATCAAGTGAACCAATGGGGATCCATCCAATGCCTTGTAGCCATTTTAGGTCAGCCTTATACACCACCTAAGCATAATATATATATATATATATATATATATATATACACACACACACACACTGATAAGCAATATTTCATACTATATCAAACGGGTCTATAATGCAACATAACGGTGTTGCTAAAAGTTTTGAAGCGTCGAGAAAAAACGTTTGAAGAGTACCATTCAAAACAATACACTTACATCACTCTGGAGGTCATAAACCTGTCTGGCCTGTACAACATCATTGGAGTCTGGAAGGCAGGTCCAGT
Organism: Neosilurus mollespiculum; assembly: GCA_030014195.1. Classification (NCBI taxonomy): domain Eukaryota; kingdom Metazoa; phylum Chordata; class Actinopteri; order Siluriformes; family Plotosidae; genus Neosilurus; species Neosilurus mollespiculum. Next base: position 34,066,434 of record JAQMYF010000012.1, on the reverse strand, counting down.
TGTGCAGGTAGGTTCTGTAGTTAAAATCATTGACCTGGATCTGATTTTTCTTCGCCAGTTCAACTGACAGCATGTCCACTGGAAGATGATATTTGGTCTTGGACTTGTTGAAGTCTTTCTTGTACAGTGCATCGCTAGCAATCTTAGCTGAGTTCAAAGCCAGCATAAGCAGTGGGTCATCCTGAACGCAGCGGGCTCCAATATGGTGACCGACTTGCTTACGATATCCAGCTTTGTATTTGTACTGCAGAGGAAAAATAATTGGGACATTCATTTTTACATCAGTTAAATAATTTGCACCAAAGTCTACTATGCAATTAAGTGCTTATTATAAACAGACAACTCACGTCACTGATGATATCTCTGGATGCCTTAGCAGCCTTGATCGAAATAGCATCATTGCGCATATCATAGCCCTTCTTCTTAGCCTCTTCATTGGCAAGTTTGTATTGTTTCTAGATGAGCAAGTATAAAATTAGAAAGTAGCAAGGAGGAAACTACAGCACTAATAATCCTATTCAAATGTCTTTCTCTTCGTCTTACCAGGCTGTAGTTATATTTATTCTGTTTTGCAAGGAGCACCTCCATTGTATCTGGCATGATGTGAACCTTGGTCTTATCACTCTCCCATGCGGCAATGTAATTTCTCTATGGTATAAAAATAAAAGCATTTACATGCTGCAAAATCTACAATAAAACAGGGATATGCAGTTAAAAGATGAACAAAGTCTGCAGGACAGGTTCATGAAACACTACCTTGTTCATGATATCATTATTGGCTTTGGCCAAGACCATTGGCATGTCTACAGTTGTACTTGTGTGTTTAAAGTTGCTTGGGTGCTGACGATACAGTCGTTCACTTAATGCATCAGCAGCTTTCTTCGTTTTCTCAACTTCAAGTGAACCAATGGGGATCCATCCCAGGCCTTTCAGCCATTTCAGATCGGCCTTATACACAGCCTTTAAAATGAATGCAACAGGAAATATATTTGGTACAGTTCAATCATAGAAGGAATGAACAGATTAATTCAGGTAAAAGAAAAAAAAAAACAACCCTTACATCACTCTGGAGGTCATAGGCCTGTCTGGCCTGTACAACATCATTGGAGTCTGGCAGACAGGTCCAGTTGTGCAGGTACGTTCTGTAGTTAGCATCATTGACCTGGATCTGATTCTTCTTGGCCAGTTCAAATGACAGCATGTCCACTGGAAGGTGATATTTGGTCTTGGACTTGTTGAAGTCTTTCTTGTACAGTGCATCACTAGCTATCTTAGCTGAGTTCAAAGCCAGCATAAGCAGTGGGTCATCCTGAATGCTAAGAGCTCCAATGTGGTGGCCAACTTGCTTACGATATCCAGTTTTGTACTTGTACTGCCATAAAAAGGTTGAATAATAGCAACATAAAACAGAACGCTCAAACAAAAGAATACTTTGCTTTTACAAAATAAATACATTTGAGGAACACAAACGCATTCACAGTAATGCCTTTCAGTTAATTGTGATAAGGAAAGACTTACGTCACTGATGATATCTCTGGAGGCCTTTGCTGCTTTAACAGAAATGGCATCATTTCGTAAATCATAGCCTTTCTTCTTAGCTTCTTCATTGGCAAGTTTGTACAGTTTCTGAGGGGCAATTTGTAAGAAACATTACATTTTTTATAAAATATTTTAGAAATTATAAGAACAGATATTAAATGAACTTGTCATGATGCAAAGTTTCCAGCAGTTAGATGTGATGTAATTAGACTAACCTCACTGTAGTTGATCTTGTTCTGTTTTGCGTGGAGCACCTCTATTGCATCTGGCATGACATGTATCTTTGTCTTGTCATTCTCCCAAGCATTGATGTATGACCGCTATTAAAATTCATTTAGGGGAAAACAGTTAAACACAAATTATTATATTTATAAAAGAGCTTTACTTACATGTTGTATGTAAGTGTAACATCTACCTTGTTCATGATATCATTATTGGCTTTGGCCAAGACCATTGGCATGTCTTCAGTTGTGCTGGTGAATCTGAAGTTGCTTGGGTGTTGACGATATTTTTTTTCACTCAAAGCATCTCCAGCTTTTTTAACTTTCTCGACATCGAGTGAACCAATGGGAACCCATCCCATGCCTTTCAGCCAGCTCAGATCTGCCTTATACACAGCCTGTAGATTGAAGGTAATAGAAAATTAACTGATTTAAAATCAGATAAGTAAAAAAATCATCAAGGTTACTGTACCAAATAAAATCACTTACATCACTCTGGAGGTCATAGGCCTGTCTGGCCTGTACAACATCATTGGAGTCTGGCAAGCAGGTCCAGTTGTGCAGGTACGTTCTGTAGTTAGCATCATTGACTTGGATTTGGTTCTTTTTGGCCAGTTCAAATGACAGCATGTCCACTGGAAGGTGATATTTGGTCTTAGACTTGTTGAAATCTTTCTTGTACAGTGCATCACTAGCTATCTTGGCTGAGTTTAGAGCCAGCATGAGCAGTGGGTCGTCCTGAATGCTCAGTGCTCCAATGTGGTGGCCAACTTGCTTACGATATCCAGTTTTGTACTTGTACTACAAAGAATGCAAACCATTTCAGTAGAATAAAAAAATCTTTAAAAATCTTAGGCTATGTCTATGCAGCACTTAAAACTTACATCACTTGCAATATCCCGGGAGGCTCTAGCAGCAATAATAGAAATAGCATCGTTGCGCATATCATAGCCTTTTGTCTTGGCCAGCTCATTGGCTAGTCTGTATTGTTTCTGGGGAGGAAATACAATCAAATTACTACATATATTTACACACAGAGACAATTTTTAAAAATTTATTCACTGTAATCTCTATCACAAACAAATCATTATTTGTTTACAAATAATAAAAAACAGCAATGACAAATTTTATTTAATTTAAATGGCGATTATGCTAAGAACAACAGCTTTAGGCATACAGTAGAGACACTGACCTCACTGTAATTTATTTTATTCTGTTTTGCAAGGACCACATCCATTGCATCTGGCATGATATGAATGTTGGTCTTATCACTCTCCCAGGCTTGGATATAATTTTTCTGGAAAAGAATAGACATTATTACAATTGCATTTGTCTGCACAACAAGGAATTAAACATGCAATTAAAACAAACTCCACCTTGTTCATGATATTATTATTGGCTTTGGCCAAGACCATTGGCATGTCTTCAGTTGTGCTTGTAAACTGGAACTTGCTTGGGTGCTGACGATACTTTCTTTCACTCAAAGCTTCTCCAGCTTTTTTCACTTTCTCAACATCAATTGAACCTATGGGGATCCATCCCAGTCCTTGTAGCCATTTTAGGTCAGCCTTATACACAGTCTGTAAAATAAAAGCAATAGGAAATCTGTTTAGCAAATTTCTATCATAGAATAAACACATAAACTAATACAGATCCAAACAAACGAACAAACAAAAACTTACATCACTCTGGAGGTCATAGGCCTGTCTGGCCTGTACAACGTCATTGGAGTCTGGCAGGCAGGTCCAGTTGTGCAGGTACGTTCTGTAATTAGCATCATTGACCTGGATCTGATTCTTCTTGGCCAGTTCAAATGCCAGCATGTCCACTGGAAGGTGAAATCTGGTCTTGGACTTGTTGAAGTCTTTCTTGTACAGTGCATCACTAGCTATCTTAGCTGAGTTCAAAGCCAGCATGAGCAGTGGGTCATCCTGAATGCTCAGGGCTCCAATGTGGTGGCCAACTTGCTTACGATATCCAGCTTTGTACTTGTACTGTTAAAAATAATAATAATAAGATGTTTATTTTGTGCAGACATTGTATCCAATTACACAGACTATTTATTTTGTCCTAATTACAAAGAAAACATACATCACTAGCAATAGCTGCAGATGCCTTTGCTGCTTTAATTGGAATAGCATCACTGCGCATGTCATAGCCCTTCTTTTTCGCCAGTTCATTGGCAAGCCTGTACAGTTTCTAAAACAAACAAACAAACAAACAAACAAACAAATAAATAAATATCATGTAATAGGTTTTCATCACAATTATATAATGTGAATATATGTATTATGGATTGCTCACTTCACTGTAGTTGGCTTTATTCTGACGTGCAAGAGTGACATCCATAGCATCCGGCATAATATGGATTGATGTTTTGTCATTCTCCCAGGCCTTGATATAGCTTTTCTGTGAAAGACAGGGGTATGTTTGTGAATATAAGTTTAAATAAATACAATTTTTGTTATTCATGTTTAGTTATAATTTTAGTTATTCATTCATATAAATATAATTAAGTAATTCATGAGCTAATAAAATAGAAAGTGACCTAAATCACCTTGTTCATGATCTGATTGTTGGCTGCAGCTAGAGTTAGGTCCATGGAGGACATATCTTTGGTGAACTTGTATTTGCTGGGGTGTGTACGATAGAGTTTTTCACTACCTATCCGGCTAGCAGTTTTGGCTTTCTCCACATCCAGTGACCCAATGGGAACCCATCCCATTCCTTTCATGAAGTTGTTGTATTCACTCTTGTACACATTCTATGACAAGACAAAGAATTTCTGATATTTCATGATTTTAAAATCATACACAATACAATGCTATTGGTGTACTTGTATTATTTGCATTGTTACTGTAAAACTTACAGATGTAAACGTGCAAAAGGACTGAATTTTTTTTTCATGAAATCAGCTTTACTAGAATCCCAGTTTGTACTCACGTCACTAGCAATCTCCTGCATGTTGCGAGCCAGCTCCAGGTTCATGGCATCAGGCAGGACTGTATATCGAGCAAAGTGCTGTTTGTATCCAATAGAGGTTTGCACAGCAGATGCCTGCTTTGCCTGCACAACACTCCACATGTCAACAGGAGAGTGGAACTTCAGCTTAGACTTGTGATAGTCCTGCTTATAGTTTCGTTCACTCTGTATTTTAGCCACGTGCATGTAGTGCACCAACAGTGGGTCATCCTGAAGGCTACGGAAGCCAACATGCTGACCTCTGGCCTTCTGATATGCAAGTTTATACTTGTACTGTTAAAAGTAAAATTAGAAATTAGATCATACAAAGACAGACGCTGGCTGTGAAAAGATAATCAGATAATGATCCAGTCATTTAAGTAGATACTTACATCACTGGCGATGATTGTTGAAGCTTTGGCTGCAAGCAAAGGTATAGCATTCACTCTGAGGTCATAACCCTTCTTCTTCGCCGCTTCCATTCCAGCTTTGTAGACTTTCTGCAATGAAATGTCATGGACATAAAGATTAGAACAGTCAACAAACTAAATATCTAGGTCTGATATTGAGAACTAGTTGTGTAGCATATAATTAGACGCACCTGACTCATAGTAATTGCATTGGCCTTTGCCAGAAGAATTTCTGGGCTGTCAGGCATGATGTGGATCTTAATTTTGTCCTTATTCCAAGCAGATGTATATGCTTGCTGCAATGAAAAACAAACATCACAGTCAATTACCAAACAGAAAAATGACTACATTAACAAAAGTATAAAAAGGTATTATGTACAGGACATAAGCCACCTTGTTCATGATCTGGTTGTTGGCAGTAGCTAATGCCAGGTCCATAGAATCCATGTTCTTTTGGAAGGTGTATTGAGAAGGGTGAGTACGATACTTCTTTTCACTGAGTATCTGTCCTCCGACTTTTGCGTTTTCCACTGCTAATGAGCCGATAGGCACCCATCCAAGACCTTTCATATATGCATTGTAATCATTCTTGTACCCAACCTGAAAATATTACCAGGAATATTGATTATGACACGAACAACCATTGCTAGTCTAACATACATTCAAAGTTCTACACTGCCAATGAAAAAAAATATTTGACTTACATCACTGGAACTGGAATTCATGGAGCGAGCAAGCTCTAGGTGCATGGCATCAGGTAGCAAGGTGTAGTGATGGAAAAGCTGCTTGTAGCCTGTAAATGTTTGAGCTTTAGAAGCCTGTTTGGCATGAACAACACTCAGCATGTCCACAGGGGTATGGTATTTGAGCTTAGACTTGTGATAGTCCTTCTTGTAGTTCCTGTCACTCTGTATTTTAGCCACTTGCATGTAATGCACCAACAGTGGGTCATCTTGAAGACTACGGAAGCCAACATGGTGACCTCTGGCCTTCTCGTACGCTAGTTTGTACTTGTACTGTAATAGAATGACAGCTATATTAATCATGAGGAAACAAACACAAATAAATGTCGAGCAATTTAATTATCTGTTAAACCAGAAGAAGAGAAAATAAACATACATTGCTGGCTATGTCTCTGCAAGATTTGGCAGCCACAATGGAAATAGCATCCGCTTTGAGATTATAACCCTTCTTATTCATTTCCTCAAGGCCAGTTTTGTAGAGTTTCTGAAAGAAAGAAAAAAAAAGAAAGAAAGAAAGAAGAAAAAAAGGACAAAAAAATGCAGTTAACACAATCATCTCCACTATGGAAAAAAAAATTCCAGAAGTCTTCAAACTTCAGGCGTTTCAAGAAAACAACTTTATTTTTCTTACCTTGCTCACATTGATGGCATTGGCCTTGGCAAGGATAAATTCAGGGCTGTCAGGCATTACATGGACTTTGAGTTTATCTTTCTCCCATGCCGCAGTATATGCTTGCTGCATTAAAAGAGATGAGTAAAATGGTTACTAATCATAAATGAAGACTGAAAAAGACTGAAGCCAAAGAAATACAAGCATACCTTGTTCATAATCTGATTGTTAGCAGCAGCTAAAGCCAGGTCCATGGAGTCCATGTGCTTGTGGAATTTGTATTGAGAAGGATGAGTACGGTACTTCTTCTCACTCTGTATTTGTCCACCAACCTTTGCAGTCTCAACTGCTAAGGAACCGATAGGAACCCAACTCAGACCTTTCAGAGAGCTGTTGTAATCACTCTTGTATTCAACCTGTTAAAGTAGTCATGGTGAGAAATGCAACCTAAATCAAGATTTATACATGATAATAAAGTTGATGTAACAAAAGAAATTGATTAATTTCCTTTTATTCTATCTTAGTTGCTTTGGTTTCACTATGAACCATATGGTTACTGGGTCAGACATACTTTTATACACGTTGTTAAAATTCTAGTGTTAAGTTGACTTTGTAAAGGAAATAATTCTGACTCACATCACTGGAAATGGTGTTCATAGAGCGTGCCAGCTCCAGTTGCATGGCATCAGGTAGAAGAGTATAGTGATGAATTGGCCGTTTGTAGCCTGTATATGTCTGAACTGCAGATGCTTGTTTAGCTTGTGCAACACTCCACATGTCCACAGGAGAGTGGAACTTCAGTTTAGACTTGTGATAGTCCTTCTTGTAGTTTCTGTCACTTTGCATTTTAGCCACATGCATGTAGTGCACCAACAGTGGGTCATCCTGAAGGCTACGGAAGCCAACATGGTGACCTCGTGACTTTTCATAGTCTTTCTTGTACTGGAACTAGGAACACAATTATCTTATGAATTAATGGGCAGGTGATCAACAAGATTTTATTGTAATCTGACAAAGTGACCCTTTGTATTTACTCACATTGCTAGCAATATGCCTTCCTTGTTTAGCAGCAACTATAGGAATAGCATCAGCCTTCATGTCGTATCCTTTGGCAATATCAACAAGCCACTGAGATTTGTATCGTGACTGTAAAAAAGACGAACGTCATATTTTTGGACATCTCATCAATCTTAAGATAACTAGTTTTCTAAAGCAGGTATTATGTTATATTTAAAAAAAGCATGCACATTTTCATTTTACAAGTGTCTGGGGTAAGACTGTCCTTACAAATATGATTTACCTCACTAATAGTTTGAGCATTATACTTGGCCTGCAGGAACTGTGGGCTGTCACCTGGAAGATGGTAGGTGTGCATGTACTTCTCTCCAGATGCCTTATAAGCAGACTGTAACATCACAGAACATAATTAATTAGAGTGATAAGAAAAATGTGTCTTTTACCTAACCATTACATTACTGTAGTGCATAAATAGTACAATACATACAGGATGCATCTGTTTGGTGTTAGCCATGGCTAAAACCATGTTCATTTGGTCTGTCAGGCTGGTAAACTTCAAAGTGCCTGGGTGAACTCTGTACTTCTTTTCATCCAGAGCAGCTTTGGCGGTTTTAGCTTTCTCCACATCAAGAGAACCAATCGGAACCCATCCTGCTCCCTTGTAAATATTGTTGTACTCTGACTTGTAGACATTCTGGCAAGATAAGGTGAAAATAAATTAAAGACGCTCTCAGATTCATCTGTGTCAATAAATTAGGGGAAATTGTGCGTAAGTAAGACTTACATCACTCTGAATTTCCTGCATATTGCGAGCAAGGCCAATATGCATGGCATCAGGTAGAAGTGTGTAGTGATGAATAGGCTGTCTGTAGCCAGTGTATGTCTGGACAGCAGATGATTGTTTAGCCTGGGAAACACTCCACATATCCACAGGGGTATGATACTTCAACTTGGCCTTGTGATAGTCTTTCTTGTAGTTCCTTTCACTTTGCATCTTTGCCACATGCATATAGTGCACCAACAATGGGTCATCCTGAAGACTACGGAAGCCGACATGATGACCTCTGGCCTTCTGGTATGCAAGTTTATACTTGTACTGCAAAATGAACAACATATAAATGTTAATTCTATGCCATATATTAAACAGACTTATTAAATAAAAAAGTGCAGTTACTAACATCACTGGCAATATCTCTAGAGGACTTGGCAGCAACAACTGGAATAGCGTCTTGCTTCATCTGGTGTCCTTTCAGAAGATCTTGCTTATGTGCATATGTGTAGAATGTCTGAAAAAAAAGGACCAGTTAATATATATATATAGACATATGATATTTAACATTTTTAATGAAGGAATTTTTGAATGGATGATGGCCTTGTCTTCTCACTTTGCTGATGTTGACAGCATTGTATTTAGCTTGCAGAAACTCGGGTGAGTCAGGTGGGAGATGGTACGTGTGCATGAACTTCTCTCCGCTGGCTTTGTATAGCCTCTGCAAAACAAGGAAACCACATGATATAAATTTCAAATTTTGTGTGAAACATGACTATATATTCATAGTGGCAAATTCATTGTTACACACATCACTTAGCTGCTGCGCATTCAGTTTCGCTTGCTCCATAACAGGACTGTCAGTGACACTGGTGAACTTGATGGTGTCTGGATGCTGCCTGTACTTCTTTTCATTTAGAGCATTGCCTGCAGTCTTAGCTTTCTCTACATCCAGTGAGCCAATGGGGATCCATCCAATACCTTTGACAGATGCCTCATAATCTGCTTTATAGTTGTTCTGTTTAAAGAATAATTTGAAAGAAATTTGAGTTAATGTCAACCCTAAATGCTTTTATTTAGTTTGAGGTTTATGTAAGAAGATTCGTCTTACATCGCTAGAGAGGTTGTTCATGTTGCGTGCCAGCTCCAGGTTCATGGCATCAGGTAAAAGTGTGTAGTGATGAATGGGCTGCTTGTAGCCTGTATTTGTCTGAACTGCAGATGAATGTTTAGCCTGGGCAACACTCCACATATCCACAGGGGTATGATACTTCAGCTTGGCCTTGTTATAATCTTGCTTGTAGTTTTTATCACTTTGCATCTTTGCCACTTGCATGTAATGCACCAGCAACGGGTCATCCTGAAGACTACGGAAGCCAACATGGTGGCCCCTGTTCTTGATGAATTCTTTCTTGTACTGGACCTAAAGACATAACAAATCCATATTTTATTTATTGCTATCTTGTGCCATGCTGTGCATGTTCCACGCGATGTGGTAATGAAAAAGAAGGTCACATACATCACTGGCTGCATGTCTTGCTGCCTTTGCTGCACGAACAGGAATAGCATCAGCCTTCAAGTCATAACCCTTTGAAATAAGATCCTCGAAGCCAAGCTTGTAATATTTCTGAAAATTGAGGACAATGTGTAAACGTTTATTAAAAACACTCTCATAACCCCATGAAATACTCACTAGAAATATTTACATACTTTGCTGATATTGTAAGCGTTACACTTGGCTTGGATGAACTCTGGTACATCAGGAGGTAGTGAGTATTTTTGATGGACTTCATCAAGCCCTTTCTTGTAGTGAAGCTACAGAAAGAAATACAAGATCCAGTGCAAAAAGCGGTCAGTTCCATGTACAATAGTGGATGTAAAACATTACCAAGCATTACCAAGTAACATAATGTGAAGAATGTTATGGATCATATTCTTAGACATTGTACTTACATCACTCCTGAGTTGCTGATTGAGCTTAGCTTGAAGCATGATGGGGTGATCATCAATAGCAGTAAATGGCACAGTATCTGGAGCAATCCTGTACTTTTTCTGAGTTGAGACAATAGCAAAATATCAATACAATTAAATATTAAGTACAAACTATGTTTTTAAGCATACAGTATACTTGTAGGCATGTAATGGAGTGGAGCTATATGTATCTGTATCTATTAATCTTCTAAATAGTCATACCTGTATTTGGATTTAAACCAGATAAAACCTAATTTTGCACATGGCCCAAACCTGTTTGTTTTCTTACTAAATACTTATATGAACCCTGCAATTATGTCCCAATGGCCATGACTGGGAACACTGGGAAAAACTAGGGAGAAAATATCAGGCTAAAATGCCAGTTCTGCAATTTCTGTCAAAGAAGCTTCACTTTCTAATTGCCAACATGAAAGTAAAACCCTTTTTGATAAATCCTATGAGATGCACAGGGCAATACCCACTGTCACCACTGTTGGGCCCTTGAGCAAGGCCCTTAACCCTCACTTGCTCAGTTGGATTAGAGCGTCGGCCAAATGCTGTGAATGTAAATGCATACAGTTCAGTCTGAAAAAAACCCTATTAAGAGACATGAACATCTCTTCCTACAAGTGACTAACTCAATATGTTTTCCATCTATTTTATGATTTGTGAGACTGCATCTTAATGGGGAGCCTGGGATTCTATCTTCACAAATATTCTCTGAGTAAACAATTATACCTCACTCAATATCTCTCCTGCTTTCTTTGCCTTCTCGACATCCAGAGATCCATAAGGTATCCAAGGAGTTCCTTTAACATAGTTTTTATAGTCCATCTTGTATTCATTCTGTAATGGGAGGGAAAATAAATCAACAAAATGATAAAGAAAGCCAACAATAGCATTGGTAATTTCTTAAAATACTACATATGTACACCTTAAGAAAGGAAATAAACAGCTTTTCTGCAAGCATCTCTCAGTGTTTTTTTTTTTGTATATGTGTGAGGCTGCAGTGTGATTGCTTACATCACTCTGGAGGACATTGGCTTTCTTTGCAGAATCCAGTGCTATGCTGTCATATGGCAAAAAGTAACGGTTGGGGATGTTTCTGTAGCCGCTCATGCTAGCAATTGCCTGAGACTTCTTTGCTAGTGTAACAAGCATCATATCCAGTGGGGTGTGGTACTTTGTTTTCATCTTCTCATAATCCTTTTTATATTCACGCTGTCGAAGAGAAATGTTATGTGTATAAACAATCAAAATGTGGAACTATAATAAAAACAAATCATATTTCAGAATGTCCTTGAAGTTGTAATGTAGGTATGTAATAATTACCTCACTTTGGATCTTAGCAACATGAACCGAGTGCATGATCTTTGGATCATCATTAATGCTAAGGGCACCAACCATTTGACCTTTGTTTTTTTCATATTCCTTCTTGTATTTTACCTAATGAAAGAGCCAACACAGTACGGTGAAACAATCTCAGAAAACAAAAGCGATCAAAACCTACTGTAATGTTCAGTTAAATGCTAAATTAGTGTCTGTGAACAACAGAAATTTGTTTACTTACATCACTGACAATGTTGGTGTGGGCACGAGCTGCGAGAATGGGGATAGCATCACCCTTCACCTCAAATTTTTTTGCTTTTGCCTTTTCCCATTCAAACTTGTAACAAGTCTAAAAAAACACAGACAATTTAAATAATCAGTCATTCAACAGTGAAGTTTCATAACAAACTACATTAAGTAATAATGTGGTTGAATAATGGATAATACTTACATCACTAAGGTTGTATGCGTTAACTCTTGACTGAATGAAGAAGGGGTAATCTGGAGGCAGATAACACTTAAACTTCTCTTTTTCATACTGTGCCTTGTAGTTCAGCTGAAAATAAATAGAACAACAGCACATACTGAGGATACAGTTTGGTGCCACAGTATACTAAAGGGTTTACTCACTTTCAGCAAACAACAGTACTGTAGAATTTTTTAATTCTGACATGTTAGAAGGTGTAGATTTTGGTTAGAAGATATAGATAATGATTAACAACTCACTAATTTAAATAAATATGATTTATAATAAAATGGTTCCTATTATTCATATACTAAGAAATAATTTTATTTTAATTATTAAATTATTTTTATTGGCATACTGCAGAATCATAGCCTTGGAAAGTCCAGTAGATGTCAGTGTTGTTTTTTAAAATACCCAATACAAAAAGTCTATTTCATTTGACCCCTGTGGTCAAAAAGTTATTTTGAGATTTTGGAATGCAAACTCCTGAAATATCTCAGGACATTCACTTTATCTACAGAACAGCGGCTGGGGTCTGAAGATAAATAAGTGTGTCCTAATTATTTGGGGATGGCATTTAGCTCACATGGCAATGCCACTGAAGCCTCTCAGTTTGTGGGCTTTGTTGTAAGTTTACTGTGATATTGTGTTAATATTATTTCAGTCATATATTATAATCGGTGCAATTTAAATGACATAAATAACTCTGGTTAAGACTGATCTAGGGATTCTAAGAGATAGAAAGACATACATCACTCAGTTGTTTGGCATTGATGGCTGCTTGTACTTGGACAGGCGAGTCTGTTACTTGTGTAAACTTCACTTTGTCTGGGTTTTGACGATACACTTTCTATGAAAAATAAATTAAACACAAATACAATCATCAAATGCAGTCCAAAAAGGATTAAATGCTCAAGTTCATGAATGTTTACAATTGGTCAGCCCATCTCATAACTGGGAAACTCACATCTTTACACTGTTCCACTTTTTTAATAGCATCATATTCAGGTGTGAGAGTTTGAGGGAAGTAGCATCTTTTCTTCATATCCTCGTAATCAGCTTTATAATTTTTCTAAAATCAAACAAATGAACAATATTAAATAAAATATAACTGGGTTTAACTTCTCAAAGAAATCCTACATGTGAAACCTTGTTCAGCAACATAGAAATGACTTACATCACTCTTTAACTCTTCCACCCTCTGGCAGTTAAGCATGTTAATATCTTCATAACTCCCAATATAGTGGCCTTTTATCTCATTTTCATATTTGTCTTTATAGTGTATCTAAGGAATGAAGCAAAAACATGATTTGTTTCTCATTGAGCCAATACTTCAAGATTTGTATCAACAATAAACAAAATAAATGAGACTCACATCACTAAACTTCTTGATCATGTTGTCCATTTTGAACTTGGGGGTGTCACAGTAATTAATGCTGGATCCTCTTGTTTTTTCATAGCTTGCTTTATACACTTTCTAAAATAAAAGGGGGTAAGAAAGAGGGAAAGTTCTTAATAAACATCATATAAATAACTGAAAGCACACATTTGTGAATTACTTTAAACGTTATTGAATTCTAAAAACTATTCTCAAGAAGCTGGTTCTGAGCCCGGTGCCTTGTTTAAGCATTTTTACATTAAATACAGTTCTATCCAGCAATACATTCCAGCATCATCACCAGAGTTTGATATTGATATTTAGTGATCAGCAACAAAAAGATTTTCAACATTACCGACACCTGGTGGTCGAAAGCTCTGCTGCAATACTAAGCTTAGTCTGACAACATGGGTTAAACTTAGAAACGTGAAAAGGCTACTACAGAACAATACATCAGATACAGAACTAAAAATGATACACATAATTTTCTCTAATACAATCACTAACAGTACTTTTTTCATTAAAAAGAAAGAAATTCAGCACATTAACCGTACATCACTCAAGATGGTGCCAGCGTATCTCAGTTGTCTGAGGAGGGGGTTTTCTGTAGCTGGGAGAACGTTGTACTCAGAGTCTGATTTTGTCTTTTCATAGCTTTTTTTGTATTTGACCTAAAAAAGGAAGGAAAATGTTTATAAATCAATACCCAGTCCCTTCTTGTTGTGAGCTTTGTGGTTGTTTATATGGATGAATGCCTATTTTCTACTTTATTATCTTTATCCACATTTTGTCTCAGTCAATATATCAGTAGACTAATAAGACTAAAAAGCACTTGTAATGACACATATCCATTAACATTAATATTAATATAATATTGTCATGGTTTCCAAGGACACTGAGAGATTTTTGATGGGAGCAGGGGGCCTAAAGCTAAAACCCAGTACCTAAATATCTGCATGACACACATTCATTTTCACAGTCATCATAATCTATTATGAGTATATATATAAATATACAATGAGAACAGAGACAATATTTCTGATATTGCCACTATGTTCCTGTCTAGTAAAAAGTACTATTAACTATAACCATTAACTATTTCAGATTAACATTATTGTGTTTTTTTTTTTTGTTTTTTACAAGTTACTACACCTCTGACTATCTTGCATTAAATTTTCTGCATTTATATCAAAGTAAGGTAACACTGTCTGTCTCTCTATTAAATTTTTTCCACGTGGGCACAAGAATAGAAACACATTAAAGCTTACCGAGCTTGCGATGTTACCAGCCTGTTTGTTAGTTGCGTACGTTGGTGTTTCGGTTTGCATGAAATAAATTTGGTCTTTCATGTCTTCATAAGCAGCAGTATATTTTTTCTGAGTGGAAAAGAAATGTATGATAAAAAATCATTAGGCAGAATTAGTAGTAGCTAGAAACTTCATAACATATCTTTGCAAGTTTATTAATATAAAAGTTATTTTTATTTTTTTAAATAATAACAGAAAATAACACAGATGAATATATTATTACTTACTTCACTTAAGTTATCCATGACCATCTTGCCAACTGCAACGTCAAAGTAAGGGGTCTCACACCACTGGCCTTTGACATTCTTGTTATAGTCATCATGATACACAAGCTACAAAAATAAAATAAAATAATAATTAAAAAAAAAATTTTAAATCACAATTGAACTTCAGTTATTGAAACTTATGTCTACACTTTTCCGTAGGAATGTGTGGCAAGAAGAGGTCTTTAAATAAGGATTAATGCCCTTAAGCCTTTATTAATACTGTGGTGGTACAGTCCTTTTCTGTCTCTGAGGCACTCTCTCACCACAGCTCTGTTTAGTCTCTCCCTCTCTCAAGCTTCGTGATATAGCTCATTATAGATATGGTTAAAAATAAACACCCCATCGGGCAGTGCTTCAAAAGCTTTAAAGGATGTTCTTGTTTCCTTTGACCAACAAAACACTATTTATTTTAAATATGACTGACATGATTTATAATTTTTTACTTACATTACTCCGATTGGCAAAGTTTTTCTTGGCCAGTTCCACTTCTGGAGGATCAGCCAAGGATGTGTACTTTGCCTTACGCTCATCATGACCCTTCTTATATTTAACCTATGATAAAGGAAAATAAAAGTTAATAATATATTGATTGGGAATTATTGGGCAATCACAGTTAAATTTTCAGTGACTCAAAAATTTTATAGAAGACATTTCCTGAAAAAAAAATGTGGACATCATCTAATGTGATACAGCACAATACGGTATATAGGTTGTATATAGGAAACAATTGATTTTTGTAAAAATAAAAAAAAAAATAAAAAAAAAAATTCAGAATGTGATGGAAGTATTTAAGTATTATCTACGAGTATCATCATTTAAGTATCATCTAAGAGTGCAGTCATACTGAATATTAGCATGGCAAGATAAAGATAAAGTCAGTGACATTTTGAGCACAATATAGCTAAACGTTTTGTTTAGATTTTGCTCCACTAACAGTAAGGGATCCCAAAGCCTCACTCATTGATAGCTTGCCAGTTATGCTGCCATTGTTGGGCTCTTGAGCACGGCCCTTAACTCTTAATTGCTCAGTTGTATGAAACAGATAAATATAAGTCACTCTGGATAAGGGTGTCTGCCAAATGATTAAGTACAGGTTTGTTCACTTCGATTAGAGGCTCAACCACTGAAACTACCTTCAATTCTTCTTTTTAATTTTCATCTTATAAACTTTCATATTGTTGGCTGAGATGGGCACCAGCCTCCCCTCGACCCTAATTAGGATTAAGCGGTTCAGAAAATGAATGGATGAATGAATGAAACTTTCATATTTTAAATCAAAAGTTACATTCAGAAAAATGTTTTGCCATGGGTACTGATGATATCACTATCACAACAGTTTCAGTTAACTGATGCTGGAATTGGAATTCATTCATTCATTTGCCAAACTGCCTAATCCTACTAGGGCCGAAGGATACTGGAGCCAATCTCTGGGTGAAAGTCAGGGTACACCCTTAACAGCTTGCCAGACCATCGCAGGGCCAATACACACAACCATTTACACTGACACCTAGGGGCAATTTGAAAGATCCAATAGGCATATCTGCATGTCTTTGGACTGTGGGAGGAAACTGGAGAACCCAGGGGAAACCAACACCAGCATGGGGAAATATGGAAACTTCACACAGAAATGCCCTTGGCGAACCTCAACCCAAGGACCTTCTTGCTGTGAGGCAGACATGCTAATCACTAAGCCACAGTGCCGCCCCTAGAATTGGAATTTTAAATGCTAAACACGGACAAGCAACATGATACACAGACACAGTGAAACTTCCCACTTCAGTCACAGTTTAAAAAAAAGCACTTTTGGATTGTCACATGTCCAATCAGATTCATGAACTGGACTCAGGTGTTGTAAAGTAGCACAAGAGCATTCTTCATTCATCTCCTTTAGAGGTGTAAAATGTCATACACTGCATTCTTCAAATCAGAAGTCTAGATATTGAGGCATGTGCGGTAATTTGTGTACATGAATTGCAAATTAGTTGTACCCTTTCTTGTACAGTGAAGATGGTAAATTTTGCCTTCAACTGCAACAAACTTTTTGAGAGTAATATTCAGCACTGTTTAAGAGTAAACGTAAATCACTGAGTACTTGAGGATGTGTTGCCAGTTATGAGTGCACTCATTATGTTACTACAAATATAGGCCAAACTAAACCAAAGACAAGTTACACATCTGAATTGTAAAGTAATTGTATCTTTGCTTATACAGTGGAGAATGCTAACTTTTGCCCTCAACTGTAACAACCCTTTGAGCGAGAGGAATATTCAGCACTGTGTAAAAGAAAACCTACATCACTGAGGACTTCCTGGGCCTTGGCCACTCGGCGGAGCTCTGGGCTGTCACTGTATGGGTAGTACATGGTCTTCTCCTCATCCCAATTCTCTGTATATAGTTTCTGATAAAGATAAATATTTAATTAAATGGAATGATTGGTTAAAGAATAATAAAGAACTGAGATTATAGGCATTTATATGGAAGATTTTCTAGGGTGGCTAAATTCTTACCTTGCTCATATTTGCAGCATTTTTTACCGCCAAAACCAATTCGGGTGCATCAGGAGGTAGTAAGTATCTGTCCTTGGTCTCATCCCATTTCTGTCTGTACAAGACCTGAGGAACCACATTACAAAATAATTGCACATCTGACAGAGGTGGCTCTCTTGTAGGACTGACTATGCTTTGATGTGCTATATTTGAAGTACGTACTTTGCTGACAAGTTCAGAGACATTCTTCACATGTGCAATTTCACGAGCTTCACCATCATACATGCTGGAGGTCTTAGCCTTCAGGCCTTCCATACGATATTTCACCTAGAATTAAAAGATTTTTTTTTTTTTTTTACATTTTTATATTAAGAGAAAGCAATGAAACCAAAATGAGTAAACTGATCAGTGATGATCTGGATCATGGAAAAGCTGGAATAATACTAAAGTGTATTCCTAACCTCACTGAGCTGCTCCTGAGCCTTCTTGATGCGAATCATCTCAGGCGTATCAGCTGTAATGTGATAAGGTTGCCCCTTGTTCTTTTCATATGCTTCCCTGTACTTGTTCTGCAAAGATCAAAATAATAAAAGTAATAATAATAATAATAATAATAATAATAATAATAATAATATACAATGCTCATCATACAATACTACAATATATTTCTTAATAACATGCAGATAGAGCTTTGTTTACTGTCTTACATGGCTGTACTGGTCAAGCATCTTCTGACTGTGTGCCAGGTATGGGGTCATGAATTTGGAAGTGTCCACCTTGGCCCTCTTCCTGACCTTACGTACAGGAAGTCCCCCGGGCCCAAGCTACAGAAGCAGGAAAAGAGTTAGGGAAAAGATCAAAGCCCAGATATCAGTGTCCTCTGGTACTTAAAATATGTGAGATACCAGAGGCACCAAAAGCAGCATAATACAGCAACATAATAAATATCATCAAAAGTAATATAATATTAGTTTCGATATTAATGCAATATTTACTCTTGTAAATATGAATACCAATGATGTGTTTATACTAAGATAGTCAGCATTTTACTCTCTAAAACAAGTAAGTCATGAACCATGTAAAACTTAAATTCATTCAAGTCATCATCTAACTTACCCGATGTAGTACAAATCACTAATACCAGTACACAGTACTAATACTAAATTAGTCAGAACATTCCCACATATCCTTTACATACATATACACTACCGTTCAAAAGTTTGAGGTCATTTAGAAATTTCCTTGGGTTTTTGTTTCAATTAAAGAAGACCAAACTGATTAGAAGGACAGTCAAGACACTGTTAGAGCTGTGCATGACTATTATAGATGGAAACTGCTGGATTTACACAGGTGTATAGAGGCCCATTTTCAGCATCTATCATATTTTTGTTCCAATGGCACATTGGGTTAGCTAATCCAAGTTTGTCATGTTAAAAGCCTAATTGATCATTAGAAAACCCTTTTGCAATTATGTAAGCACAGCTGAAAACTTTTGTGCTGATTACAGATTATTTGGGCTAGATAACTGGGTTAAAAACTCAAAACCTTTTTTTCTGAAATTCCTATCTTTATCTGTTCTGAGAAGTGAAGGCTATTCTAGAAGAGAAAAGAAACTGAACCCAAGAAACTGAAGATCTCATACAAAGGTGTGTACTACTCCCTTCATAGAACAGTCCAATCAGGAGAGAAGCTGGTATTCTGTCAATAATGGAGTGGCTGGCACAGTCACCGGATCTCAACTTGATTGGATTGAGCTGTTGTAGGAACAGTTTGACTGTATGGTACGGAAAAAAGTGCCCACCAAGCTAGTCCAACTTCTGGGAGGAGCTTCAGGCAGCATGGGGTAAAATTTCTTTTTTTTTACCTCTACAAATTGACAGCTAGAATAACAAAGGTTGTAAGAGTTGCAAATGGAGGACTTCAGACAAGAGCAAATTTTGAAGGATAAAATTATTATTTTTAACCTTGTCGATGTCTTGACTTTAGTTTATATTAATTTTGCAACTAAATTGATGGATCTAGGTTTGTGTTTTCAAGAAAAACATGAAATTTTCTGAATGACTTTTCAAACAGTAGAGAATATATACACACTTGTGGTTATTATGTTACTTGCTCAATCAATGTAAAATAATCATACATCATATCAGCAACCAAGCAACTCAGTATAAATGCATGAGAGCAGCCACTTTAGAGCTCACATACATAACTTATCTTGAAAACAAAGAGACGCAGAAACAGAAATGGCATGCCACTAAGTCTATATAGGCAGCAGAAAGTCAAGTCCTCTAATACCACTCTTTACTGAAAGGTCTACCGAACTGAATATGAGGGCTATTTCATCAGATTTTGAACTACCGATCATATTTCACAATAAAAACAGGGGGAAATCAATCATTTCGGAAAGAAGATATGTTGGCCAACTATTTTCACTGTAGTGTGACTTGTTAAACAAGGAGATTTCTTTAATAACTCACTGTCTTCATGAAAAAAATATGTTTTATTTGTATTTTTTTTATTTAAAAATGAACAGTGGAATAACCCTCATGACATGCGATATCAGGCAGTATAACAAAAGCTGTTTATCTCTTTCAGCAGCAGATTCAGTTTTCATTTACCTGTCCAGCCTGAGATTGATGTGTGCTGGTTGAGTTAGTGTGGCCAGTCGTGTACTCCTCATAATGCTACAAATATAGGACAAACTCTGTGCGTTTAAAATGTTGTTCGCAGAAAACAAAGGCAAGTTAAAACATGCATGTCTGCATCATTTGCAGAAAAAATACTAATTATTTCTTATAGCTATTTCAGCTATTTATATATGAGTCAATTAGCAAAAGAAGCTAAATTTTGTGTGACAGCTCATTTGTTAACATACTTGAATAATCCTAATGCCTGGGAGGCTTTATGGGTTATTTTGCCTGACAGCAGCCTGTAATAGATTGGCTGCTCTGACCGACTGAACCTCCTGTGATCAAACACTTAAGCACCTATATGTGCTCATATCTATTATTGTTTTCAGCAAAAGTTAATGTCATGATGATACACAGAAAGAGTGTTCCACAGAACAGGGTGCAATAGATCACACCACGCACAGTTTGATCATTCATTTCTGAAAAATGCACTTCATTATGATATAGTTAAACATTTTCAGTTTAATACCATCTGAACATCTTGGGCCTCTTTAATCCCGCTACAAAAAAATTAGATTTCCTACCTCATACACTTACAGACTTATGGTATTAATAAAAAATGTTACACATTTTCAGGGACACACCACACTAAATAGTGTTTTCCTATTCATAATTGTACACCATCAAATATTAAGAAGTAACAAATTATCGGATTACATACAGGATCTAGATGCTTCCAAATTCAGACCTTTGCTATTGTAAAGATTAAATATGTTTTAATAAACTATGTTCTTTTACCTTCCTGCCTTCACTGTATTGTACATTTCTCACTTTTCACCTCTTTAAGCTCTTTTTTCCCCCAGCAAATCATTCTCTCAGTGTGGCAGTAATGGCGAGAAGTCTTGATGAGTGTGATTTACAGTGCCTCTCTTCTCATTTGACTTCCTGAGAGTCAACTGCAAATGTACACTTCTATATTTGTATCTACTATAAGAATAACCCATGTCAAAGCTGAACACCACTTTTCCACTAATGGTGAAAATGTTTATTAGACATATAAGATGTATAATCAGCATTTAGTCTACAAGAGTTGGTGGATTTTGAGTAACTTTAATATACACAACTAAACAAGACTTACTACAGGTGCTAGCTGCTTCCGAATTGTGATGTGTGAATTGAGAAAAGAAAGGAAATTAGCAGTTAGCAAGAAAAAATACAATTAGCACAAATATACGTCACTGAGCAAAAGACCCCCTTCAAGAAATATTATGCTAATCTAAGCGATTCAATTGAATTGTGAGATGCTAAACAAAATAACTTTCACTTGGTTCAGACTGAACCAAACGTAATCCCACTGTTAATATATAAAGGTTCCACAGCAATTGTGAGAATATCATATCTAACAGTGGTTACTTCCATTCAGACATTTTTCATAAGATGCTTGTAACACATCACTAAAAATAACAAGTAACAAAGAAAATCATATGTAATGTTACATATTTGTTGTTCTACATAAGCAACATACTGATATTGCAGGTGCTTCAGTAATTACTGACGACTAATAGCTGGGAATAATTTGGGGTGGGGTGAAATCTAGATCTTATACTACACTATGGGTGATACTGGGAGGAGGTAATCTGAAATGAGAGCCAGCTCTAGTCATGAATATTGGGGTAAGCGCACACCGAACTGCTGACTGTGGAGGTATCTGAGTTCTCTATTCATAGGACTTGCCAATAGACCTGCACTGTAGACTTCATCAAGACAGGTTAACTTATATCTTACCTCTACCACTTCTTCCTCGTACTCTTCCTCATACTCTTCTTCATATTCTTCAGTGTCCATCGTTAGACACTATTAAAGGATCTATATTAGCAAATAAACAAGTGTTACACCTTCTTTAATCTACTTTATATGCAAATAAGAATGAGATCTCCAGAAATAAACACCATTGACGCTTACAAAAAAAAATCATCATTAGTTAAGCATTGTTGAAATACCTGCACAATATATATATATATATTCTCTCCTAACTATCATTTGAAGGGCACATCAAGCACCCATTACTAAAAATAGGCCTCAAACCATCTGTCAATCACAAGAGCAATGATAGTGTTCTGGAAACATGCTAGAATCTTTTCCAGTAACAGATTCATACATACCTGACCAAGTACAATTCCAGTAGTCTATCCAGTGACTGTACAATCAGAAAGGTGCTCACTTTCCATCTACTAGGGTCCCAAACAGATAATCCACTTAAGGTTCTCCTGGAAACCTAAACACAGACAGAGACGTGAATTCACTTTTCACTGAACTACGCAAAATGTTGTCTGTTTAAAGGGTTTTGCAGGCCTCAGCTGGTCAAACAGTATGACACCCAAGAACCCCAAAAGAGCCGCAGCTCCTTGCTGAAGCTTCACGACAGCTGCTCCTAGATGCTCCAGCTATGTGTCATGAAAGTTAATGCCGAGACCTGATTGGCTGGCTTTGTTTAGCTAGCAGAAGTGCAATGCCTTCTGAGGCTGCAGGTTAAATATAGGACTGCATACTAACTAGCCTTTTTTAGCACTTAACTCAAATAATTTTACATTAAAATGAACATTTCAATAAAGATAAGATTATGGTGAAGAGAAAATAAAAATTCAAGCAAATCCCTATTCAAAAAGGTGCTGGGCTTCAGATAGTGATCCAGAGTGTAGATGCATAGATTCCATGGGAAAAGAGAGAGAAATTCCAGCATCACAATAGTTGTTTAAAGTTCTTGCAATGTTTCCTGGTCAGAGGAGGTTGAGCAGTGCTTCATAAGAGACTGGGTCAAGAACCAACCCTGAGCTTCACTTCCATCCAACGGCAAAAGAGTAGAAAATCCACAGAAGGCCATGCAAAGCTATGTGCACACTGGAGAGGGAAATCTGAATAGATGTTTGCTTTGTTGAATTTCTTTGCTTACCAGTGAATTTAAAGTTATAGTGTTTCCCAAGCTGCCAGAGCCTCCCCAACTCTTCCCTCCTGAGAAACGCTGGGTGACAGCTCTCAGCCACAGTAGCAATCCAGTTATCATGTGCTCCAACAAGCCAATAAGTGAGTACCATTCTCAGATTTCAGCAGCTAAATATATAGCAGTGATGCCTTTAAGAAAAGAGCACCTGTTCAGCAAATCCAGTGAGACACAACTATGCAAAAGGAGCAATAGGATTAAGCGAAAATTGTTGTTTAGACTGTGTTATTGTCACTTTCAGAAGAGATGTTGCAGGATTACATAGTTACTAGTAAATGGCCAAAAATATCAAAGGGTGGAATGAGAAAATTAATGTTAATGATACCTTCACAGGACATCATTTCACATTGTTTATAGACACTAACTAAATTATTTCAGTGCAAGGCAGAATAATTGTAAACAATATGCTAAGGAAAGGTTTGAATCAATACTTAATTGCTTTAACAAATTTTTGGTAGCATTTTCGATGAACAATAAGACTGACACCACCATATCATAAATATGTGACTGCAGATATGATGTCATGACATGACAGAAGTTTGTCTGTGTTCTCTGGCTAGCATATACTCTCTACCAGGGATGAACAGAGATACAGTACCAGTCAAAAGTTTGGACACACTTTCTAATTCAGTTAGAACAAGTAGGTGTGTCCAGAACTTTGACTGGTACTGTGTGTTATGGATGCTCTTATAAACAATTGTACTGTAACCAAGCTTGGTTTTGTACTTCTCCTAAAGTTATGTTGCCATCCATGTACCCAAAACTCTGAAGACTTTGTGCAGTCAAAATTGCAATGAAAGTGTGATGGGACGGTCATTCAGCTCAAAATTTGGAAAATGATGAACTTGGGCAATATCCCACTTGTGTGATGTTATTTCACAAATATAAACTCAATTAATATTAATAAAATATATACACATACGGAACTTTTGGTGGTCAGTGATTTCAGTTTGTAAGTTTTGCTATTAATTCTTGGACATAATTCTTGTGTCTAAACTTTTGAATGGTACTGTACATTAAAATGTAGTACAAAATAAGAACCCGAATACCATAATTCCAAAAGTCTCAAAATGAACTACAAAATACAGCAGCTATACCATTTATAAAAATAAATTACTGTATTTTTTATTTTAATCATACCAAAAACACTTTTCAGCAGAATATGAATTCACTTTGCAAACCTTCTATCTGACAACCAATTTGATTTCTCCCTTCAGCATTAGACTGACTCGGTTTTTTTAAGTGGACAGTGTTGGAGAGCCACAGCATTTCTCTGCCTATAGAGGGATCTGATTAATCTGACATATGCAACAAATAAATACATATACAACAAATCAAAATGCTGATCTGCTTGTTACATCCCAGATCACTACATGTCCCTGTAATCATCCAAATGAACTAACAAGTAACCAAAGGTTGGTTAAATGTTTAACTAATAGTTTGTTAATGATTAATTAATCTTAATTGTATCCTAATTTAGTTACTTGGTGTTTGGTAAGGAGTGCAGCTAACTGAAAGGCCAGCCATGTCTCTCACTGTCTGTGGAGAGAATCATGTAAAAGAAACATTGCTGACTTTCGAAAAGAGTAGGCTGCATTGTAGTCAGCGTGTTTCTGGCGAGCTGTTCAGGGTGTACTCTGCGAATGGTTGAAATGAATGGTGCTTGGTAATGAGAAACTGATTTCAAACTGACTCAGATGAACAAGTCGGTCATGAAAAGACAAACTGCTTTTTTAGTAGCAACTAGGCTTTCTTGCAGCACTGTGGAATTACATGGTACAACTAAAGAACTACTTTAGCTAGAATACAATCATTTAGTGATCAGTTATATAGTTATCAACCTTGGACACACATTTGGAATTGGAGGGCTAACATTATAGCATTTATACAATTATTAAACGATTAGTAAGTTTTGATGTTAAATGTAAAAAATTTCATCAGAATGATTGGTGGAAAGCTGGCAACCTATATGTTTCCCACCTTGTTGTAGATCAGTTTATCCAGGCCTGGACAAATTACTGAGTAAATACCATACAGTGGCTGAATTAATTATTCTGCATTTCTATGAATTCACTGTTGATGATATTCATTCATTCATCTTCTTCCACTTCTTCTGGGGTCGGGTCACGGGTGCAGCAGCCTAAGCAGTGAGGTCCAGACGTGTTGATGATATTACACAACATATTTTACAGTATTATTACTGCATTATTATTTTAAAATAACAAACAACCTGACGAAAAACAAAATCTACTTTATATTAGAAATAGGTATCTTAAATACATGTCACTTCCGATAGCTTTTCTTTACATTATGACACACTTAAATAACATTCTTAACACATGTCTTCTTATATGCTTTTATTTATTTTTACTTTTACCATAACTATTATTGTTTCATTATTAAAGTAGAATAGTTTAAGAAAAAGAAAACAGTAAAGATAATAAAAGAAAATACAGAGAAACAAATTTAAAAATGGGAAAGTTAGAAAAGTAAAAATGCAAAAAGATGTATAATTTGTAAACTTGCATTTTTAAATGTCCTGTTAAAAGATCAAACTAGTAGCTTCTGTAATTGTGTTTTAAAATGAAAAATTAATGAATTATTATGCAGTATACCAAGTGTAATGACAGTTTCATGAAATGGCATCAAACATGATAGCTAACAATTACCAAAGCAATAGCAAGACGGCTTAAAAAATGAATGAATGAATAACAGGACATTGCCATTTGCTACAGTATACGTAACACGTCAGTGTTATGTCAGTCTTATAATGCAGAGTTTACGTAAGGTGTTACTGAATATTTTGCCTGCCAAAGACAGCACAGGTGCCTGGCTTGTGTATTTTAGTTGACATTCGTTACCCAAGTGATGTCTCATATTGCAGATTCATCATGACTACAGAATACAGGGTCCAATAAAAATAACAATCATTATATCACAGCTTATCACAAAGGTCATCCCTCATGAACAGTCTTAGCTAGTACTTAGCTCTGTAGGTTACTACTTTGTTACAGCCCAGGTGATGTTTTCCTGACATTTCTCTTCTTGATGCCTCTCGGACGCTCATACTTGTGAGTCTGTGGATCGTCACGTCTCCTGTGCAGATGAGCTATACACATGGTGAATGACAGCAACAGCTGTATTTCATACCTTCTCTGGGGTACTCTGTCCGCCCTCCATCTCCTGCAGCACCGGCAATCAGAATGGAAGGGTACCAGATACCCAAATCAGCCAGAAAGGAGCTCAGGTTTTCAAACTGAGGTTTTATGAGCTTGAACTGCGCTAAGCTTCTAATAGAACCAGAAATCTTTAATAAATATTTACTTATATTTCAATATAAAATTATTTTATTTTTAAATCAAAAAGCTATAAGAAATATGTACTGACAGTTGTTTATTATGGTTATTTCAAAGCAAATGACGGCATCAATGAATAGCCATCGATGTCTATTAATCAACAGGTGGATGACAGAATGAGTGAATCACAGGCTACAAAGAGAAAGACATCAAATCACTTGGACTTTGGTAAACAATGAGTCATCTGGATTAAGATGAAATATTACAAGTATTTTGGCACTCATAGTCAATAAAGTACCACTGCCTGTCACAGTGGAAAATAAGCACTTGCCAAAACACTGAGGTAAGTGGGCTAAATACAGAAAGAGAAAAAGAGAAAGGCCTGTTTACCAACAACGGCAAAGAAAGACAAGATATTTACTTTGTGTTTGTGAAGAGGTTACCAAACAAAAAAACAAACAAACAAAAAAAAAAAAAGGGACAAACAGTGGTAAAATTTACTTAGGATTATTGATTCATTGGGTCAATGTCAATCATTTAAACAAAAAGTAGTTTATAAAAAGTACTGTTTGCAAAATTTTAATACTTCTTAATTAGTTCTAGTTACCATTAAAATTCACATAATTAATTGAATAAGGTCCAACTGCTCCGAATGAAATTGTTCATATCAGTATAAGTACTCCTGTTCGTGAAAGAAATCTGTCATAAAACATCTAAACAAATAATGAAAAGAGAAGGTGAGAAGAATGCCACAAAACCTCAGCAAATACTGTATGGAGGGGGAAACATTCTTTGGTCGAAGGAAAACAAAAGGAAACAACTTGGCCTTGGCACAAAGCACAAACTTCGGCAAAATACCGATGCTGCTCCTCACCCTGAGAACACTATTCCCACCACCGAACATTGGTGGAGATAAAAGCATCTCTATAGTATGTTGCTATTAGCAGGGATTACTTAAGTGGTCAAAGAAAGGAGCAAGATGAATAGAACAAAAATACGGAATAATCCTAGAAGAAAAATGTGTTCAAGTCTGGGGCAGAGGTTTGCCTTCCAACAGGACAAAACCTTGGGAAATATTGTCAAAGGCTTTAACATTCATAACATCCTAGAATATGACCAGGGTATAACATCCTGAAGTTCACCAATTTTTTACCAATAAATAAATACAATAATGATTGAAACTAGATGTGCAATAATAGAGCTGTACCTCAGGAGACAAAGTTGTAATCTGAGCAAGAAATTTTATTTACTATATTATAGTATATTTATAACTATATTTACCTACTATACAAATACTTATGCAGCCATTTCTACTTTTAACCGGTGTCACATTTATATTTTGCACCTTCAGATGTTATACTTATTATATACCCCAATCAGCCATAACATTAAAACCAGACAGGTGAAGTGAATAACATTAATTATCGAGTCACAATGGTACCTGTCAAGAGGAAGAATATTTTAGGCAGCAAGTGAACAGTCACTTCCCAAAGTTGATGTGTTGAAAGCAGGGGAAAAATGGCCATGTAAGGATCTGAGCCTTTTTGACAAGGGCAAAATGGATGGTGATGGCTAAATGATTTACAAAACAGCAGGTCTTGTTGAGTGTTCCTTATATAAATGTGGGCTGTATAGTGGTTAGCACGTACTAAAAGTCAACCAAGGAAGGACAGCGGACGCAGGATGATGCAATGGGCTTGCAATGGTTTGGAAGTCATGTAGATGTTACTTTGACACATACCACCTACTATACCTAAACATGCTTGCTGACCAAGTACACTCGTTCATGGCAACCGTATTCCTTAATGGCAGTGGTCTCTTTCAGCAGAATAATGCATCCTGCTACACTGCAAAAATTGTTCAGAAATGGTTGGAAAATGACAACTGGCTCCGAATTGATATTGACCTGATCTCCAAATACCCCAGATCTCAATCCAACTGAGTATTTGTGAGATGCGCTGTACCAAGGAGTCCAGTCCAAGAACGACTCAAATGACGATTTACAGGACTTTTGCTGATAACGTCTTTGTTTTAAAAACCACAGAACACCATAAGAGGTCTTAACGACTTTTTTTGTTTTAACTGGAAAACGTGGAACCTACACAGTATTCAGCAGGTGGTTTTAATGTTTTGCTTATCACTGTAAATCAAATGGGGGGAATGCTTGAGTCAAAGCAATGAACATTCATGATTTGTCAAGTTTACTAAAACAGCAATGTCAACTTTGTCATGCTTTGAAAGTGGAAAAAAACTTTTCTTGTGTTTCCATGTAGTATATACTAAAACCTTGAATAAATTTAAAAACAGGCTGTTAAAGTTTACATACATTCCTGTGTAGCATATAGTAAATTCTGAACGGGTTCAAAAAGATGCTCTGATCACACCGAGCTATGTTTTGTTTTTCTTTTTGATTGTTTTTTTTTGTTGTTGTTTTTAAAAAGTTAAGGTCCAAGCTACATTAAAAAAATTAGGTTGACTTCTCAGGTGCAGTCTTAAAATTTTTATGCAGCCCAAACACTACATTTTTAACTTAAAAATCTCTTTTTTGATTGTATTTCAAGTTTCTTTAAAGTATACAAACTTTTAAAAAGACACCGTATAGCTACACAGCACGTATGCTCTTCTCCGAGCTCTGTGGTTATAATATGTAAAAATTACCAAAAAACGATCTTCATTTGTTTGCTTTTTCATGTTCCTGTGTAATATATACTAAAGCATATGCTGGGTGGATGTTGTTGAATTTAATAGTCTCTGAGACAGAATTCAGCAGCATTTACCTCAAATTCAGCAAATAATTGTTAATTGTGGAACTAAACTAATCAGGAACTGAATACTTGGCACAGTACTTCTAATATAAACAACATATCAGCCCACCATTCCCACTACAGACTTTGTTTTATGTCCCGATATGGGAGTGAGGGTGGGATGACAAAAATATTGATGATTTGCCTCAACAAATGTGTCAAAGCTCCATCAAAAGGCAAATGACAATAAAGCTGCAGCACTCATGATAAAAACACTTTATTTAACTTTTTTTTAATTTTATGGGTGTTTTTTTTTTTTTTTTTTTTTTTAAATACATAAAGTGAAATCTTCCCTTGCATGGTGCTTTTAGGCTCAGCTTGATGTCCTGGGCTCTGAGAGGTTCAGACACAGGTTCAAGGTCAAGGTAAATACTGGACTGAACACAATGGGCAATACTATGTCAGGCAGTCAGACAATACTTCAAAGTCACTCCATGCAGAGCCTCACTTAGTTACACATGCGCTCAGTCCACATGCTCCTCTGTATTTTTCCTGTTAAACTCTTTAGTGAGCAACTTAGCAGAAAAACACTGGGTGGATGTGGTTTTGCACATGCTGAACCGTTTCAACAGTTAGTTGAAGATTTTTGTTCAAAGTTCTTCATGAGCTGTAATAAATTAATCACACGAGTCTGGGTGATGTCTCCAGGCCACCTTCACAGTGAGCGACAGCTGGCCTCCATGCATGGAGGAGAAAGAGCGTGCACTGTCTCCTATTGTCAGAAGTCATCTCACTCGCAGTCGTGACATCATCCATTCCAGTCCTTGGCACAGTCTGCACACAGAACAGGATTCATTTCCATTATTACACTGCATGTCAAATTCCCTGACTTCCCTTACACTCACTGATTGAAAAGCAAAACAAAAAATTCCCCTAACACTTCATGATATTCACCAGACTTTCCATGTCTGCAAGACTTTTCAAAGAACACACAAATATAAATAAATAAATATCTATATCTATATCTATATCTATATCTATATCTATATCTATATATATATATATATACACACACACACACACACACACACACACACACACACACACACACAATTTATGTGATGG
>JAQMYF010000012.1:33995410-34023350 GCA_030014195.1 Neosilurus mollespiculum | reverse complement strand
TATTATTATTATTATTATTATTATTATTATTATTATTATCATCATCATCATCATCATCATCATCATCATCATCATCACCATTACTGATCCCAAGGTCGGGAGTTCAAGCCCCACTATCAGTGCTGTCCCCACCAGTGCAGTTAACTGGGTTATCAAATGCAGGCCATGTCTCTCACTGTCTATGGTGAGAGGCAAGGAAAAGAACCATTGCTGATTTTCGTCAAGAGTAGCGTGTTTTTTTTTGTCACATCAGCGTGTTTCTGCCCTGTGATGGCCTGGCGAGCTGTCTAGTGTGTTCTCTGCCCTCGCCCAGAGTTGGCTGAGATGGGCGCCAGCCTCCTCGCGACCCTAATTAGGATTCAGCAGTTCAGAAAATGAATGAATAAATTATTATTATTATTATTATTATTAATATTATTATTATTATTTTGCAGTATTAATTCATAATTATGAGGTCCTGGGTTCAAGTCTTGGGCTTGGCAAGGGCATTTCAGTATTGACTTTGTATGTTCTCCTCATGCTTTTCTGGGTGTCCTCCAAGTACTCCAGTTTCCTCCAACAGTCCAAAAACATGGCCGTGCCACTTTGTCCCCAGGTGTGAGTGTGAGTGTCGAATGGTTGTATGTGTTGATGTGTGCGATGATTTGGCAAGCAGCGCAGGGTGTACCCTGCCTTAGCCCAAAGTCAGCTCAGATAGGCTCCAACCTCCCTACCAGCATAAGGATTAAGAGTTCTGGCAGATTAATGAAGTCATAATAATGAGAAACCTTCTCATTGTTATGGTGACAGGTTCAGACTTATTTGGGTCATTTCGCAGTAACTGATTCTTTTCTGTCCTGCTTGATAGAGCCCCCTAAATTTTAAGGTTATATTTTTCTCCAGGCCGTAATCAGTGTAAATATGACATGAACGGCATTTTTTATGAATTAACCAAAATAAAACCCTTCTCCGTGATCAATAACTATGATATGATAAATTGAAATCGAGGTTGAATGAAAAATGTGATGTCCCTCACCCTTGGTTGGAAATTAATTTGAGCTGTATGGGGGGATTTCATAATTGGGGGATACATTGCATTACAACGTGCTATTAGCTTTATTGACATAGGTATTGAAAAAAGTTGCATATCGGTGACTTAGAAGCACAGATACCGACCAGCACTTAGCAAAAATATGCACTCTAAAGCACATGGCTTATGCATGGCATGTGCTTTTGAAATTTTTTTTTTCAGTACTGTTACCGTCAGTGCTGTTAGGGTCCTCGAGGTAACAGCATCGACACAAAGTTAAAACTGCATCCTTTGGGCCGCGATGGAAGATGTTTGCACCTACCCACTATGATGTCATTACCTTGATCGACGGGCCAAAATAGATCAGTGAAAGACGTAACCATTTTAATTCATTTAATTATCTGCTTTAGGTGCCAGACTGACACCTCAAGGCATTTCAACCATAGGGTGTATGGTATGAATGACAGTTGGATAGCTGTCTGCCTTAAGGAATTTGGATACTTGAAGATTTTGTTCAGGCTTCTGTTTGTATTTTCTACATACAAAATAGTGTGATGGAAAGGCTAGTCTTCTAAATATTGTAACAACACTGACAGTTAGTTGGCCTGTCAGTACTGTTACTGAAGCATTTATGTGTTTTTCATTAAAATCCAAGACTGACATTCAGAAGGCCATGACAGATATTCTTTCTACGATGCGATTTCATTCATTTTGTCTATTGATTCTGGCTGTAATTCTTTAGAAATTTGTTCGTTTACAAGTTTAATGTTCCAGGGTAATACATTTTACATTAACACTTATTCCTGGAGTTTGTCATTTATTACAGACAAGTTAATGCAGTTTGTCAATTAGCACATGAAAGGGACATATTTCACATCTGTAGGCTATCGGTATCCTACAAATAACATTTAAGTTTACAAAAAATTGTCACTCATGACATCCCGAGACTTATCTGTGATGACGAAATAAATCTATCTGTTAAAAGTCTAAATTCGTATAAGATGCACTACTGAGCTGTGGAATATTTCATTTATATTCCATATGTCGATAAACTAAGTTTTGTCAATCTTCTGTACCTGAAAATTATCAATTATCCTGAACTGACCCAATTTAATTTAATTTAGCCTGATAAAAGTATTTCTTGACTGGCTTTATACACTGCCTGTCCAAAAAATGGCACAGTCTAATATTTAACTGACTCAATTTTAACTCTGATTACAGTGCATATTCACTATGGTATTGTTTCAACAACCTTATGTACCATCATGATCTGAGAGCTTGTGTTGATGTCAAGAGAATCAAACCACTTTGTAGTCTTCTACAGCACATATCAACTGGTGAAGTTAAAGTCAGGACTCTGTCCCTTATGCCCTCTGAACCATTCTTTTACAATTTGAACCCAGTGAATTCTGGCACTGTCATCCTTGAATATGCCCATGCCATCAGGTAAGGGAAAACGCCAATAATGGGATAACATGGTCATTCAGTCAATTCAGGTTGTCAGCTGACTACATTTTATTGCTCCATAATGTTGCTGAGTCTAAACCTAACCACTTGAAGCAACCATAGGTCATAACACTGCCTCCAGAGGCTTGTACAGTAAGCACTATGCACAATGGGTACATCGCTTCATGTAATTCCCTTCTTACCCGGACACGCCCATCACTCTGTTATATAGCTTGGACTTATCAGACCACATGACCTTTCTCTTTTGCTGCAAAGTTCAATCTTTATGTTCCTTAGCAAACTGAAACCTCTTATTCTGATTAGCTGTACTAACAAGTGGTTTTCTAATGGCCACACAGTTGTTTCTTTCCAAGGCAGTGAGTTTTCATCACACTGTACATGCAGAAATGCTCTCACTTTTACTATTAAAAACAGCTGGGAGTTTTACTGTCCATTTATTATGATTCAGTTCCATGTCCCATTTAAGTGATATCCAATCACAAAATTTCAATCTAAAATTTTTAACCACATTTCTTCTGAAGTGACAGTTCACCACCATCCCTCAGCAGTTTAACAATGCGCTGGACAGTTCTTAAACTAAAGCCAGGATTTTCATCAATCTTCTGGTTGTATTTGCTTGAATTTTTTTCCCATGGCCAGCAGATACGTCTTTGTACACAGTTGTTTAAGAAGCTACTCACTGCATCAATTAGAATTAGAAGAACTGTTGCCAGTACATGCATTGGTAGAAGTGATAATAGTAGAAGTCGTAGTACTTTAGCTTTTTTTTTTTAGCGTTCTTCTTAATTCTTCTCTTCTGGTTGAAATTTATGAGTGATTCAATGCCCAAATAATATTATATTATAAAATATTACAAAATTAATAATGAATCTTCGCCAACTTATGGAAAAGTACTATTTTGGATATGAATATGCTGTAGTCTCATAGATTATATAGAGCTAGTTACTGTTAACTAAACATTTGTTATATTCATACTGGAAAATGCTATAAGGTTATTGAAGCTCTGTTAAAAGTTAAAAAGGGAAAAATATTTACTTACTTATTAAATAAACAATGTAAAAATATACTTGTGTGATTACATTCAGTTCATTAAATATCTTTTTGAACCACTCATTCTAGGGTCGGGGGAAGCTGGAGCCCTCTGACTCTGGGCGACAGTGAAGTACATCCTGAAGTGCTCACCAGTTCATCACTGGACTAGCACTTACACAACCATTCACACTCACACCTACGGGCACCTTGGAACATCAAGTTAGATAGTGTGCATGCCTTGGAACTGTGGGAGGAAACCAAAGTGCCCAGATGAAGCCCACACAAGCACAGGAAGAACATGCAAGCTCCATACAGAAATGTCCTCACCAAGCACCGACCTTCTTGCTGTGAGGTGGACGAGCTAACAGCTACACCACTCTGCCACCCTTATGTGATTACAGCCTACTTTAATTGTTATCCGTAAGCTTCTTTTGGCCAAGGTGAGACCTTAGGTTCTCAGGCTCACTAAACTCCAGGCTCACTAAATTCCACATTCACTCACAGAGTGAATTTGATAAATGGGGCATGTTCTTTTTTCAAGGAAATCTGACTGCTATGTAATAAAATGAACACATGTTAGCACTGTAACCTCACACTGAAAAGCGAGAAGGTTCTAGGTTTGAATCATGGCCAAGGGCCGTGCATGTTCTCTCACCGGTTATAGGGAACTCCAGTTTCCTTCCAGATTTCAAAAACTTGCACAATAAGTGAACTGGCCATAGACAGGGCTGAATTAAATGCTGAGACATCACTAGACAGAAACTCTTTTACTGCCCCAAAAATCAAGGTACATTTGTATGGATTGCAAACTCTTGATTAATTATAAATTATATAAATTGGCTTAGGTTATTCTGTGTTGGCTGATGTGTGGTTGATGTGCACATTTTTATATAAGTAGCAAGTATAACATAAGGCAATACTTGTAATGTTCAGTGGGAATTTAATTCAAATTACTGCAAAATGCGGTTTCTCTTTTGTTATTTTGTGGCATGTGACACTCACTTGGACGTTTCAATATCTCAAATAGTTTTTTCTGAAGACTTTACAGGTTGTTTTCACTTCCTATAAATTTTCTGAGTAGTATAAGTAGGTGGTGGGGCCTGGGGAGCATGTTGTATAGTTTGAACAATTACTTTTCTGCCAAGTATGAATAAGTCTCTCTCTCTCTCTCTCTCTCTCTCTCTCTCTCTCTCTCTCTCTCTCACACACACACACACACACACACACACACACACACACAAACGACAGAATGTTGTTTTTAATGAAGGGTTGCTTGTTGCTTGAACAGATCCAAAAATACCCACTAGTCTAAGACGTTTTATTAGGCGGTACAAAGGGCTCACTGCCTTGCAGTCATCATGCCCTTTCCTCCTTTTTTTTGGTGTGCTGTTGTGACATTAAACTTTATTTAGACTGGAATGGTGACTGGTCGGTTTGTACTTTATATGGAAATGCGAAACAGAGCTGCCATATTGGAAACAGGAACATGGGTGATGTACGTTAATAATGGGAGACCACGGCTATCATACTGAAAAAAAGCAAAATCCACGAAAGGAAACGAGTGTTTTTAAATGGCAATAATTACCAGAACGTAGAATCCAGAAGAACTGGAATAACATTCCACACCTAAGTTTTAACCTATTAATAGCTAGATATAGACTAGACCTACGCCGAATTCTATGAATAACTGATATAGTCTGTCAGACTGTCTAGACTAGATCTAGATCTCTATGACTTATATTTTTATATTTCAATTATAA
Source organism: Neosilurus mollespiculum (assembly GCA_030014195.1). Taxonomy (NCBI): domain Eukaryota; kingdom Metazoa; phylum Chordata; class Actinopteri; order Siluriformes; family Plotosidae; genus Neosilurus; species Neosilurus mollespiculum. The sequence continues at coordinate 34,018,082 of JAQMYF010000012.1, read as the reverse complement.
ACATGATATTTATACAATGTTCTGTTAATGGATGTATTTATTGTGTACTGGAATACAATTTTCAACCTCAAGTACAAAAACAACTTAGCATTTATGTGTTAAAAAAACAAACTATCCTGCATGTTCTCTGAAATATCTATTAAGTCTTTATAAGACATTTCTCAAGTGCCATAATTTTCTATGTATAGTGTTTCTATTCTATCATGTTTGCCCATACTATACAGATATTTAATGATTATTAATTAATATTAAGAAATAATTCAAAATCCATGCACACACTGGAACAAAAATTTATACTACTGTAGAATGATATATTAGCAACCAGATCTTTTTAGATATTTTTATTATTTATGAAAATTGATAAAATAACATGAGGCTAATATAAATTGTTGATATGATTCAAAGAAGGGAAAAGTTAGTAAATGCTAATTTCCACTTTGATAACATTACTGACACGTACACGTACACACGTATGATACGTCTCTTGGGTCAAACTGCTAAAATTTACAGTAAAGCAACAAATGTAGTAATGTGAAAGTTAAAAAATAATAAAACCCCAGGTCCGGACAATATACTGAATGAATTTATAAAATGTTCAAGTGAAATATGGTTGTTTAATATTGTATTGGGAACAAGTGTGGTATTTTACCTGATGTTTGCATGTAGTCCGAAGGTTTTTACTATACCGCTGTATAAAAATAAGGGTGACAAAAAAGTACTCTAATAATTTTAGAGGTATAGGTTGCCTTGGTAATTTTTTTCCAATTAGACCCCCACCTTGCTAAGACCTCTGGGTAAGGTCTTAACCACAAGTGTGCCTCTGTCCACCCAGCAGTATAAATGGGTACCAGTAAAAATACTGGGAAGGTAACCTGTGATGGACTAGAATCCCATCCAGGAGCAGTTGAACTCCTACTCGCTTCATGTTACGGAAAGCGGGGATAAGCACCGGCCTGATGAGCCTCTAGGTGTAAAAGCCCAACAGACTTACCTTAGGTGGCTTTGCTAAACTATCTTTAATTTTGTGTATGACTACTTAAGCTTATAATGTACTTTAATAATAATAATAATATATATTTTTATAGCTATCTTAGCAATATGTCTTACAATATTTTTACATGTTGTAAATTTCACAGCACACCCACTTTGGGTCAATTTATGTTTAGTAAATAAACTTGTAAATTTGTAAAAGTAGCAGCACAGTGTTTGTTAATGTTAGTACTAAGAATATAAAACACTGGTTCATTGTTTTAAATGTCGAGTTTAGAAATGTTAAAGTACAGATGTAATTACTGATGTGCACATGATAATGCAGGTATGTTTTTTTATTCCTGGTTCAAATATATTCAGACATGTTGAAGAAATCGCACACACGTTTATCAATGTATTTCTCTTAACCAGGTTACAATGTCTGTGAGACTTGGGACTTGTATAAAGTGAGATTTTTGCAGCAAGTGCAGCCTGTAAATGCAGCTATGCCGGTTTGTTTACATCAGAAACCTGCTCGGATCTTCTGCATCATCCTGGATCCAATATGGCGGCGCGGAGCCGAGAGTTTTTCATCACCGTTCCAGTCTAAACTATTATAATAATTATTATTATTTTGGTAGTAACAGTAGTGGTTACTGACTATATTCTTACTGTCCAGATTCTATATTTCCACTACACTTATATACTGTCTATACTGCTTTGTATATATATATATATATATATATAATTTTATATTTTGTATATTAAGCTAAGTGTTACCGTTTATTCTCTGTGTACTGCTTTTCTTATGTGCTGCTGGAAATTTAAATTTCCCTGAGGGAATCATCCCAAAGGGATCAATAAAGCTAAGTCTAAGTCATATGTATACATTTTTTAAAAAAATACTATCTTTATTTTATATTTTTCATGTCATAGTTTCATTTCTTATACTGTAGCGAGCAAATGCAACGACATTTCGTTCTGTGTACACCTGTATATCGGAATGACAATAAAGCTAAGTCTAAGTAGCAGCAGTAGAATCACATATATTTCCCCCATTGTTTTAGATGGCTGGTAGGCCCCCTAGTGGCGAGCAGGTCCTGTGCAGCTGCCTAGTTTGCCTGTGCATTAATCCATAAGTGCCTGGTTGTTGTGTTTGTATTTTCCCTGGGATTTACTCCAGTTTCCCCCGCGACCCTCAACAGATGTACATATTAAATGGAATTATGGAAATAATTATATATATATATATATATATATATATATATATTAAAAATTTAACTAATAAATAAATTGTAATTACTTTGTGAGTTAATAAATACTTAGTCATAGGTGACTGTAAGTAAATTAAAGTTACAGAAGGATTTAAAAAAACAAATCTGGAGCAGGCTCTACCTCCCGCACTGGAGGAGCGTCTGCATTGTGATGACGTCATAACCGCGCGACCATCAGGGGCTGGGGTAATCGAGCGCAGCACGCTGATGACTCAGAACGGCGGTGTGCTTGGACTATAAGAGCGAACTGCAGGCCGGGGGCTCAGTGTTTCAACCTTTACTGGGTTTATTTTAAGCACGTGTTCCGTCTCACGTTTTCCCACGTAGCGGTTTCAGCTGTTGTTGGTGAAGAGGCTGGAGAACTCGTGCAAAGCTCTCGTCATGTCCGTTACCGAGATGTTCAGCTACATCCAGGGCTTTCTAACTGCCGACCAGGACATTCGGGAGGTAAGGTGAAATGTGCATGCAGGTGCACGCGGATGTAAACCGTACACACCAATACGATGTTTGCTGAAGGAGCTGCGTGGGCTCTTGACTGGAGATGTGTCGTATAGACAGATGTTGCATCAGGTTTCACTTATTAGTTACTTCATACAGACATGAGCAAAAAGCACCTGTTCCCTTGGCTTGATGTAAGAGGTTCCCTGTAGGAGAACTGCTAGTAAACCTGCCTCCTTCTGACCTGCAGGACATCAGAAAAGTTGTCCAAGTGCTCGAGCAGACCGCCAGGGAGATTCTCACCGTCCTCCAAAGTGTCCATCAGCCAAGTGGTTTCAAAGGCAGTAAGTGGGTGATTAGGAATAATGTTGAGTAGTTCACTGTACTGCGGGAATGTACTGTATATAAACACCTCTGCTTCGCCACCAGTTCCAACCAAGTGTTTGAAGGCCAGGGAGCTGTTCTGCACGGTTCAAACCCAGATCGGTGAGCTGAAGACAAAGTTCCCTGTTGAGCAGTATTACAGGTCAGTGCGGAGCATGTTTACACTGCATGTTGTGTCTGTCAAGAACCTAATCCTAGCCGTGTTAATCAGTACAGACTGCATAGCGGAACAGTCTTTCGTTGGCTTTGCACAGGTTTCACGAGCACTGGAGGTTTGTTCTGCAGCGCCTGACGTTTCTTGCTGCATTCGTGGTCTATTTGGAGACGGAGTCTTTAGTGACAAGAGAAGAGGTGGCAAAAATACTTGGAAGTATGTCTGGTGGTCCCGAAGTTATTTTTTATTTTTTTTCTTATTGTGTTTGTTAATAGGAAATAAAGTAACAGCTTTTATGTTTGTACAGTTGAAGTGGACAGAGACAAAGGATTCCATCTGGACCTTGAGGATTATCTAGCAGGGATTCTTATTATGGCCAGTGAACTGGTAAGACTTTATAATAATCTTTAGAAATTCCTGGCAGTTAAAGTATCACAAACTAAAATCTGTTGTTAACTTCACAGTCACGGCTGGCAGTTAATAGTGTAACAGCTGGAGACTATGGGCGCCCTCTGCGTATCTCAAATTTCATCAAAGAACTTGATTCCGGGTTCCGCCTGCTGAATCTGAAAAATGACCCCCTACGTAAACGCTATGATGGTCTCAAGTACGACGTGAAGAAGATTGAGGAGGTAGTGTATGACCTATCAATTCGGGGCCTTGCCAAGGAGCAGGAAGCTGGGGGAGATAAGTAGAAGCAGGAACAGAAGAGGCCGTGGGGCAAATACCCTGGCTGGGATTCTCCATGAGTGCAAGAGTGGAGACTTAACCTGCCAGTGGGCAGGCACGTGGAGGAAAGGAAGATCGGATGGAAGTGTTGGAGCCCCAATAGCCTTTGACAGTGGTGCGGATTTTGTAGCCGACTGTCTGCCCTAGTGGAAACCTGTTCAGGCCTGATAAAAATGAGAGGAGCTATGTTTCTCACTGCTGTTGAGAAAAGTTTACTCATGTATAGTTCATTTGTGTGCTTGGTTGGATGTGCCATTTTGCTGTTCTTGGTTGTTTTGTGCTGGTCATCACTCTTGTAAAGCATTGTATAAATATTGGAAGTGGTAGACACTAGGATGAGGTGATTTAAAGTACTTTTGTTTTGTCTCAATATCATTAGGGTCTGTAATATTATTGTACTGCAAGTGAAATTGAGTGATGGTTATATTTGGCCCACCATTTTTGGACTGTTTTAAAGCTATGCTGTGGTGTATGTAAGGTATAACACAATACCTGTGTATAGAAATAACTTCAGGGGAAGCGAAGTAACGATTTGCCTAAATTACACAAAACAGCTGCTGTTGAAAAAGCTAACATTTTTTTTTTTCCTTCTTTTTTTTCTTTTTGGCAGTATCTATAGTAATTTTTGCAGCACGAAAGGTGCACATTTATTAGTGTTCTCTTCAAGGCCAAATGAAGACTGTATTCAGATGTTTCTGCTCAAAAAATTTTTTCAATCACCATACAAATGTGCAGGAGGATACTCTGAATAGCAAATAATATTCTTTAATAACAGTGAGAGTATAGTCTTTTTAAAAAAATTTTTTTAGTTTTGTTGGTGTACTTCTGTACTCACGACCTCCATTAGGTACAAGTGTTTTTTTTTTTTGTTTGTTTTTTTTTTTTTTATTTTAATTTACAAATTATTTATAAATAATACTAGACTAGTGCATGTTCTATATGCAGTTTTGCAAAAATACACCTGTCATAGGCATTTGATGTAAAAGTTTAAAGATTTTTTTTTTTGTGTGTAACATTGTTTGCTTACATTTCACTGGTATGTAATGTTGTGCTGTACATGTGAGCATGTGATTGGCCTGCTTTATTAATGTATCCCTAAGTACTGTTTGACCACACATGAAGTACCTATTTTGACTTCAATGCTAGTCTAACAGGTGTGAGCGGTAATACTATGCACCTTTCCCTGATGGAATGATGTCTGGTATATTATTTCTGAATTGACTTATTAGTTCTGTCTCATTTCCAAATATTTTGTGTTAATATTATGTTATAAAGTGCTTCACAAACCTGTATTCAGTAAACAAGTAGTCAATGAAAATATTAATGCACTTGTACTTGCTCATTTATATTTAATATAATTTACCAATTTTACACATGGAAAATATTAAATTAGGTTTCATAAATAAAGAACAGGTCATGAGTAAAAGAATGATTTATATGGGAAGTTCAAACCCGTTTTTATTGAGTAACATTATAGAAGCTGCAGTGTTTGCTGTGCCATTGGTGATTCATTTTTGTAATGAAAAACAAAATTCTACCTCCACAGGCAAGTTTTATTGGTTCATGTTTATCAGTGCCAATATTTATGCAATTTCTGGACTTCATAAGCTATTAATTCAGAGTTTGTTACTGCAGTTCCCTCATAATAGACACAATTCTAATTCAGCTGAAAAAATATGCACATTTGTGTTTCTCTACACAACAATGTGCAGTTGCCGCCAATATTAAACTGCAAAGTATTAGACATTTAATTTTTAATATCCAAACTGCACTGATTGAACTTCATTCAAAATATATAGTACATAATATTAATAATAGCAACTTGGACAGTTCCAATTGCACTCTCTTATCCTCTGCTACAGAGGCAAGTCCCATTGCAAATGTAGGAATGACTTTTTATTGACGTGGTAGAATATGGCAAGTTGAAACACTGAAATTAAAACTGCACTGCTGAACACAAAAATACAAGTTTTTTTTTAAAAAAATTGAATTTGAAACATGTCTCACATTATGCAGTTTTTTTATATTGCTCAAGTCCAAAATTAAGTCTCTTGTAAAGCTTGAAAAATAAAAGTAAAACTTTGAACAAAAACATGTTAAAACATTATAGACTAAAGTGCATTAACCAAAAAATACATTACTTTCAGCTTGACGGTTGGTGGGAGAAGTTTAGAGAACAACGCGTTTTCTTGGAGAGGGGGAGACTGGCTTTGATGTGTCAGTAGGCAATCAAATGAAAGGCACGCGGTTTTCTTATCAATTATCAAAGGATCGACATTTCTTGCATTTGGAAGATCTGACACTTCATTATTTAACGTTACTGCTATATTTCATGACCAGATGCAGTTTCACCACTACGTTTAGAATGGCAACAGCAATTGGTGAAGTCAGTATAAGTGACTGATAAATCATTTGCTACTGAATATGCAAATAAAACAAATGTAATTATCTTACTGCAGTGTTTCGGTTTCAGGATTACAGCGAATTAAAACCAGCAATACTGTAGCTACAATACGCTCACTAATTATTGCTGTTTGTTCCCTCAGCACAGTGATAATGCAGATACATGGGTTTCTGTGGATGTAAATGTATGGGGAGCTCAGTATAGTTTTAAATGAAACTACAGTGACACATACACAAATTTGCCTTGGACACTTCACCTGTAGTGGGAATGGAACATTTTATCATTTTTCAGACTAATGAAGAGAAAGGTAGAGGTCTGTGACGTACAGTATCTCAGCAGAAAAACCCCACATGGAATCTGGCTCAGTCTTCACACAGTACACAAGTTGTCACTTTTGTGCGCCTTTGTTAAAAAAAAAGTTCTGATAGTTTTCTTTCTCAATATAATTTTTAAACAAATATTTTCACTCATGCTGTTACAAATATTTACTGAAAACATTTACGTCAATAGCAAATTGGACAATCTGTGGCCAGTGATGTTCCCAACCACGTTTTCAATTTGGTCCACCGAAAGCTGATTTTCCCTCTTTTTATAATGTCATTATTACCTATAGAAAGTGCACTTTTCCGGCCTTATCATCAAATATTTATTTTCCCTAATGTAATACTGTCAATTAAATATTTTCAAATGATTTCCACCAGATTTATGTTAAATAAATAAGTCTCAAGAGCGGCTCTGGGACGTGTTGATCATTATATTAGGAAGTGCGTTGCGTCTTTTTCTCCAGAGCCCCAAATCACATGCATACCTTTTAATCAAACGAAACCACTGCTGTGTACGTGATTTGTCAGAGGCACGTAACACAAAGGCTTCGCGTCGGATGTCCAGCACCTCGAATGTATCGTCACAGTCCGGGTCGGTTGAAACTACACAGTTAGCTAGATGAATGGGTTCACGCAGTACAGCAAACTTGCCACTACTTTTATCTTTAATCAATACCAGCACACCATCCTGCACAGTCTCGAAGGCCTCCATTTGGTCTCCACGCACCCCTCCATCTGCTGTGTGCACCATTAATAGGCTTTGAACATTTTGAAACTTGAGGGATTTGCTGCCTTTTTTTACCCACTGCCCATCAGCAGGCTGTGAGATCTGCAGTGGTCCCTCCATAATAAAGCGTGTGCTCTCGCGAGCCCAGCCCACAAGCTTCATGGACGTCTCTCTCATCTCAATGTTGATCACTTCACGGTTCTTGCGGCTCTCACGCCGGAAGGAGCGAAGGGACCACGTGGCTGTGCCCTCCTGCTTGCTCTTCATGTTGATGTGCTCCAGGTGAGACTCCACACGACTTTTGGCCTCCTTTAGATGCTCAAAATCAGGGTGGTATTCGTTAGTGGCTTTGATTATGCGACTCAGTAGCAGTGGATACTTGGTCACACGCTGCAGTGGAGCCATGAGAAAGGAGCGCAGATTCATGCGTCGCAGAGCTGTATTGTCATTCTGAGATACGTCAAGGAAAATCCTGGTAGACAGAGAAAAATACTCATATATGAATTCATGTTAGTTTCCAGGGTATCTCTCAATGCCTGCACAAGCTAAGAACTAATGAGACAGTCTGGTCATGTGACCAGTATTCTAAAATAAGATACACATTTACATATTGCTGGTATGCAGTCATTTATCAGTGTAATGGTTGTGACACTCCAAATCATGTAAATGCTGTATATTTTAAAGGTTTTTGCATAAAATAATGTAATATACTGTAGACATTTTTAAACTCAAAAAGCATACTTTTAAAAATCTTTCTACAAACACAGATTAGCCATAACATTAACACCACCTGTCCAGTCTGTAGCCACGAAGCCCCATACACAGCAAGCTGCAATGCACTGTGTTCTGATTCCTTTCTATTGTAGCCAGCATTAACAGTTTCAGTAGTTTGTGCTACAGCAGCTCTTCTGTGAGATCAAACCAGAAAATCTAGCATTCGCTTTCCATGCTCATCAGTGAGCCTTGGCCTCCCATAATGCTTTTGCCAGTCTATTGGCTATCCTTCCTTGGATCACCTTTTGTAGGTATTTATCACTAAATACCAGGAACTCCTCAGAAGACCTGCTGTTTTGGAGACGAACAGACCCAGTTGTTTAGCCATCACGATGTAGCCCTCGTCAAAGTCACTCAGTTCCTTACACCTGCTCATTTTTCCTGCTTCCAACACATCATCTTCAAGAGCTGACTGTTCACTTTCTGCTTAATATATTCCACTCCTTGGCAGGTTCCACTGTAACTAATAATGTTTCCCTTCGTCTGTCAGTGTGTCCATAATGTTGTTAATATTATGGCTATTTGCAACCAGATATAACTGCAATCAGAATTAAAATAACAAAGTATTTTTTTAAATATTCACCTCAGAGGGTTATTAAAAGGTTTTTGCTACAGGTAAATCAACATCTGTAAAGAATTTCCCCATTACATGTGAAGTGATGTGAAGATCAGAAAACTCAATAATATTTATAACAAACTAACACTTAAATCCACAATGCCTTTCAATCAAACAATTTATCAATCAAGCATTATTTATAGAACACTTTTCAAACTAATTAGATTTCAGTTCTGAAATGCCTTATATGTAGATGACTGAACTTAAGATCTGGCAATGGCCACAGATTAGATTAGTGTTTGTTTGAAATTTTCTCACAGTACATACACTACCGTATGTGTAGTTCTTTATAGATGCTACCTAGGCCTATGTGCAGTTGGGATAGAGATAAAAAAAGGAAAAAGATCCAAACAACTTCCTGAACTTTGTGTTTATTTGTTTACCTAAGCAACTCTTTTTCCTTCTCCAGTGTGTTAAGCATGTTGACAGATGTTGATTGCTGCAAGCAGTAGGTTTGAAAGGCTGGTAGCATGTTGACAAACTCCAAGAAGATTTCTCCAATGCATACAGTGAGCAGATCTTCATCTCCCTGCATGTTTAAAACAAAAAACACTCAATTTATCATATGGGTCCATATCACCCTTGGCCTGCATGATGGTGGTTAGGCACTGATGTTTGTAGAGTGACTTTAATAAAATCTGTATCTTAAAATGTGTAACAACAGTAAAATGATATTCTATAAAAGATAATATACTGTACATGATCTTGAATGCATTTTATTTAAGGTTTGTGGTGGATCAGGCCTTCATTTTCATTTCTCATATTCTGAACCACTTTACTTTTTATTAGGGTCGTGGGAAGACTGGAGCCCATCCCAGTTGGCTCTGGGGAAAGATGGGAAACACCCTGAACAGCTTGCCAGACCATCACAGGGTAACAAAGACATGCAACCATTCAGACACACATTCACCACTAGTGACAATTAGAAGATCCAATTTGCCTAATGTGCATGTCTTTGGCCTGAGGACGAAATTAGAATACCCAGTGGAAACCCGCAAAAGCACGACGAGAACATGCAAACTCATAGAGAAATGCACTCATCCAATACCGGACTCGAATCCAGGACCTGCTTGCTGTGACGCAGAACTGCTAACCACTACGTCACTGTGTCACACGTGGATCACGTGTTAAACATGAAAATGGTTGTAATGGTGTACTTGTTACTGTGTCCTTACTTGATCAAGTGCTTGGTCAATGTTGTCTTGCAGATGCTCGGTGAACCTGTCATTCACATCAATAAGCTCCTGCACATTGCTAAAGACCACAGTCAACTGTTCAGCTGTGAGCAGTCCTGCACTCTGCATGGGAAAGTAAAACTCTTCCTTGATGATGCGCAGATCCTCGCCATAACTCGATTCTGTGTTAAGGAACTCCAGAATGGCCTCCTTGCGCTCGGTCCGTAACTTTGAGCATCTCTCACACATGCCCACCTCTCGAGTGGTATCCCGGTGGCCACAGTCTGGGCATGGCCGCTGGGCCTCCCATGTTTTGAATGATTCTGATGGTCTCTTCCAGCCTGGTGCCAGTCCAGACCCGATACCACTGTCAACTCTCTCCACTTCAGCCTTGGCAGTGCGGTGTGTCCGGCGTGGCTCCTCCTCATCCTCACGCTCATCACTCAGCCCCACCACACCACTGTCTGCACTCACACTGCTCACTGTGCTCCAGCGATGCTGACATGCACGATTGACACCCAGGCATCCATTCCGACCTTCTCCTCTAGGCTCAGAGTGACCCCTAACTGTGCGTGTACCTGACAGTGAAAAAACAAAGAGAACATCGTGCATTGTTTGAGCATATGAGTTTTTGGAGTCCATACCCAAGTTTCAATGCCTACAGAACACAAGGCACAAATTATATAAAAGTGTCCCCAGAATGGACGTGGTTTATGGACGGTTTATCCAAAGGGCACTAGCTGTAGAAGCAGGCACACTACAAATGTTAAAATCAAAGATAACTGTCGCTAAAGGCAAAGCACTGCCGCAGTGGTATCCTTAAATTCTGGGAAAGTCTTACTAATATTTAAACTAAACTATTACATAATTTAGCTATTACAAGATCAGTAGTATAAATAAATTAATTAATTAACAGTAAAAATAAATAAATAAACTCGAGTCATACAGGTGAGCAACAATTACAGTGTAAAATATCTATGAGTCTTTCTATGCATGTAAAAAGAAAACATGCACTTATTTTTAAAAATATTTTGGTTCTGATATGATGTGTTTGGTCTCACCACTGTCTCTTTCCCTGCGTTGACTATGGAGACGTGCAGCTGCAGCAATTTTCATCTCCAGCTGCTTGCGTTTGGCAGCATCAGTGGGCATGGGGTCACTATAGTGAGGGCGCAAGCGGCACTCCCGCTGCACCCTCACCGATCCAGCCGGCTCATAGGTTGCATCTGAGCTGGAGCGCCTGCATCCCAACCCAAAGAGTGTCTGATTGAACAAAGAGCAATCAGTCAGCCAGCCACTCATCACACTGTGCAGTGAGTTAGTTAGTATTGATTGGTTAAAGGATATAGATAAGGACAGTCACAGGTGAAGTGCTTGAAGAACTAATCAGGGAAACCCCTTTGAACCACAAGTTCTGTCTCCTTACTAATCCTAATAATCCTAATAATTTTTTCTACAATAAAAGGTGGACACTGCTGCACAAGGCTCACGAAAACTCCACAACATCTTTTCATCCTTGCTCAGTTTATCTGCTCCACCTGTCCCATCCTCCCTGACCACTGAAGACTTTGCGTACTTCTTTGATGGGAAGATTAAACAAATCTGTCAGACATTCACTCCCACCCCAACTCCTATACTTCACAGCATAGATTCCACTTCCCCTTCCCTTGCACAGTTTTCCAATGTCACAAGTGAAGACATCCAGCAAGTCATCTCATCATGCAAACCTTCCACCTGCTCCAATTCCTTCCACAATACTGCAGACTATCTATCAAAACCTTCTCCCCTTTACCTCCACTATCATCAATAACTCCATATCATCTGGTCATGTACCAACGGCGTTCAAAAGAGCCAGGGTTCTACCCATCTTAAAGAAACCCTCTCTGGATCCATCAGACATCAACAACTACAGACCGGAATCACTTCTTTCTTTCCTTTCTAAAATTCTTGAATGCATTATTTAAAACCAAATGTATTTCTATCTTTTACAGAATAACATCCTTTTATCCCAAATCAATCTGGCTTCAAAGCGGCACATTCCACAGAGACTGCACTCTTGACTGTCACAGAGAAGCTACATGCTGCAAGATCAGCCAAGATGTCATCAGTCCTCATCCTCCTCGACCATTCAGCAGCATTTGACATGGTTAACCACAAGACTCTCTTGTCTATCCTCAGGAGCCTAGGAAATTGTGGTTCAGCATGGCAATGGTTTGCTTCCTATCTGGAAGTTCGCTCATATCAGGTTACATGTAGGGGACCCAAATCTTCTTCATGCTGACACTCGACTGGCCTTTCCCAAGGCACTGTTCTTGGTCCACTTCTGTTTTCTCTTTAAACTAGGTTCCTCGGTGGTGTAATATTCTCACATGGGTTCTCATACCACTGCTAGGCAGATGACACTCAACTTGTTCTCTCTTTTCCTCCCTCAGACACTGAAGTTTCTGCCTGGATCTCTGCATGTCTGGCAAGTATCTCCTCATGGATGGCAGCTTAAAAGCTGAAGCTTAATCCCAGCAAGACTGAATTGCTGTTCATTCCAGCTGACTCATCCCCACATCAAGATTTTGCAATCTCTCTGGACAACTCTGTGATCTCTTCTTCAGTCACTACACGAAGCCTTGATGGGACAGGAATTGCCTGTCCTTCTCTTCTCATATCACTAATCTTACTCAATCATGTTTATGTCTCCTCTTTAACATCCGAAGGATTCCTCCATTTCTTTCAACTAAGGCCACTAAGATACTTGTTCAGTCCCTTGTCATCTCAAGACTAGACTACTGCAACTCACTCCTGCATGGCTTGTTTTCAACCTTCCCAAATTTTCCCACACCACTCCACTGCTAGGTTCTCTCCACCGGCTTCCTGTAGCTGCACGCATTTGATTTAAAACACTAATGATTGCCTACACTTCTCTAACTCTTCTCTGTTCTGGCTCCAAGGTGGTGGAATGAACTTCCTCTGGATGTTCGGACAGCTGAGTCACTGGGGGGTCTTCAAACAACGGCTGATAACCTAGTTTTTTTGGCAGTACTTAGATTAGCACTATGTTTTACATACACACAACACACACACACACACACACACACACACACACACACACACACACACACACACACACACACACACACAAAAACTCTGCACACACAACAGCTACCCACTGAGTTTGACTGAAGGTATACTTAGTCTGTGTCCTGACAATCCAGTATAAGAATATATTCACTAATAGTGACTTTAAAGCACTTCTGTAAGTCTCTCTGGATAAGAGGGTTTGTAAATGTTGTAAATGTAAATGTATTAATATGCTAATATAAAGGCTGTAAACAAAGCACTTCCAAATGGTAAAAGCTTGTACTACCATTGTTTTTTTTTTATTATTTTTATTTTATTTTTTTTTACAATTTTTCTAGAAATATACATGATGTGGAAAATTTTATTTGTGTGTGTGTGTGTGTGTGTAGTTTTTGTAGTAGAAAACATACACCTATTCTAACCAACACATTTTTTTTAGTTGCTTTGGTCTTTTGTTTCATTTCATTACAGCAAAAATCACATTTTAGCAAGTTAATCAATCTTAAAATCTTGTTAAGATTATCTAGAAGTTTTTTGGAAGTTAGCAGAACGGGATCTGAAATTAGTAAACCTATTTCTAAATTGGAACAAATTTATTCCAACATTTCTTGTCAAGTCAAATTATCTGTCCATGCAGTGAGATATCTGGCCTGGTTTAAAGTTTTATTATATGGCAACGATGGTATGCGTAATCTGATTGGAATTTCCACCTTATGGAATACATTTTTTTTCACTTCACCAGCAATCAAACAAAACATGAACTTCAGACAAGTTAATCTTTTCTCTTTTATCTGTCTTGCTCCATATTCAAAAAAGTATCACATCTAACCTCACTCTTGTCAAACTAAATCGCAGAAACAGAGTTTCATCATTGATGAAAGGTTCATTATGAATGAGTACTCATACGTGAGTACAGCCTCATTTCAAATAAAAAAAATTGCACACAAATGAATGTAGGCATCAACTTCTTATGCCTTTTTATTTATTTTTTCGCTTTTTTGTGTGTGTTTGTGTGTGTGTGGGGAGGGTTGTTTACAAAAATGGCATATAATAACTTATTAACCTCTTTACGCCAGTCAGTACAGGAAAATTCCAGACCTCAGTCTTAATACATTAAACTGAAAAAGAGGTTGAAAGATCCCAATATTTATAAAACTTGTACTCTGTGGATAGACCTGGGTTTACATTACTGATAACATCTCAGAAATAGTACATGGCAATTCACTAACCTCCAGAAAAACTGGATCAAGACTTGACATGGTACACCAATACCTATATTTGAGCAGCTACTGAATACGCTAGGCTGACAGAGATATAGTTCAAGTGCTATCAGTGCCTGGGTAACAAGACACCTTAGGTGCAGGTATCGTTCAGAATAAATAACGATGTCGCTGTTATCGTAATTAATAACAAAACAGTAATCCGCATGAGACTTGGTGCAGGTAACAGAGCTGAGCTATGCATGATGCCAGGTGAACAAAGTGAATCTCAATTCCACCAGCCTAATGCAAAATACATGAACTAATACAAGCACAGGAGCCAATCAATATTACCCTCAACCTTTCAGCCAGCAGCCACCAGAGACCGATTGCATGTGGCGCAATGAGGAATCATTTGGCATATTAAACAGAAAGCAACTGAGCAAACACAGACACTCATCCACACAGACGAAGCTATGCATCCATAGTCTTGCATGCAAATGGAAGGAAACCGGTTACCAGCTTGAAACCTGCCTCTAATCCTGAAAGAGAGTCATTCTGAGCTGCACATTTGTGTGCACCACCACATGCCTGCAGCTGTCTGTATGTGTAGTCTCATCTAGTCCCTGTGCATGTGTGACACAGCACTCCGCAGTCCGTGGCTACAGCCGGATAAAGAGAGGTTCATGATGAAGAGAAATAAAGAGCTGTGTGTGTGCATATGTGTGCATGTGTGCGTGTGTGTGTGTGTGTGTGAGAAGGGGAAATGCCTTACGCATTCTCTTGGCTCTTCTCGTCCAGTAGCTTCACTGCAAGCCTCCTGTCTGCAGGCCGGCGTTGTCATGGCAACGCAGGCAGATTGACACCCAGGTAGGGGAGTGGTGATGTCAGTATCGTCGCACTGGTCATGTGACAGCCTGATGGGGGTTTTGGCACTGATCTCTGCACTGCAGCTGAGGGAGGAGAACAAGGAGTAGAAAGCAGGGAGTGGGGGATGAGGAATGGAAGAGGGAGGGACAGGAATCTATTAAAGTGAATTTATGATTCCTGCCCCCTCCTCTCTTTCTCCTTTGCGAGGCACGTGGCTGAGCATCCCCCATTTTCCCCAGGGACACTGGGCACCATGCTTCAGAGATGCTGAAGAGCAATTAGATGCCTCAATTCACATTAACACCTGAACTCACAAGATAGGCAGACTCTGACTCTCAGATTCCTTTGTGTGTGTGTATCCATCTGCGTTTAACTGTGCTGTGTGTGTGTGTGTGTGTGTGTGTGTGTGTGTGTTTATGTAGACAGAATATGTGATCGAAAAGTGTACACTTCATCAGTAGCTCTTTTTGCAGTTTTATATTTACTACACTCACTCTTACCATTGGCATTTTTGTTATCTCATCACACTGATCTCTGTA
This sequence comes from Neosilurus mollespiculum, assembly GCA_030014195.1. Taxonomy (NCBI): domain Eukaryota; kingdom Metazoa; phylum Chordata; class Actinopteri; order Siluriformes; family Plotosidae; genus Neosilurus; species Neosilurus mollespiculum. The sequence goes on along the minus strand of JAQMYF010000012.1, from coordinate 34,002,435 downwards.
GCAAAAGATATGAACCTTGATATATAGAATTCCCTTTTTTCTCATCTGCCACATTATGATCTGCATTGCTAATGTAGAACAAGCCATAAAAGCCTGTGCACATAGATATGGTCCTGCAATACTGCTGACAGCACAACCAGAAGTAGGACTGCATCATAATTCAGTATGACTGAATACGAACAACATGAAACCTCATTTTTAAATACTCTGGCTTAAAAGTAAATTTAAGCCTACATAAATGTGTGTCAATGCTCTGGTGTACAATATATATCCAGCCCCAGCACTGAATTTAGCCTCATTTACTCTGTCTTTACGAGAATGAAAAACTGGTATGAACCCATACCAGCAGGATCTGCAAATAGATGCATGTTTGTGTAGCATGTATAGAAATAACTAAAGTGCTGTTAGAAGTCAGTTTCCTGAATACGTCATACTTCTGACTGCCACATTCCCATGTTAATATAAATTTGGGGGACAGCTGCCACCTGAGGTCCCTTATTTTGTTTAAGGGGAACTATAGCATAGTGGAACAAACTGTCTCTTTGAAGATTTATCGCAGAGCTCCATACTTATGCAAATGTCATAAAGCCATGAACTCGATTTTGTTGTTGTGTCCGTGCTTACATGTCCACACAGGCAACCCATTAATTAGGAAAATGGTGGGAAAAATATATTGCGTCCACGATGCTACCAACGCCACTGAATGCACTTGCACTTCAAATAAACTTTTCTTGTTTAGACAGGACAGTAAGTTATATTACAGTTGTTTACTGTAAATAAATGCAAACATTTCCAGAACTCCGCTTTAAGGCAGTGCCTAAATATTAATGTTAAATGTAACTCTTGTGATTGACTGTCATATTTTGCTTTGTGTTATGTTAATAATATTATAGACACTACTAAAAAACTAACTAAAAAGGTTCCATTTATCCGCCTAAAGCATTCTAATACATATTGTTCCTCTAAAGGAACCTTTAAAGATTACATGAAGAACCATACAGCAGAAGGTTTCCTATTTATAAAATCTTTAACACAAGTCCCCTTGGGCAAATTATGACCCTTAACTATCCAAAAAAAGCCTCTGTAGTTCTTTTTTCCACTCTAGTAGTTCCTTTTCTAAGACAGCCCTACAGTTTTGCTAGCTTTGGTTTAGTTACCTGTCTACCAATTTATTCAGTGAACAGTAGTCAGTAGCAGTTTGGATGTATACAACCCAATACAAATCAATTAAAATAAAACAAAACAAAATAAAAAGCAAATAAAACAACAGTGGAGATTGTTAAAATTAATAATTACCTAATTTCTGTCCAGTGCATTACTAAAACCTAGAAGGATACGGTGAACTGTCAACATTGCAGAGGAAATGTGACAGTGATCAGAAATCTGTTGTTGAAGTCGAATTATAAAAATCACCAGTAAAACCTATTACTATGTTTACTAATTAAAGACAGAGCATTTCCAGACATTTCAATTTGCTAGGGAATATAAAGATTGTGAAAAGCCAAATGGTCAGGTGAGTCTAGATTTACCTAATTTCGGAGCAATGGGCATTTCATGGTAAGAAAGGAAGTGCATGAAGCAATGCTCCTGTCTTGGAACGTTATGTTATAATAAAATGAAATCAGCTTGACTACCTGAATGCACTGAATGACCATGAATGAATGAGGTTATCCCATTAATTCATTTTTTCTTTTGTTCTGATTTTTTTTATGGCGGGATGGGCATAAGATTCAAACTCAAACAGTAAAAGAGTGATTTAGGTGAGCAGAAGTAATCCTTTCTTCCACGCTTGAACTGGCCGCCACAGAGTCCTGACCTCACTGTAAGTCTTCGGTATGTGCTGGAGAAGATATTATGTACTTATTTTTCTTTCCCGTTGTCAATACAAGATCCTGGCAAACAATTAATGCAACTCTTGACAGTTGATGGATATAGCTGAGTACACATCCAACTGTTACTAGGAAACAGGAATGATTTCATACTAAGGATATATTTAAACTTTCACCTAGTTGATAAGTTTCACCCAGACTCTGTTCTGTAGTATTTAGGTGAGATCAAACAGCAGTATAAAAATATAATGAAAAGGAATATGTAAATATTTCAGACATCTTCACTTGAAATACACAGAATCAGTAATATGGCCAGGAAGTGGGTAGAATGTTTCTTTTAGTACATTTTTAATGAAGCTGAAACACTATGACTAACCACATAGATTAATCACAATAAAATTACTACCCATCCTTCCATATCTTCAGTCCCATGGCCCCTATTAAAGTATTTTTTAGATCTGTGGAAAAGACCGAGAGTGACATGGTGGTTAGCATGTCTGACTCACAGCATGAAGGTCCTGGTTTCAAGTCCCGGGCTTGAGCATTTCTGTGTGGAGTTTGTATAATCTTCCCATGCTTGCGTGGGTTTTCTCCGGGTCCAAAAACATACACATTAGGCTAACTGGCTGTTCTAAATTGCCCCTTGGTGTTAATGTGAATGGTTGTGTCTCCTGGCCCTGCAATGGTCTGGTGAACTGTTCAGGGTGTACACCACCTGCGCCCAGTGTCCACTGAGATAGGCTTCAGCCTCTAATAGGATTAAGCGGTTCAGTGAGTCAGTGAGTGGAAACGACTGAATTAATTTCACTCACTTACCTCTTCTTTATGAGGTCCAGAGCTGATCCAAGGAAATCCTCCTTCATCTTGTAGATCTTGGCTCCATAGCTAGAGAGATCTTTCCCATCCAGAAGAATAGCAGGACAGCAGGTTGATGCCCCCTCAACATTTTCTCTGTTGGGAGGGAAAGGGACCACAGCTGCAGTCATACTTCCACAGTCTCCTGCCTTCTCTGCGTGCCGTTTTCCTGCAGGGGTACTCTGTGGTTGCAAAGGAGAGCGAGGAGTGGGTCCTGTGCAAATTGGGGCATCTGTAATTTCTTCAGTGGACTTGGCATTACTCGATTCTTCTCCACTAGAACTACATTGATGAGCTGCATCACTAGAATTCTCTTCAGAGTCTCCCTCCCTGCATTGGCCTTCCTGTCTGCCTGCTCCACCTTGTGGAGCTGTTGAAGATTCCAGGCCTTCAGCAGCCTCTTTTTGCCTCATCCTCTTGAACTCTTCGAATGTTGGGATGTGCAAACGACTCAGTGGAGGTCTTTTCCTCTCAGGAACAGGCTGGGCTACACCGCTGACATGCTCAGAGGTATGTGACTTGCTAAAGCTGGCCTCCTGGGTGGGGCTGATTGCCAGGTTAGGAGTGCTCCTCTGCCTGTGAAGCTGTAGCCGCCGCAGCACCTCTTGCTTGATTTCCTCTGGGCTGGGGATATGACGAGCATACAGCTCTTTCTTGCGATTCACCTGTCCTTGGCAAGAGAAATGACCAAAATGTGATGCCATTTCCTGATCGCTAAAAGAATTCAGAGTGTTACTTAACAAAGGTTGAGGGCGAAGAGGCTTGTTAGGCTCAGCCACACGAGTACTCTGAAGGCGAAGCTTGTCTCTCAAGCCTTTTAGTGCATTTCCATTCATGGTCCAGTCCTCTACAGCAGGGAAAAGCCACTGTGGAAAGAGTAACATGTCCTTTCTCAATAATCCTGGTCGAGGACAGAAAGCCGTACTCTCAGGGGAGTGCATCATAGTGTAAACCTCTGATCCCTGAGAAGTTCCATCATACCACTGACTGCTGGAGGAACAGTGGAGAACAAACTCGCTCTCCATGCTTCTGTATGTGTACATACCTGGGTCCGCATTCCAGTGCAGATTTTCCAGGCTACGGTATAGTCGGTTATTGCCCGAGTTGACACAGCTCTGTGATACTTGTGCTGCCTGGTAGCTGGACTGTGTCTCTGGGAGTTTGTGCGGATGGACATTGCTAGTGGAACAGTACCTAAGTCCCATGTCGCTAAGCCCCATGTTGAAATTGTTGTTGGGTCCTGCTGGATAGCAGTTCACTGGTGCATCTAGGTTGATGTATGAAGGGTTTATGTGTTGAGGGAAACCAGATACTGGGGGACCAAGGACAGAAAGAGGATCTGGCAACTCACTGTAACAAGGCTCCAGGTCCATGCTGCAGCCAGAGGGGGAGGCTGCGGGGGAATATTCACATGGCAAAGGTTCTACGTCTGGCATGACCACAGCAAGAGCTGCCACTCATTACAGCGAGGTGGTAGAAGGACAGTCCTTCAAAAGATCAAACACAAAAGCAAAATATTAGTACAATGACAACAAATTGAGAATCACGAGGAGTGAAATGTTCACTGTCATGAAGAGAGACATGTTTTACATGTCCTTAGCAGTCATTTCACTAAAGGATGCAATGGCAACAATAATCGAAAGCACTGCTAACTAAGTATTTATGTGATTAGTACAAATTGCCTAGGTCCAGGGCCAGGCCAGTATTCACCGATAATTCTAAACATGTGTCAAGCATTTCAAAGTATGACACACAACAGTACTATACAGTGGTGCATACCCACAAAAAGGTTTATCAATAATCTATCCTGTAAGGTTTTTCAAAGACAAACAATAATGTACAGCAGAAGAAGGTATTAAAGACATGAAGGAATTTCGAACTGATGAAGGCAGGAAACCCTAATATGTTCAAATATTCAATTAAAATTTAAAGCCAGATAAATAAACTGAAATCACTAATGACCTTCTACATTATACAGAATGATATAAAGATTGTAAATTTACATTTTAGTAAATTGTAAAATTCGATTTGTTCATAAAAAAAGAACAAAATTCATATAAAAGGAAGTGTGAGTTAGTGTAGCCTCAAAGCAAAACATTACCTATATCGTTGTTGTCTCTGTGTTCAAAATCTGCTGATGTGTGAACGAGCATGCTTGATTAGCATAAGGATATTGGTTCATGAACATGGAGAGCACAGCTCACTTCACACACAACACACCCTGCTGTCTTTGCTTATGGCAGGCAGATGCTCATTTTCCATTTTTAACTAAATTGCAGCAGACACACAGTAGTACCTAGAAGAAACCACTCACTGTGATATAATGGGTTTTTACCAAAATAAGAAGGGGGAAAACCCTCTATCAAAGTGGTTTCAATGGCAAAATCAAGATTTTATGAATGATTATAAGTTCTTGATTATTGGGGGTTGGGTTGGCAGGAAAAATGTGTGACAGTGGGGGAGTGAGCTGAACCTTCCCTTCCTCCACCTTCATGGCTGAAGTGCCTTTCAGCAAGGCACCTAACCCCCAACTGCTCTCCAGGCGCCCCAATGTGTGTGGGGGCCCACTGCTTTGAGTGTGTTAAATGCAGAAGCAACAACTTCCCTTGTGGGATTAATACAGTATATCAAAATCCCCCCCAAAAAAATTTAAATTAAAATGATTTTGACTTGCCCTGCGATGGCCTGGTGAGCTGTCCAGAGTGTACTCTTCCCTCGCCCAGAGTCGGCTGAGATGGGCCCCAGCCTCCCCGCGACCCTAATTAGGATTAAGCGGTTCAGAAAATGAATGAATGAATGAATGATTTTGACTAAAAACCTCTGATCCCGTTCAGAATCACATTATCTATACAGCCACTGTCACCACCATCTCCCGTTATTGTTCACACTTGCCATTTCACTGAAAACCCATCCCAACTTTACAAGCTATTCCAGCTCACAAGAGAGTCAAATTCAGAAATTTACTAATTTTTCTAAGCACTGTACTGGTTAGATTAATAACATCCTCATTCTGGTGAGTCAGACTTCTGTAGCGAACTGTTTTATATGTGTGTGTTTGTGTTTGTGTTTGTGTGTATGTGTGTTTCAATCCTACAGTAGCAAATATCTGCACTAGCGTTATTGTTTAGCTTGAGCATGAGCAGATGAGCCAATACTGTAGACTCTGCTGACCGAATGTTTTATTTTCCAAATACCCCACTGTAAGCAAATCTCTGTGTGCAGCTTGCTCCAGGCTCAGCTCCTTAAAGCCATCTCCTCTGCTGTTTTGTTCTTTTAAGGTAAATGCATTTTAACCAATTCAACACAGTGGTGCAGAATGTTCTGTTACAAAAAAGTAAATCCCATCAATACAAGTCTCAACAAAATGATCCAACAGTTGAAAGCTGTTAGCCGTACAAACGCTAGTAAACCAAAGCAACTCACCACACAGGGCACTAAAAGTCCTATTTAAAAAAGACTGCCAAGCACCAGTATGTATGCCATGACTTTTGTCTCACATTTATCAGTTGTACTTGAAAGTAGCAGATATAGAGCTCAGTTTCAAAAAAATGTGACATTGGCTTCTGGATACATGACATTTTTCTCATTCCTGTCGGATGCCAGTTGTTGACCTCCATCATAGAACTCCAGGCTTTTTCAATATTTTCTATTGTTTTCCATTTTCACATTACAGGCATATTCAGTAAAAACATGTTTTAGCCTTGTGATTTTTTTGTGTCTTTTTGTAGTTAATGGTCTCTTGGCGAGACAGATTTGGGTGACAGGACTGTTAAGGACCTTCACTGTGAGCTATTCTGGGTAACAGTGGAGTGATCTCTGACAGTAACTGCTGCATAATACTCTGGTCACAAAAATCACATTAGATCAGGCAACTATTTATGTTTCTTTTATCAGCTTTCCGCATGTGAATACTGAGAATCTACTGACGTTAAGTCACTCACTGTTAGACTACTAATATCATATGAATGACTGTAAAGGTTGAATGTAAATGATATGTCCCTGAATCCTAATCTTGTCTACAAATTGTTTGCAGTCAAAAGATCGTCAGACATGTAGAATCTATGTGAAAATGTTGATATTGTAATCACAGCCTGTGCTCATGCCTTGCACAACATTGTATATAGTGAGGCTGTTGTTAAGGAGCGCAACAGAGACATGTGGTAAGAAAGAAACAGGGAAAACAGATAATAAGATTACACACAGAGCAGAGCACTTTGCACATTGAGCAATAATAATGTGATTATAGTACAGGTTTTTATAACACCACTACCATTTCATAAAAATAAAAAAAATAAAAAAAATCCCACTATAACACCCACCCTAAAAAAAATTATGTTAATA
>JAQMYF010000012.1:33979421-33994041 GCA_030014195.1 Neosilurus mollespiculum | reverse complement strand
CATAATTACAGTAAAACCTCACAGCATGCAATCACAATGCATAAAATCGTGCAATTATCATTTAAGAGATTAATCTTTAAATAAAAAATGCGAATGAGTAGAGGGCAGCACGAAGGCATAGTGGTTAGCTTGTCCACCTCTCAGCAAGAAGGTCTTCCGCTCGGCAAGCGTGTTTCTGTATGCAGTTTGTATGTTCTCCCCATGCTTGCTGTAAATGTTTTACAATTTGACTTCAGCAAGTGTTTAAGTGAAATCAGATCACGATCCGTCGAGACATTTTTCAGTCCACATAAATTCTTCTGTGAAGTTGTGGGTACACCACTATCCTGCCAGGGATTAATAATATTTTAACTGTTGTAAAATATCAGTAATTTCAGCTATCTCTGTTTTATTTACTGGCACAGATCCTACAGTATGTAACTCAAATAACTCAAATCTTTATAACCCTGGTGTGTACAAAAGCCTGAATAAATGGATAACACATAGAACCATAAAGCAGATGAAGCAGACTGCGACAGATGAAAACCACATTGGGCACCACTCCAAACACCCAGGACCATAAAAAAACAGGCTTACCAAAAACTGGGGAGATTTTGATGAAAAACATGAAAATAGCTGGATATCAGCAGTTTCTGAGATTGTTATATCAGCCACTCTGGCAACAAAAACCCTGTCATGATCAACGACACAGAGATCAGGTTTCCCCCCCAGTGCTGTTTGACGTAAACATTAACTGAGGTGTTTATGCTGTGTCTGCATGATTTTATTTATGCATTGCACTTCTGTTACATGTGATCCTTAAAAAAAGTGGTCAGGGAATGTAAGTAAGTTTTTTTTTTTTTTTTTTTTTGCATAGCGCAATCTTCAGATTTGATCTTAGCATTCTGAAATCTGATATACTGTAAATCTGTTGGAAATCCGTGCCAAGTATTGATCTTTTGGGTTCCTTCTCAAGTGTTATGAAGTAAGTGGTCTAAAATATTTTAAACAGTCACAGTATCCCTATTACACACACACACACACACACACGTACAGTACTGTGCAAAAGTCTTTGGCACATGCAAAGGAATGGTGTAGAACAAAGATGCTTTATATTTACATATAAATAATTACATTCAATTAAAGATATTTACATAAAAATTTTATAAAGCACAGTAAACAGTAATAAATTAAACTACTTCAATATTAGTTCTGATGACTTTTGCTTAAAAAAAAAAAAAAAAAGCATCAGGTACAGTTTGTGCAGTTTTACAAGTACAGTATCTACCGGGTCTCTTACAGAACCAGCCAAAGTTCTGGAAATGTTGACTGTTACACTTGATTCTTTTTACACTTGATATTTGCATGTAAATTTCAGAAGCCTTCATTATATTTTTGTCTGAAAAGTGGTCTCTTGTACGTAATATGCTGCTTTCTTTATTGACATACTGTACTAACATTTTTATATGTAGCATTTCATTTTGTGCTGGAAAACTAATGTTTAGAAATCTAAAATAGGGTGCCTAAGACTTTTGCACAGTACTGTATATAGATAGATATATACATAAAGAGGATCCACTCCCTATGCAGATATAAATCTTATCCTAAGCTTACAAAAACACAACAATTCATAGTAATAGACAATTATACACTAATGAAACATATCTATGACACATATCTACAATTTCCTCACTATATTCCATTTCTGCAAATACAGCTGAGTCTAAGCAGATTCAATGAATGAACATTTCCAGGACACACTTACAGTTTACTGTACATTTATGTAGTTAACATAGTGACATATCCACTGTAGGAACCTCAAAGTCAAACATGTCAAACATCCTATTGATCTTTTTTCAAAATTTCTAGAATCTTTAATGCACATTTTTTAAAATATCATTTTAGCAGAGCTCACAAAGCTCCAACAATTGAAGAATATAGTAAAGCATCAACCTTCCATACAAATGTCTATACATCAGTCCATACATCCATACATCTGTCCATATGTGTACCACCACAGGTATCCTGAATGTAAACAAAATATCTTTGGTTAAATAACAGCTAAATTTGAAATCCTGTCATATATTTAATATATAGTTTATATTTAAGGTGCCTCCGTGACCACAGTGGTCCTTGATGCATCCTGCTCTGCAACCCTTATCTGTGTTGTAAGCTATAAAAAAATGTGCAGATGTTTTGTCTTTTTTTTTTTTTGTTAACACTGCAGTCAAAGTTACTAGCAATTATCGAGTTAGTTAAACTTTGTTTAATGTTCCACAACAGAAGCTAAAATAATCTATATAATCCCCCAACCCACACACAATCACTACCACCACATTAAAGCTAATGTAGGTTATCTTTAGTATACATTATTTATACCTTTGTGGACAGCTCTGCTTCTAGGCACTGCCTAAATATATACTAGATCAGACAGTAATTATTTCTCTTAATAAGCTATGTCTCTTATTATTAGTTGTGAAATTAAGCCTGAACACAGTACATGGCTTAAAATTATTTTTCTTTTTCATGGGCAAAAATAGTCTAGTATGTCTAATTCTATCTTTGAAATCTGACACTCTATAGAACATTCACATTTATTCTGAATGGATTTGAGGTTTTAATTAGCTGGGGATAATGAAGTCTCATTCATCCAACCATCCACTTCTTTTTGTTATTGTTCTGTAGCACAATTCATTTGCTTCTTGCTTGCATTCATTATGTTTTTAATCACTTCATGTAATTTTAAGATTTTTACTGAATGCTGCTAAGTGTGTTGCTTCCCTATGCTACATAAGAACTTCTGATATTGCTTCTGATATACCAGCTCTAAACATATTCCTGAGTTTATCATGTGCAGAAAAGGAATTAACCGTGATACCATTGGGCACCTTTGCTTTGCCACATGTACCTGTCTGGCAGAGAAATACTTTGCTTTAGCAAGCAATGCACTTGAAACAAATAAGCCCTTGGGAGTTTTGTACCATAAATTGAGCACCTAAATGTTGTCCAGATAAATTTTCGAGTCTCAACAACATGTTCTTTTGATGTAGCCCCCATATATTGACAGTGTATATTACAGGGCGAGGGGTGTGTTCAGGTGGTCCATTTATTGCAGTAGCCTACAGTCTGTCATGAAAGGCCATTCTCTAAAAACAGAATATCCTCTATTAAATTGTATGAAAAGTGCTGTTGTTTTTGTCAATCAAGTTAAAATCTATTTATCCTGAAACCATTTCTTAGAAAAGTATGCCAAATACAAAAGCATCCACTTCGTGTGTAACACAGGAGAAAACGGACAGTACTGACCCTGCAGTAAAAGCCTGCAGAGAACCTCAATCTATACAAACAGGAAATTCACAGGAGGAGCAAAATCTGTTCTCTTTGGCCCAAACATGGGTTTATCCACATTCACTTTGGCACAGAATACACAGTAAACATGCAAACTGCATTACACAGGTGGTTTATGGTATGTACATATAAATAAATGAGACAGTTATATGGCAAAATTAATGACAGGTCAGATCTTACAGTTATCTGGGTACCTAAGAGTTGACCATGCATTAGTTCTTCCAGCACTTAAATTCAGCCGAATGTACAGTAAATGGTGAATGTGTCATGTCCGTTTGGTTTTACTACTAATACACTCACTCATTTGTCATACTGCTTAATTGTATTAGGGTTACGGTTAGGTTGAAGCCTATCTCAGCTGACAATGGGACAACCATTCACATTCACACTGTCTGTGTGGATCTGGAACAGCCAATCAGCCTAATGTGCATGTTCTTGAACTATGGGAGGAAACTAGAGTACTCAGAGGAAACTCATGCAAGCACAGGGAAAATATGCAAACTTCACACAGAAACGCCCTAGCCCGAGTTTAGAAATTGAACCCAGGACCTTATAGATGTGAGGCAGACGTGGTAACCACTGTGCCACTGTGCTGCCCGCTACTAATACAGTTATGTATATGTAATGTATATGTAAACATGACGTGAGAAAGCATTGATTATCTTAGAAGACTTTCCATAGAAATATGCAATATGAGTAGTATTTTGCCATAATAACACTATGAACCAATTAAGGTACTACAGCAATGTAGGAATAAAAAAATTATAAATATGACAACAGGTTATATTGGGCCTTTCTACATGATTGTTAGTGTCAGTGTTTAATTGTTGACTCTGCTGCCACAATCTGACAGTTAGCACATGAATCCATCAAGTGGAGTGTGATATAAATAGCCAAGTGGTTAAGCTGTGGCTTTAACACTGGTAGTGAACATAAGCCCTATGGCCATCTCAGCTTCACCCAACGACTTTTATGAGAATTTTAGATCTGTCACTTTTAGAAACAAAATATTGAACGTGGGACTGAAAATAGCATACAGTCTAGAATATCAGCAAATCTTTTATAATAATATGACAGAACATTATTTAACTTAACATACCATGGAGCAATGTTATGAATAAACAGCCCTAAAGTCGTTTCTGAGATGTATGCTTTCAGTGAGCTAATTTCTGCACTGAGACACAGAAGAAAATGAACTGGCTAGATAATTGACTTTTAAACTAATGAATCACTCGGCTGCTGCTATCTAGAAGGCTTCTTCTGCTGAACTTGATACTCATACTGTGAAAGATAAGAAGGGTCAATGTAAACAAGACATAGTTTCAGTGCTGGCCAGTGAGATTTACTGATGGATCACAAATTAAAGACAAAACAAGTCTTACTTATGTGTTCTGACACAGAGAGCAGCGTCTACTATAAAGATTCTATACCTGCACAAGACAGCACAGTTCTTCCAAAAAAGAATTACATCACTTCCTTTACCATGAAAACATTTCATGAGCCTCCATGTTCTATGAATGGAGGTATTGGTATCCTGTAATCAGTCCCATCAGGAGTGAAATGTTTCCTTATAGGATGAAAATGGTCAGGCAGAAGAATATGCTACTGATCTGCTGTGATGCTTCCCTCTAAAGGGACATGTACCAAAATGTCCCCACAGAAATAGACGTCATGTTTTCCCTGCAATACCTCACTTGTCTGCACCCATGTCTAAAAAGACAGAAAAAGAGAAATGGAAGGTAACATAGTGTGTGTATTTTAAACTGCGTAAAAGACTAAGGACAGTACAGGTAGGATGAAAATGAATGACAGGTGGGAGAGAGAGGGGCTGGATTAACACTGAGAGTAGACCGAGAAGTACAAAGAGGTAAAAAAAGGAAGAAGGAGAAGAAGGGAAAAAAACATCTACACAGTAAATTAAATAAGAGAAAAAGGGGGATGAGAAAAGGTAATCTCAGAAGAGGAGCTCTGTTGATAAACAAAGGGCTGGTAATAAGGCTGGATTACACTAAGGAGCAGATGGCTAGATGACTCATTCATCACTGGTAAATGAGACTGAGAGACCTGCTCACGTGTTTATGTGCCAGCATCTGTGTGCATATATGTGTATAAGTGGGGGGACGACTGACGAGACGATACTCGATGCACTACGCTTACCTTGATATCAGATTCATAAATACAGCCCCTCATAAAATATACACCCTGATACAAATTCTGATCAATTTATACCCTACTGAACTGCTCAATTCCACCTACCAACATCCATCAGTAGCAGTCCGAACATCATGAATAGTTGTTCTTTGAAATAACAGTCAAAATATGTACTTGCCACATGCAAATCTTAAACAGCTTCAGGAACAAGGCTATTTTAAAATCTCTGAATTTGAGATATGCAGTTTGAGATGTACTTGAAATTGTTTTGCAGATAGTTGTGAATTCCCTTCCCTCTCATCCTTGCTTAAGCAAGATTTTAGGATGCTCAAGGTCATGACTATAGCAGGCACATTTGACACACACTGTTTTCTCAATGCTAAAAAATGTCTGTAGAGTAAAACCCAAAAGACAGAAATATCCTGCATATGGCCCTATAGGGTACTTCTTGACCACCTAAACATTCACACACACACACACACACACACACACACACACACACACACACACACACACACCTCAGCACAGCAGCCCTTAGCTGTTATTACTGAGTGGAGATGGGATTCAAAGCGGGGGGCATCACATGAAGATACCCTCATCTGTCTGGGATCCAGCTGACCGGTAATGGGCTTTCATATGAAGGTGTGTGATGACAGCAGGAGACAAAAGAGGGAAGGAAAGGAATGAGCAGACTGATGTATTTTAGACTGTTCTTTTCACCAAAGGAAACAAAGGATAGCTGGGGCCGAATCATCTTTCAAAGTTCTTTATTCTAGTGTTACAACAATACACGGACATTGTCCTAGCATGACTTCATCCAGCACAAATCTGTACATAATTGCTATTACACATTATTCCTAAATTATAACTACAATTTAGAAGTGGCTATGTAAAACAGGAGCTTTGTTTCTTGAAATAATTCAATTCTATTGAACTGTGTCTGTATAGAACAATTGACATTGTCACAAAGCGGCTTTACATTTATATTTTTTACATTTTACATCAAATTTGGTTCAAACATTGCTCTACTTTTTTTTTTTTTTTTTTTTTTACAATAATACCAGTACAAACAAAAGATCCTGGATTCATTTAAAATCACCACAAGAGCAATACAGAGAGTGTTGGATCAGTGGTTAAGGCTCTGAGTTACTGATTAGAAGGTTGAAGGTTCAAGCTTCAGTACACTTAAGCAAGGCCCTTAACCCTCTCTGTTGTATTATGGCTGACCCTGTGACTTAACCAAAAAGAATTTCATTGTACTCATCTATGGAGATGTTCTACTGGAACAATCTTTCTGCATTAATAGTACTCTTCCACCCACATTTGTTAATAGCACACTATCTCAATAAATTCTTTTTAGTAAAGACAATATACTGTGAATTTTGATGCAAATTTTTTATTTAATTTTATAAAATACACAGGGGTGGAAATTAACACTAGTTCGCTGGCCTGTGGTGAGTCATCCTGCTGGCGACCTGACAAATCCAAAAGGCAAAGAAGATATTCTGTTTCTGACCAGTATATATGAAGGAAGACTAGTAGTTTTAAAATTTCACTAGTCCTGTTGGCCAGTAGCTTAGTTTTGCTAAATTCAACCCCTGAATACAGTAAGAAATGCTTAAGAACAAACAATACTGCACCTGAAAAAGTCAGGTATAGTGTTTACATTTACAGCCTTTTGACAGATGTCCTTATCCAGAACGATGTATATTTTATTACGGATGTGCAGTTAAGGGTTAAGGACCTTGCTCAATGGCCCAGTGGAAGATGGTGGTACCGGGGCTTGAACCCTTAACCTTCTGATAAGTAACCCAGAGCCTTAACCCAGAGCCTTAACCAATGAGCCACTACTGACCTATGTTTAGGTGAAAATTGTTGTTTACATTTTTTTCACATTTGACCCTTCCTAAATCAGGCAGATTTTTAAATCAATTGTTTTATTTTATTAATTTTTTAAAAACTACTTTAAATAAATGCTTCACCCAAATTTTTTATGTTTAATTGAATGAATGTGTTCATCCGTTGTGTCTGGGGCATTTCCCAGACATGAGGTCCTGCCTGTGTTGCTATGCGGTAAGTTACTAAGTGACCGATAGCCACGTGAATATATCTGCCAAAGAATACAAATAGGAGAAAGCTTCTAATACGGGAACCCTTAAACATGGTGTCATTGTGCCATATCTGTGATTAGTGCTCTCATATGTTACATTTCCACAACCTATAACAAAGCAGCGTAAGTTGTTATTACAGAGTGAGTTAAACTAAACAAAATAGGCTTCAAAAGTTTTCTGTTGATGCATTTTCCTTTTTTCTTTTGAGAATCAATCCAAACCTAGAGTGCTTGTCCCGCCTCCAGCACCCCTAAACTACAAACCACGAACAGACTGAACTATGACAGGAATACATCTTTGGGGTTTTGGGAAAACTCATGTCAAGAAGCCAATAAATGTACTTAGAGCCACTCATTCACTCATCTGCCAAACCGCTTAATCCCACTAGGATCATGGGGAGGTTGGTGCCTATCTCAGCTGACACTAGGTAAATGCAGGGTATACCCGAACAGCTTGCCAGACCATTGCAGGGCAACACAGACACACACACACACACACACACACACACACACACGCATGCACGCACGCACGCACGCATAACCATTCATACATCTATGGCCAAGTTGGACCAGCCAGTTACCTAGTAATGTGCATGTCTTTGGACTGTGGGAGTACCCAGAGAAAACCCATGCAAGCACGGGGAGGACATGCAAACTCCAATCAGAAATGCTTGAGCCCGGGAATCAAACCCAGCACCTTCTTGCTGTGAGGCTGACATGCTAACCACTATGGCACTGTGCCACCCTACTTAGATTCATAAAATTATTATTTTTATATACTATATATTTTTATGTTAACAATTACTTGGAAAACAAATTGCTGCAGGATTCCCCTTTAAAAAGCATTAAAAGTTAAAATGCTTAAAAGGCAGTCGAAACCCTCTAATCAATGCTGTGAATGAACAGTGTCACTGCTGTGAATGAACAGTGTCCATGATGTGACAAGTAAGTCACAGAAATTCATTATGACTAGCTGATTTATACATGTGAAGTACCTTTCAGCATAATATATTTCTTATGCTTAATGTTACAGTAAATGTCTTCCTGATACTAAAGTATGCAGTGTGTTGGTTTTATTTAATATTCTGTGCATATAATGATTCATTTCCTGCCCTCTTGCTCTTATTCTTTGCTCCACAGCTTTATATACTCAGATTTTTCCAGGTCTTTTTTTTTTTGCCAATGTTTGCCAAACACTCCCCGGACCGATCTAGAGTAGAAACAGTCTAGCCATCATTCAGAGATCCAGGACGGGATTATCAACACCCGCTCTCATGCAATCACACATAAATCAATGTGATGTTTCGTTAAAGCAAATGAAGGCTGTCCATTGACAGTAATGTGTAAATGGTCTGCAGCTGAGCTTTTTAGCTTGTTAAAACCAGAGCACTAATCTAAATGTGGTGAACAGACTGACCTCTCAACCGACACCCCCCACCCCCACTCGTCACGACAACAGAGTGTCCCGTCAGTGAAACACAACCACACAACTTCCTATAGCAAAAGCATCATGTGACAATGCTAAATGAACAGATTATTGTCAGCTCCATCCACTGCCTTATTTTCTGTTGCTTTTCCAATCTTAGCTTGTTCTACGTACAGCTGTGTAATGTTCCTCTGTTTTGAGGGTGAAAAAAATCATATTGTTCTTTTGTGAAATATCATAGTCCACTTAACAACAAAAACATTTTTTAGATCAGGTAACCATGACCATTACACAAAAGCAAAAAGAAAAGCATTACAGTCATTATTTTACTACTACTACTACTACTACTACTACTACTACTACTACAAATACTACTACTACTACTACTAATAATAATATTAATAATAATAATAATAATAATAATAATAATAATTTAGTCTTTATTCTTCAGGAACATCAACCATCACAAGATCTAAGCAAAATAAAAATGAGAATAAAGATCACAAATACCTGTTACTGAAGTTAATATTATTCATCATGCAACATCCAGCATTGCTATCTCACCCCATGTTGTTGTTCAATATGCAGAAAGGGCCAATAGGACATTCAAAATCTCAACTAGGACAGAAGAAAGCCCCCTATATGCACCGTCTGTAGAGTGGGAACACAGTGAGGTGTGTTCCACTCTGATGTGAGATCGGCATGTGAACGCTCTCAGGTCCCTCTGCTATTGTTACAGCAGAGAGCTCTTCACTGAGCATGCTCCAATACTGCACGTTGGCATGGGAACAACAGTAACACAAGGCTGTCCAAAAGGACCTCTGAGCTACATCTACCCTCTTTATCTCCACCACCTGCTATCCCAAGAGAAGATTCCTTGTTTTTGTCTCTCTGTCTTGTTGTTGTTTTTTTTCCATGAGACAAACCTTTGAAACTGTTAGAATCAGAGCATGTCTACCACATGCTGCATAAGCAGACATATAATAAGCTAATGTGAAAAGGTGCTGTATTCTGTACTACTAGAGCCTATTCATTTTATGCTGGATTGTACTTCATGCTGGTGAGGGTTTGTCAATCTGCATGTCTATACTAGTGACCGGTTATGTTAATCTTTTTTTTCTTTTCTTTTCTTTTTTTAAATGATGGCTGTCATTTTGGCAATAGTTCAATCTTTTTAATATTTAATGTCTTTTAATTTCACCCCATTTAGGCTAACAGATTGATGATGATAATGTTCTCTGAATTTAATTAATAATTGAAGTTAATCTGAAACATCTCATTGACTCCCTTATTGCATCATGAGGCAGACAAGGAAGTCTGAAGGGGAAACAAAAATAGGACATTCTTTTTTTAAAAGGAATGCACCAAAATCAACGTTCACTATAGGAACTTACTGCAGGATGCTGCATCATTCCTCTAGATTCCTATGGGACGGCTTTCAAAGTGTATTGGCTGTTGAGTGTAACTGCAGTATGCTGAGCCATATGGGGGTGGCTAATCCTCTCAGCTACAACATACGTTATCAGCAAACAAAAACCAAACAGCTTGAGCGTGTGAACTAGACATCAAACTGAGCCTGTCAATGTGCCATAATGTCAGATTCAGCATGTCTGAACTGAAAGCTGCAGGACTTCCTCGTTATTTGTAGAATAAGTGGCTAGTAATACACTACACTAACAAATAAGCAGGGCATCCTTTAGCTCCTATCTACATTCTAAGGGAGACTATATGCTATATATACTTACTTTATGTTGTGTTTCAAGACTGAACTCATTTACCCAAGGGTATACAGCAGCTTAATATTGTAGCTTCTCACAAAGTGTAAGTGAAAAATTATTAATAGTAAGAAAGGGATAATAATAATAATAATAAAATAATAATAATTATTATTATTATTATAAAACAACAAATAACAACATCAACTAAGTATTATTATTATTATTGTTGTTGTTGTCTTCTTCTTCTTCTTCTTATTATTATTATTTTTATTACCAAACATCCTGGAGCTGCGAGTGCACTACCAAGAAACCCATTTGCAATATTTAACAAACAAATAGACTGTTTTTTAATTGTTATTGCAATACTAGCCTTTGAAGCCTTCAATATTCACATGAATGAGCACTCAAACAAACCAAAACCCCTTTTACTTGTTATTGTGATAAATGAGTACTCAGACAATAGCTGATCCAAAAGTTTTTTTAAGCAGATGTGTTAATACATAATTTATATGTTTTTGTTTTTGTTTTATCAACAACAGGTAGGACAGTGGCGCAGTGGTTCCCCATGCTCCCCATGTTTCCTCCGGGTACTCCGGTTTCCTCCCACAGTCCAAAAACATGCATCAGGCTAACTGGCTGTTTCAAATTGTCCCTAGGTGTGAGTGTGAATGGTTGTATGTATGTTCGCTCTGCAATGGTCTGGTGAGCTTTTCAGGGCACCAGCCAACCTGCGACCTTAATTAGAATTAAGCGGCTTAGAAAATGAATGAATGAATAATCAAAAACAAAAAAATACTGTGGGGTCAATTGAGCAAACTGTAATTATAATATGTTTTTGTACTTATCATGTAGCCTTAATAGTATATGCTTACACTGTATGGCTCAGTGCCTCTGGACATGTATGCTACATTTTATAGCTCCCTCAGTACTCAATACTGTACAGAGCTTCCAGGTTAACACACTTGAGCATCCATTCATAAGCCTATAAATGCATCAGCCATCATTGTAATTGCACAAAGGGGTACAATCAATTTTCCACAAGTTTAGATTTATGAAGGCTGTAGAAGTCTAAAATACAAAGAAAATTTTGTTTTGAAAATCCCCACAGATTAAATGAATTAAAGATAAGCTCATACTTTCACAGTAGTGTTAAACAATATCTAAAGACAACACATTCTGTCTTTTACTTCTATTTATGTACTATTTACTACTTTTTCCACTTCTATGTGTGGTCAAGACGGATCGGTTGCATGGATGGGATTAAGGGGCTGCCCAAGGGCAAAACAACAGAGGCTTGGCAGTACTGGGGCTCAGAACCTTGAACATATGATACCTAACCCAGACCCCTAACCTGTTGAGCCATTAGTGCAAAACAATTTCTAGAACCTAGAACATATTCTGCACATCCTCCAGGTCACTCACCAAGTTATTATATGGAGGTTTATCATATTAGGGTCCTGAGGCTAGGTGATAAAACATGATTGATTGATGGCCTTGGGGCTGAGGAGGCCCATTACAGAGCGCTGACAGATGTGGCCATGACTTAGAGGAAGCAACACAGCCATAAAGGCACTGCCATCACAACAACAAAGGCCATTCCTAATTTATGAGGGCTCTACCACAGTGTTAATAATTTATACACAGCTCCACACAGTGGCCATACAAACACTGCATCTATGAGTTTAAAAGGACAAGAAACTTCTTTCAGTTAAGGGCTGAACTACTGTTTCTTTTTCTATATTTTGAATTGAATTGACTTGCAATTTTATGATCAGTGTGTAACAGAGGCAATGCAAAAGGCAACTATGATATTAATAAAACATTGTTCCAAATAATAATAACGTTCATAAAATATAATTCTGAAATTCCATATCTCTGGGCTAAATTTTGTTTCAAATAATAATGACAGTGGGCGGCATGGTGGCATAGTGGTTAGCATGTAATGGGTTAGCTGCGCGCCAGTAAGTATATTTCTGTGTTGAGTTTGCATGCTTGCATGGGTTTCCTCCGGGGAGTCCAGTTTCCTCCCATAGTCCAAAGACATGTATATTAGGCTTAATGGCTGTTCCAAATTGCCCCTGGGTGTAAGTGTTAATAAGTGTGTGTGTTGGCTGCGATGGACTGGAGAGTTGTTCAGGGTGTACCCTGCCTTCGTCCAGAGTCGGCTGAAATAGGTTCCAGAATTCATGCAACTCTTGTAGTATTAAGTGGTGTGAAAAAAAATTAATGAATGAATATTAATGACAGTCTACAAGCAGAATGTAAGCAGAAAACACATATACATACAAAATGAGTTGGACCTGTTGTGTTGATTAAAAAAACAACAACACAAAACTGTCCATCTGCTGCACTCGACGCAGGGTATGCGAAACAATAAAGTGCTCTTAAAAGCTTTGCTCCAAAATGAACACTGTCATGGAATGTCCATAAATGGAATGGAAATTGAACATGTGTACAATGCTTGCTGAATACAAATACAGAAAGAAGGAGAATTACCCAGATAAGTAAAAAAACATATTACATTACTGTAATACATATAGGCATGTGGAACTCCATGTATTTCCATGCATTTGTGCAGTGGTGGCTCAGTGGTTGAGGCTCTGGGTTACTGATCAGAAGGTCAGGGTTAAAGTCCCAGTAAACACAAAGTTGTCACTGTTGGGTCCTTGAGTAAGGTCCTTAACCCTCAATTGTTTAGTTGTTTAACAATGATAAATGTAAATCGTTCTGGATAAGGGCGTCTGCCAAATCCTGTAAATGTAATGTGTTGTCATAGTTATTACACATTAGTCAGACCGCTATGCACACAATTAATAGGTCTTAACTAACTTTATTCATAATTACACAACAATTCATGCTTTTGTAAGCCTTGTTTCCTGGAATCTGCAAATTGTGATTTACATCCCAAAATTATACCTTTAAAGTCAGATTTGTCTGCTCATACGCATCAAATATTAACAAATGAGGTCAAAATTTATGGTTTTTCAAGCTCTTTCTTATTAACATGAAACAAAAGTAATTTTATGTACGTGAAAAAACAAATGTCCAAGGTACCTAGGTATTGCAGGATCCACCTGACCCATATCTCTGGTTATAATATCCAGCTATACCTGGATCATAACACTGGAGAAAAGTTGTTTTCTGCAGGTCGAGTTTTGCTCTTTGTTTACTGTGTTGTTTTTAAGGTAGATTAGCTGCAGATCTCAAAAACCATTCAACCAGCGGGCTCTAGTCCACATGCAGTTTTAAATGTTTCAGTGTTGTGATATGAAGAGAAAATATCCTCCCATGTCTGATCAAACTGAGTTTCTTGCCACACTTCATATTTTGAAAGGTAAGTGTTCATCGAATTTTAATTATAACTGCTAGGATATCACCCTCACAGTGAAGTAGTGGTGCGCATGTCTGCTGGAAGGTCCTGGGTTTGAGTCCTGAGCTCAGCGAGGGCATTTCTGTGTGGGGTATGTTTGCTCTCCGTGCTTGTGTGGGTTTCCTTCAGGTACTCTGGGTTTTTTCCCCACAGTCCAAAGAAATGCATATTAAGCTATTTTTTCTGTTCCAAATTGCCCCTAGGTGTGAGTGTGAATGGTTGTGTGTGAGTCGGTTGAGAAAGGCTCTAGGTTCCCCATGACCCAAGTAGGATTATGTGACCCGGCAAAATGATGGATGGATATCTATCTTCATTCACATACATTCGAGATTCAAAACTCACTATCTTAAAAATTATGGGGCTAATGTTTTAATTAGCTTTTCATTCTGTTGGATTTATAATGCACATTATGTGTATTAAATAACTGTATATTTTTAAATAATACTGATATAATTATATCAGCCTTAAAGATATATTTTTAAATAATCTGAATAAAGTAATATATGTACATATATATA
>JAQMYF010000012.1:33847057-33872264 GCA_030014195.1 Neosilurus mollespiculum | reverse complement strand
CATTATAAACAGTTTCCCAGCATCACCTCTAAGTGTCGCCAAAGCACCAACAGCTGCAGAAACATGCGTACGCCAGCTGTGAAGTTTGTGTGAAGCACCTCACATTTTCACGGACATTTCACTCTTGATACATCTGAACTTTGCCGTGGGAAAGTGCGTACGCAACCTTTTTGTGCGTACGCACCCTTTGTACATGAGGCCCCTGGTTACTGGAGTTGTAGTTCGGATAATCTTTCCATGATTGTTTTATGGTGTCTATTATACCCTAGCTCTAAATCTGAGGTGTGACAGTTCAGTTCACTAATACCTACAGTGATGAGGTTTTTCAACTTTGAGGAGATAGTAGGTGAGGATACATTATGGTGTAAATAGGACATCAACTACTGGCACAGCACACACAACTGACTACTCGTTTTTGTTAAGATGTCAAGTCTGGAGAAATGCTTCAAGGTGTTATGGCGTGGTATGCATAGGGTAAGAAAATGAACTGGCAAGTGTGACAGTGAGGTGAAGTTAGAAGGGGAAAAAATGTGATTGTAACCCTGAAACGTTCTACCTGTATTCACTTGTCTATGTAACCCAGGACAATATGCAGTGATTCTAAACTGGCATCCACCTGAAACTGAATCCAACTAAATTTTTGTAAAAAGTAAGAGGTGCTAGACCAGAGAACTCAACCTGCTTACCTGTGGTTTCTACAATTCCTTCCAGGATCACCACAATTTCAAACTGCTCAGTCTGCATGGAGCGCTGGGAGAGTTCATAGAAGGGGCTTTTACTGTCAATCACATGGCAGATGGTGAGAGGAGACACTAAAAAGAGCTGATCTGCTCCAGTGCTGAAGCCTACATCTAGCTCCAACTGATCCAGAGGGAGGAACTCACCTTCAGGGGTCTGCCGAGACTGAGAAAGACAGAGAGAGAGAGAGAGAGAGAGAGAGAGAGAGAGAGAGAGAATCATTTTTTTGTCAGCTCTGGTATATTTCACAAAACAATCTAAGCTATCAAGCAGAGAATATCAATAAGGAAGAAAAGAAATTGTCTAGTGGCATGGTAGCAGGGTGTACAGTGTTACTAGGCTATGTGATATTGTCTCCCAGCTCCATGGTCCCTGTATAGTGTTTCTGTAGGCCTACCTACAGTGTTCTCCCTATTAGCTTGTGAGGTTTGTCTGCATTTTCCAGTTTCCTCACATTTCTCACAACACTAAACAACCCCTGTGTGTGTGTGTGTGTGTGTGTGTGTGTGTGTGTGTGTGTGTTGTGTGTGTGTGTGTTCATATATTGCCCTGTATTACACTCATCCCCTAAGCTCCCATGTTAGACCCCATACCCACCACAACCCTGATTAGAATGCTGTTACTAATGATGTATGGATGAATGAAAGAAAGAGCCGTGGAGCAAAGGACAGAACGTTTTTTGTTTTGTTTTGTTGTTTTTGTTTTGAGTGTATATAGGCTAAATAGACTAGTTTATAGTATTGACTATGTTGTGCCTTTGATGACGTAAAATTTTTTGTAATTTTGCAATTAATTTATCACGGTGGCGTAGTGCTTAGCACGTCTGCCTCACAGCAAGAAGGTCCAGGGTTCAAACCCCAGGCTTGGGGATTTCTGTGTGGGGTTTGCGTGTTTCCTCTGGGTACTCTGGTTTCCTCTCACAGTAAAAAAAGGCATGCATACTGTATTAGGCTAATTTGCTGTTCCAAATGAACCCTAGGTGTGTGTGAGCAGTTGTATGTGTTGGACCTGCGATGGTCTGGCGAGCTGTTCGGGGTGTCGCGGGTTGTTGCCCAGTGTCGGCTGAGATAGGCTCCAGCCTGCTGGTGCCCCTTACAGGATTAAGTGGTTCGAGTGAGTGATTACTTGAAGAGTTATAAAATTGAGATCGTCTTTGTTTTATGATTCCTGGAGTGGATTTTAAGGCAGAATGAACTTTTGGAATTTTTGCTGTAATGCACTTTTACGGCTTGCACTTACTTTCAGCAGTTTGCAGCGGATCTGCGCTGAGACCATGTGACTGTTGCGCAGGTTTCCGACCCTGAACATGAGCGTGAGCTTCCCGTCCCGCATGGAGATGACCGCGTGCTCGCTGAACATCAGAGTCTCGGCCCTTTTCTTGGGCTGCGACATCTTAATGAACATGCAGCCTATTAAAAAAGCGTCCACGATGGAGCCTAGGATGGACTGAAAGAGGAACAGAATGATTCCCTCGGGACACTTGTCCGTTATGTACCTGTAGCCGTAGCCGATAGTGGCCTCGGTCTCTATGAAGAAGAGGAAGGCTGACGGGAAGTTGTACACGTTGGCCACGCACGGCGTGTACTTGTCGTCGTGCGCTCGGCTCAGGTCTCCGCGCGCGTACGCGATCAACCACCACATGGAGGCCATGAAGAGCCACGCCACCGTGTAGGTCAGGATGAATATGAACAGGTTCCAGCGCCATTTCAGGTCCACCAGCGTGGTGAACAAGTCGGACAGGTAGCGGCTGGTTTCTCCGCCCAGGTTACCGTGCTGGACGTTACAGCGGCCGTTCTTATCCACGAAGCGCTGCCGCTTCCGTTTCCGCTCCGGGGCGGCCTGGCCGAAGCCCGAGCCGCTGGATGAAGTGGTCACTATGTGGTAGTCGTCGCCAAATTTTTTCCGGAGTGCTGACATGCTAGCCTGTTGGAAGAGGGATGCAACTCTTAAACACTTCTGTACAGCAAGAACCCACTAAACTTACAGGAGCACAGCTGTAATCAAGGTCTTTATTATTCATTCATCATGAAATTAAATGTATAAGGAACATGTAGCCTCACAATATATTAATATATAACACATTATACAGCTTTAATCAAGGTCTTTATTAATTTATCATGAAATTAAATGTATAAGGAACATGTAGCCTCACAATATATTATTATATAACACATTATACAGCTTTAATCAATGTTTTTATTAATTTATCATGAAATTAAATGTATAAGGAACATGTAGCCTCACAATATATTATTATATAACACATTATACAGCTTTAATCAATGTTTTTATTAATTTATCATGAAATTAAATGTATAAGGAACATGTAGCCTCACAATATATTATTATATAACACAACATACAGCTTTAATCAAGGTCTTTATTATTAATTCATCATGAAATTTAATATATAAGGAATATATAGCCTCATAATATATTATTATATGTATTATATGTGTATATTTCTTTACACATAGCAATCTGTTTCTCGCCGAACTGTTCTACAGAGGGATTGTTGGAGAAAAGAAAGATGAAGCCTTACGTATATTTTACCATCCGGATCCTCTGCGCCCGCAGGTGTCCTCCTTAGTGCATGTCAGTCACTACAGCGCTTACAGGTAACTAAACAGAAAGTCAGAACCCCGTGATCACCACGCATGTCTCTTTACTTCAAACTGACAGACAAAAAAAAAAACACCAAAAACTCAAGTGTCCCCAGGTACAGGACGCAGTTTCGCCCTTGATGTCACCGCGTCGCGCATTTGTTCCGTCGGATCACACATGAGCTTCAACCCAATAAACTACTGGATACTCAAAGTTGGAGCTCAGAGTTGTGGTCCCTCAACAGATGCGCATTCTGTAATGTTTCCTCTCCGGGTGTGCTGGTCCAGGATCCCTGCTGATTTAACGCGTCGTCACTTGGGGACTCGGATCTCGGCTTTGTCTTGACTGTCTCTCCATATGCGCATTTCGGGAGAAGGATAGCGCGGTGTCCTCGCCGCGAGCTCCCCGCACATCTCAAGAAGAACAAGTTTCCGAGGCTCCCATTCCTGCCTTGCTTTCCGAGTGACAACGTTTAATTCGTGGTCTTAGTGCCGCCTGGTTCTCTCCTCACGCCGCCGTCCCTGCAGTTTGTTCGCCTCCCAGTGCGCACGCCGCCTCTTCTGCTGCTGGGTTGCCAGATTCACTGTTGTAGGTGAGATAACGAGGTAGGGTACAAACCTCTCAGAATTAATTCTGTTTTCTAATATAGCTACACACACATAAAACATTTACCAATCAAGGCGATTTTACAGTACTGAAAAACCTACTTTGAGGAATGTCACCGAACAGAATGCAGTGTATCTGGCAACCTTGTAATGTATGGGATTTTTCCTAGAGAGATATCTATTTGGTGGAGGAAGGAAGCAATTTTTAAGGGCCGGATGATCATTTTGTTTATTCTGATATTTAAAAGAGCATTAGTCACTGGTGTTTCAAATATATACTGTATGCAGCGAGTGAAGTGAATTCGACAGTGGAACATTGGAACATCATTTATTATTAAATCATCATTTATTGTTATGTCATGACACGTGTAAGGGAGTTTCCATACACGGTTTATTTATAGGTCAGATGAAAACGTCAAATGTAATTTTCTCATCAAAGGAAAAGAATGGCCAGCCACGTTCCTTACCTGTCTAATTTGATTTGTGCTGACAGTTTGATTTACCAAAGGCCGTGGGACGGGAAGTGCACTTTGAAGAACCTCTTTCTGCAAACGGATAAGCCCTTTGGCTCTTATCTCAGCCAAACAGATAGGCAATAAAATATACTGATGGACTTTATAAGGGGATTATTTATGTATGTGACTGACTTTCTAATGCCAAAAAGCAAACTATACACCGTTCAACCATAACATGATTAGCCTATGGCTAGGCAGCCCATTTGCGCTGTGTGTTTCGACTCCTTTCTATCATAGCCAGCAGTAGCAGTTTCAGCGGTTTGTGCACAGTACAGTAGCTCTTCTGTGAGATCAGACCAGACATACTAGCCTTCGCACCCCACACGAGCCTTGGGGACCCATGACACTATTGTCAGTTCACTGGTTGTCCTTTCTTGGACCAGTACTTACTAGGTACTTATCACTGCATACCAGGAACACCATACAAGACCTGCCGTTTTGGACATGAATGTACTGTTAAAAATATCATGACCACTGAGGGATGTATGAGGCAGAAAGTGAAGTTCTTGAAGTGTCGGATGTGTCGGAAGCAGAAATAGTATTAGGATCTGAGTGAGTTGGATCTATTCATCTCCATTGTGGCAGATTTTGTGGGGTGTTCCTGGTAAGTGCCTATTCAGTACTGTTCAAGAAAGGACAACCTGTGAACTAGTAAGTGTCTTGGGTGCCCAAGACTCATTGATGTGACACCTGTTCTGATTTCATAAAAGAAATAGCCATGATGGAAACAGCACACAGAAACAACTCTGGCCATGACCTAAAACCTTCTTGCTGTAAGGTGATAGTGCCACTGAGCCACTGTGCCTGCCCATATAGGCATGACTTCTATAATGTTAAATAAATAATGTTTGATGTACATCTGTCCTTCAGGATTTACAGACCAAGACAGTATTATTATGTTGAAACTGGGAAACAGCATAGTACATGTTAAAGGAAACCGGTACGGTAGCACTATCTTGAAATCTACAAAGCAAAAAGCCAGGAAAGAACTGGATCATGGAGATGACAAGCAGGGGCCTCTTCCTTCAGACTTTTAACAGCTAATCAGTGAGATGTCTTTGTGTCTAAGGGCTCTGAAAGGCAGAGTTATTTCTGCCCTTTTTGTGTTTCCCCTGGTTACTCTGTCATACAGGGAGACTGCTTTTATCTTCTCTGTTATAAAGAAGAACCCTTACAATTTGCATGGAAACAGGTTTTATCTGGACACTCCTATCAAGGTAACAAGTCATGTCTAGAGACAAAGATGAGCAGGTATACTTACATCACTCCAATGCATTATAGTACATCTACAGTACCCTGTATAGGTAGTGCATTACAATTTTAGATTGGACTGCAAATGACAGAAAAAACATGTTCAGTTATTAGATTCCCGGCTATGAATATCTTATTTGCATTATGGTTTGTATACTATTTGACAATTTAGCATTACAGAAGAAGTCTGTAGTTTCTGAGAAAAATCTTCATGCTAGTACAACTAGCTCAGGATCTCAGAAAACTATTAATCTAAAGCCCCATTAATTAAACAGAAACTATTCTACAAATTACAGTAGATGATTTAAAAATGGCTTATAATGGGTAATTATGCATGGATCAAGGTTTCAATGATTATTTAATAAAGCAAATTTAGTATGCCAGAATAATTAATGAAGATGCCTGATGTTTTCAATGTAGTAGGAAAAATAACACAGAGGCATTCTCAACAGGAGTTTTTAATATTCTCAATGTTAAGCATGTACACAAATCATAATTTGCTGAAGAAAATATGTCTTGGCAGAGATATTTTCCACCCAATTTGGCAAATGTTTACTCAGCCTGGCCTTGGGCAGATCAATAAGACGCAGCAGGCAGCTTTACATCACTCTCCATTTCAGCTACTGCTGTGAGCACGGCCCACCCGAGGTCCTTTTCAGTCATTATGGGGCTACATCTCCCTTCCATAGACCTGCTCTCTAGTGTGCAGTCAAATCAGACCGTGGCAGTAAGATAGCACAAGCACAAAGGAATACTGAGCCTACAAAATAACATTTGGCCCATTATAAATTTGCAATAAAAAAACAACAACATTGACTTAATAGCCTGGCTGGCTTTCAGGCACAGAAACGTAACTGATATTTTGTGATTCACATTTTTTTAAAAAGCTGATTGTTTCACAGCAGTTCTGCTTCTTGGTCTCATAAGTCTCTAATTGTTTGCAGTCTTATACAGTCTTGCTCTTGTTATGTTCAGAGCTGCATTACATGTGCTATAAACTCAGACAACTATTCATAATTCTGTCTTATTTTTCCAGAAGACAGGACCCTAGGTCATGCTGTAAATCACATCCTTTGCAGAGGCATCCAATTAAGAGCTTTACAAATTCAGCAATCTTTGTCGTTCCTGTTTAAAGTCATACTATTTTCCTGGTAGGCTGGCCAGGTCTTGAGAAACCCTCATTGTTGGATTAATGAGTGTCGGGTGAGACAGGGTCACTTTTACTGGTGCTCTCATGCTCATTAACGAAGACACAAAGCTCTGATGTTTGCTTCAGAGTCTCAGCTAATGGCCAGCACTAAAGAATACATCCTGCTTGCTGCAGACTCAGCCGAATGACTCCGGATAAACTTAGGTTCTTAACGAGACAGTGAAATAACTTGAGGCAGTGGTTCTCAAACTGGGATCCAGGGATCCCAGGGTTCTGTAAAGCATAGCTAAAGTTGTCCCTCTGTGTGTGTGTGTGTGTGTGTGTTCACATAAGGTGGTGGAAATCTTGATGTTCCAACCATCATCAAAGTTAACAGAGTCATTATTTAGTTCATCTAGTTAGTAGGCCATTTGGGTACAAACTCAAAAGTGAGTTGGTATATAAATCATATGGAATGCTGAGGATAAGCTGTCATAAATAGACAATATACAGCTACACATACTATACCTCTTACTCACTGACTCATTTGTCAAACTGCTTAATCTTATTATGCTCACGGGGACGCTGGAGTCTATCTTAGCCAACACTGGGTGAAGGCAGGTTACACCCTGAACATATGCCCACCAGACCATCACAGGGCTCACACTCACTCCTAGGTGCAATTTTATAACAGCCAATTAGCATAATGTGCATGTCTTTGGACTGTATAAGGCAGAAGTGCTAACTACCACACCACTGTGCCACGCTTAATATATCTTCCTCATGAAATTTATTTTACAGGTAAAAGGGGCACCTGGCCACCAAAAGTTTTGAGAAACATTTGGTTCATTGGGTAGGACATTACAAGTGTTGTTTACAAGTACCCTGAGCTTAAGGCAAAGGTTTTCCTTGGTACCACACAAGAACAGATAGACACGGCGTGTTCCTGAACAGTGGTTTATATTCAAACACAAAATCTCAGCATTTTTGAGCAGCATCCAGCAAGAGCCATAATGACTGACTATTCAGCCACAGTTCCAACAGAGCTCTGATCTTAATAGTGAACTGTTTCCTCTCAGAAAATCATTGAAATAATTTATGAATTTAGAGCTTGAATGTCCCAATCAGATTACTGGGGGAAGGTTAGGAAATGCAAAAATATTTACTATATATTTACATAAAGTCGGAACATACCTGCGTTGTACATCAATAATCATAAAAGCTTAAAAAAAAAAAAAGAAAGAGAAATTTGAGAGCCTGCTCGAGTTTGTAAGTAAAGTTTGCGTTGTGCTGCAGAGATTCAACCAGAACAAATCGATTTTCCTGAGCAGAAGTAGATAGTAAATATTTGGCATTCTCAAAGATCAGTGTACTTCTTCCATTTATCAAATAACAGATTTGCAACATTGCCAAATGCATTTGCTCTCTGTATGCTGTACTGTTTAGGGACTAATAACAGAGATACTGATGTCAGCATGTAACCCATTTGACAAAAAATGGCATTTGATTGAGGGACATGATCTGATTTATTAATTTAATCAGAGAGAAAATAAATCAAGGATATGTTATCATCCAGCTACAATTCAACCGAAATGTTGTAAAGAATCAGCAAGCTCATAATTTGTGAGCATTGTCTATTTTTCTCATTGAATCCTCAGTCCTTAATCAGAGGTATTAGAGGTATTGCATGACTTCAAACATCTTCGTAATAGGGTTTCAAAAGGTCTATTACAGTCCCATTGGCTGACTCTCTAAATCTAATTTGCTTATTTGACACTGGTAATTCGAGTGTTAGGATCCTCTGTGTTGCTGCAGTATTGATTAGCAATAACAGCTTGCAAAAGATACCGATGATTCCCCTCTTCAGATGTGAAAATACAAATAAATAAATAAATAAATAAAACAAACCTTAATTCCATCAATTTTGCTCAAATGTGTGTTGTGTTTCTGCAGTGAGTGATTTTCCCTTGTGAGTAAGGCAGAGGAGAAAACCCATCTGTTCAGTAACATAACAGAGTGAGAGCTGGATAATGATCAGGCTTTGACAAGTGAATCCATCAAATATCACCCCACGGCTAGCTGGACAGGCAGAATATGTTCTGACAGTATCCACAATGATTTCATTTTGATGATTTCTGCTTGCAGTTTCCTTGTTTTTCTCGCCTTTCTGGTGAGTGAGCATAACAACATTATGGCATATGGAGCTAGTCAGGCTTGGTAATTGACGGTGTCTCTGCTTTTTGTCTGATGGGCATATCTACTGTGTTTACTTTATTGTACTGAAAAAAGAATGGAAGAGAGCACCTCATTTAATTCATTGAAATTAAACTGTCTGTAATCTAACATTTCAGAGCAAAACTTTCAGGGGCCAGGATAACCACTTGCTTTGACTTGGCATAATCATGAACCAGAGATCTCGAATAAAATTGTCAGGTTCTGCTTTTTGCTTAAATATTGCACTAATGCAGAAGCAACATGGTCAATGAATGTGTGCTGTCATCCACTATGTCATAATGATCTCTCTGTCTCTCTCTCTCTCTCTCTCTGTCTGTCTCTCTCTCTCTCTCTCTCTCTCTCTCTCTCTGTCTATCAATCTAAATCCAGATGCCACTGTCCATATTGAAATAGATAGTTAGGCATGATGTTTGGTTGAAGCTCCTGCACCTGAGCACCAGTAATGAACCTGATTTCAAAATCATTTGGTTTTTCTTTTTACTTTGATCCAAATTCAAGGTAAAGGCCTGCCAGGCTTCATATATTCTGCAAAGCTGGATGAAATGTTAATTGTCCAATTTTGGCAAGCACTAGTCTGGTCTGGCTGCATTGGCCCTTGTTAAGCTTCACCATTTATTTATACATTCAGTGGGTATAAAAAATAATTACACCCCCCCCTTACAAATATTCACATTTTGTAGCTTTGCAGCCTTAAAAAGAGACATAATCAAATATATTTTCCAAGCTGTATTTAATCAAAAATAAAATAAAATGAAAAAAAAAAAAAAAAAAAAGGAAAAAATTCACTAAGGGGCTTAAAGAATTACCCTATTCTGTCTGATATATCATTTGATGTTGATGTTGAATTTGTCTAATTATCTAATAATTAGATATGGGTCTCTCATCGTAATACCTTTTCCCCTTTCAAAACTTCAAGGTGTGTTTTGGTGAGACTTGGCTTTTTTTCTTGCAACCCTCACTTACAAGCCACATTTGTGATATTATTGTCATATTCCTTTCCAGAAAATTCTGAAAATGCTTTAAAGTTGCCAAAGGCCATTCAGTAACCTCTCTGACCGGTTTCCTCCTCACTCTTCCATCCAGTTTAGAGGGATGGCTTGATCCAGAGATGGTCCAAGTAGTACTAAACAATTTCCACTTCTTTATTATGGACTTTACTGTGCTCACAGGGATTGATAGAACCTTTGATTTTTTTTTCACATCCATCTCCTTACTTGTACCTATCAACAGCTTTATTCCTGGGATTTTTTGCCGATGTCTTTTTGCAACCCATAGTTGAGTGTTTTCCTTCAGTCACAATTCTAAGCATTGAAATGCTCTAGGAGTAGCTGTCTTTATGCTAATCTAATCAGAATAATTACAATTATTTATTGTTTACAAGTATTTTTAGAATGGGGGTGATCCTTCAACCATCTCTGTAATTCAGTTAAAATATTTATTTATTTATTTATTTTTACCTGAACTGGCTTGTACATATCCTTTCAGAGATTAAGAAATGATTTGAAAAGGGCTTGTGTAGAATTTTATTAACAGAGTTAATCTTTACATTGAATTATCTCCATATGTAAAGTCTTGTTTAAAAAAAACCTTTTTAAACAAAAATGTCAGTAGATGTAATATTCTATTGTGGAGAACGTAAGTACTTCCTTGGCCCCAAAAGCTAGTACTGCCAACTTAAAAAAGAAATACTGTAAATTCGTATGACTAAATAAATAATATTATCTCTAAGCACCGTGTCAAAGATAGATGTATCAAATGAGAAAAAAATCCACAAATTCCACAAATTACATACTTCAGTATGGCTGTACTCCTAAATCATAGCACATTACAGTTCATCGAACACAAGATTCTTTTTTGAAATTGCAAACTAACTACTATAAAACACACACCAGTTTGCTAATTCTGGTATATGTTAATTATGTTAATTAGCGTTAAATGGCACTATAAGCCTGTTTCCAAGCTATTATGATGCTTAAATTGTTTATTTAGAGTAGGAATGGAGCTGAAAATGTGTTTTATTTATTCATTGACACATTTTAATTTATTCCTAATTAGGGTCGGAGGGAGGCTGGCGCCCATCTCCGCTGAATCTGGGCAAGGGCAGAGTACACCCTGGACAGCTCGGAAGGCTATCGCAAGGCAGAAAGACACTGACGGCAACCCAATAGCCAATTCTTTATGAATAAAATGTCTTTTATATCAATTAAACTTTTAGCAATTGAGCTTTTGCATATCAGTGCCTCTCTCTCTGAACAGCTACACACAGACACCAGCACAGCACTATTTTGATTCAGTAGGATGCCGCCCTATTTCTGCCTGAACATGGTGTAATTTTAGATCTCGATTTGAAGAATGCAATTTCCCGTCGGAAGCCCACTTCACACAATGTGCCAATCAGGTGGCCGGAGGGAGCGTCACACTGGTAATGGTCACTAATTAAAGCTGCTTTTCATTTCAGTGACTATTAAACCTCACTCTACAATTACCAGCAGCACTTCTTCCAAGAGTGGAGTAGAAACGGAGGAGAGGTGAGAGGAGGGGAAAGGGAAAATGAGGGAAAGGCAGTGAGAGAACAAGGGAAGCCTAATTATCTCTGCTTCTATTTCCATTATTGCTTTCCTTCCAACTCACTGAATGCAAGAAGAGGCAAAAGTCCCATCTTCTAAATAGTGTGACCTAATAATAACACAGTAGACAACCTGTACAAGTAAAACTGCTTAACCCCAAATCCACTACCCTCAAGATGCTCTAAATTTCAATTTAGATTTAAAATGCTATTTTTAATAAATATATTACACATTCAGTTTAATAGATGTTATAAAATAGATCAAGAAATCAGAGATTTGTATTTGTAATGAATCTCTTTACTTTGATGCTAGCAAATATTTGTACAATATTTTAAATAAATTGTGTCTATACTGTATATCAGTTGTTAATGTAAATGTTATCAATTCCCACATATGAAGTTAATATGTGGAAAATGTAGATGTGATGTAGTGGTTGCCACTGTTGCCTCACAGAAAGCAGGTTCAGGTTCAATGGCAGCCTTTCTATGTGGAGTTTGCATGTTTTCCTTGTGCCTGTGTGTGCTTCCTCTGGCTGCTCTGGTTTGATTAGAGTTCAAATACGTGCAGATTAGGTCAGTTGGTTATTTTGAATTGCCCTGTGTTAGTTCCATGATAAACTGTGTACCTGTACAGGGTGTTGCCTGCCCCTTGCCCAATGTCAACTGGGATTGACTCTAGTTCACCCACAACATGCAATGGATAAATGGTATAGATAATGAATGAATGAATGAATGAATGAATGAAGTGTGTAGGTTTAACCTATCAGGTAACTGAAATTTAGGAATTTCAAGCAGTGGAACATGTAATCTTATATTCACGTGGCTATGACAATTCAGGTTGCATGAATTCATCAAAACACCCAGAGTACTTAGAAAAAGCAAATGAGCTTTTAACAATCAAGGATTCAGGCTCAGTTTTTCAGATTTTTTTCTCCCAAGTCTCAGACTGTAAATTAACACCAGTATATACCATCTGAAATTATTAAGGAAATTATAAAGGAAATAATTAATGAATAATGAAGTTTAGACTACTGTGTGTGGGTAAAGATGTTACAAAAAAGAATCATGTCCTGACTGATTATATCAAATCATAAATAACAAAGTTAACTGACAAATTTCAGAAAATTACGGCAGATGCAGGGTTTATATTGAAAACCATGGCACTCTTCAGGTCAGTCAATAAAAAAACTGGCTAATATAAAATTATTGCCAGGTTCTGTTTTAGCATTTTACTTTTAATAATTTTAATAAAATCAAGCACATAAAACGCACAAATACATAAAAAGTCATGAATAATAGTGGAGAGTGTAACCCTGTTTAAAAACCCTTTTTTTAAAAATCATTCTCAAATCCTTGTTTTTGGAGGACTAAAATGATTAGCACAGTTATTTAAAGCTGATATTAAAATAAACAGGAATCATGTCCAAGCATGAAATCTAAATTAATTGCATCAAATCGGAGGAGTGCTATTATCTTCATTACACCTTTTTTTTCCTTCTTTATTTTAATCACACCCCTATTCAGATTTTATTTTTAGCATGCTGGAGGAAAGGACATTGTGTCTTTGGACTTTCACTTGGTGGACACTACAATTTGTTGGTAAAAGAAAAGATTCTATAAGAATTTAAATAATTTTACAGCCTAAAAATTAGAGAACAAACATTTATTACTGGTAATGGACAGCTCTGGATGCTGTGTTGTTGAGGGACAGGTGCAAGGATACATTTTTGCATGCAGTATGTTTTATATGCTTTATATGTTTAGACACAAAAGAGACTGTATCTACAGCATCAAATTAGCCAACCATTAGGAATATACTATACATATACCATACATATCAAGTGCCAAAATAGTTAAAGGGGGTAGACACACTGAGGTGTTCAACGATGTTGAACTCGTGTGTTTGTGTAACTGTGCAGGTGTGCTGTTAATCGCAGATGCTGCTTTGCCAATGACCTAAGATGTAGAACCTCTTGTTATAAGTCAGTTTCCAGTTTAGGTATAAATAGACTGAAGAAATAAGACACAAAGCTTACAAATCATTCATAAAATGAAACACTGAAAAGTCTCACACTGGAACTAGACACAGTGACAAGTACACTCAGTGGGCTTACCAATTACATGCCAGCGGTTACCATGGTAACAGGTACTCTCATCTATGAGAAGACCATTATAGTTAGAAGGTTAAATATAGATAGATAGATAGATAGACAGTCAGACAGACAGACAGACAGATAGATAGATAGATAGATAGATAGATAGACAGACAGACAGACAGACAGATAGATAGATAGATAGATAGATAGATAGATAGATAGATAGATAGATAGATAGATATTGTGAAAATGTACAAAACAGTAAGAGCAGTCTTATTGGCATAGTCACAAGAAGGCCTTCATACACAATATGTGGTCGCATAGTCTGTAAATCACATAAGCATTTAAACATTACCATGAATAAAAAAAAACATGTGCCACTGGTTTCTGTTGATAAGGCCCTGAGTCTGTTTACACAATTCCTGATAACAACTAATTCACGTAATTACACATAATTTAATTTCAAGTTTTGACAACTGTCACATCATAACAAACACAAAGTGAAAGAACTAAAAACAGGCTCGGTTCCAAATGAAATATGGAATAAAATAATAACTATGTGACTGACTTATGCACTTAATAACTTCTTTGTTTACACATAAGGGACTTTCTAATGAGCATTTATCTTATAATAAGTATATACTAACGGCCAGATCTGATTGGATTGCTTTCTGGGGGATAATAGACATTTTCTCGAGTGAATAATGCATGACTTTGTCAAGGTCACTTGGAGCAGGCGGCACCATCACTATCACTCTTTAAAAATTATTCACTAATTTAAATATATTTTAATTAGCTTTTCTTGTGTTTCTGCATAGTATATTTCGGAATCATGAATGAATTTTCAAGCACATCATTATGGAGTACAGTTTTCTGTTTAAGTAAATTAAGTAAGCAAATTTTATTTATATAGCACCTTTCACAGATAAAAAAAAATTACAAGGTGCTTTACAATTCAATACAAGTAAACTACATAACATTAAATACCAAATAATAGATTAAGAATACATGTTTAAAACAGAAAGAAACAATAAAAACAATAAAAGCCTGTGTATAACTGAAAGCCTTTTTAAAAAGAAAAGTCTTTAGCTGCTTTGTAAATAGATCGACAGTGTCTAGACAGTGGAGGGAAAGAGGTAGGGCAAGGCTCTAAAAGTTAGGGTCAAGATTTTAAAGTTAATTCTGAGGTTCAGTGGTAACCAATGAAGAGCGGCTAAAACAGGCATGATATGGGCCCGTTTGCGTGTTCCTGTTAAAAGCCTGTAAAAAACAGTTTTGGACAACCTAAATGCTGTCAAGCTCTTTTTTATTTAAACAGGTAAAACGGCTATTCCAAAAGTCCAGAAGCGAGGATATAAAAGCATGAATAATCATCTCCAATTCATCCTTGGACACAAGGGGTTTCAATTTAGAAATATTGCGACAATGAAAGAAACAGTTTTGCATCAAAATTAAAACCAAGGTTTTGCACATAGGGCTGGACAGAAGAAGCTAAAGGATCTACGTACTGTTTTATTATGGGAATGGTAATGTCAGGAGCAATGATTAACGCTTCTGTTTTCTTAGAGTTCAGCTGTAAGTAATTATCCCTTAGCCACTGATTTATAGTAGACAAGTAGGTGGCCAAGGAAGATAATTTGTGAAGCTCAGGGGGCTTAAAAGAATAGTACAGTTGGATATTGTCCGCATAAAAGTGGTATGATACCTCACTGTACTTACTAAGTATCTGTCCTAAAGGGAGCAGATATAAGAGAAAAAGTACTCGGCCCAAGACAGAGCCCTGAGGTACCCCAAAGGATGAGCTGTGTTGATTTAGACAGAAACTGATTCACAAAAACACTAAAACTTCAGTCAGAGTGGTTTTAGGTAGGAGGACAACCTTTTTAAAACCACACCTGAAAGCTCACCCACATCTTGAAGTCTATGAATTAGACTGAACTGTGTAATGTCCAGAGTCGGCTGCCATCATAATGTCACTTGATACCCTAAGTAATGCAGTTTCTGTTTAATGCATTTTGTAAAAACCTGTCTGATATTCAAACAGGACGTTCCTGTTGGAGGATATGAGCTGAGAGAAATATTCAGTTCTAGTGCTCTTTATTACACCATTTAAAGAAGTTCTATGCTCAGAAAGAGGGAGTACTGATTACTCACAAGTATATCTTCAATATGCACCTTAGAGATGGCTAAGCCTAGTGAGAAACCCAAGTCCAAAGTGTGGCCCTTACTGTGTGTGCCCAGAAATATGCTGGGTAAAACCAAAAGAGTCAGTAACAGATAAAAGATCCACAGCCATTTTCACATGCGGTGTCATCCACATGAATGTTAAAATCCCCAATAATTAAAACCTTCTCCAGTTTAATAATGGAGGATAAAAAGTCAGTAAAATCAGAAATAAAGTGAACTTTTGGACCAGGAATGTGGTAAATTAACACACAATGAAAGAAATCATTTGACCCAACCTTAATCATCTGAGACTGAAATGAGGGAAAACTTGCAAGGATCCTTCGGCATATGACTGTGTCTCGTTACACAGAAGCGAGTCCTCCTCCTCGGCGACCAGCCGAGGTGTCCCAATGACGGGGCAGCCAGCGGGACAAAGTTTGTTGAGGTGAACAAGTTGTTTTCCCTCTGCCACGTTTCTGTCAGGAACATAAAATCCATTTTCCATTCAAACAGAGTGACTTGTTTGACATTGAGCGGGCATTGAAAAGGCAAATCCAATTTGGCGATGACGTGTCAGCTTGACAATCAGCTGATTGTAGAGAGATCCATCGTGCGATCTCCAGTTTAGCCAGGCAGCCAGTCCATGTCCTGACAGTTTGTTTGTTGCTCTCACAGCTGTTAAAATGCTTCTCCATAGACACCCTGATTTCTAACAATGTGTAACGATCGTATGTACAAGCAGCAGGGACAAAACTATTTGACTGGGATGATGTCAGTAAATATATCAACAAAAAACACATTATAAAACGACACAGATCCAAAGTAACAGCAGGCAGACCCAACACAGGCACCATCATGCCATGTTTCTAAAAAGATGCCGTTACACATTGCTCTGCTGCCTCTGTCATGGTTAAATTGTGTAAAAAATAAACGATGAATATCTTGATTTAGTTTGCTTTTTTTAATTCAGTGTAGTATATACTAAAACAATTATTCACCTCAGGCTCAGTGGATGGTGATGAATTGGATAGTCCCCTCAATGTTCCATCGTAGAGACTATTCAACCACATCCACTGATACTGATCCAAATAATTGTTTATTAAAAAATTAACAAGGTGAATCTTTACATAGATAAATTAGAAACCACTCCAAACATGACCCTGCACATTCACAAGCTGATCCCTCTATCTCTGCCTGATCACGTGTATAATACAGCACATTAAAAGTAAATTGCGCTTCAGTGTTTCAGTGCAAAAAATATGAAGCTTTAACTACTCCTTCATTTGATCACTTTTTAATTGTATTTTTTCTTTTTTTTTGTAATGTTGAACTTAATAAAGAAACAGTGCCCAACAAATACATAAAACACTTACTCATCACTCATTCATTTGCCAACCACTTAATCTGACTAGGGTTGCAGGGAGGCTGGTGCCTACCTCAGCTGGCACTGGGCGAAGGTGGGGTGTAACCTGAACAGCTTGCCAGACCATCACAGCGCAATACACACGATCATTTACACTCACACTCACACCTCGGTCAATTTGGAACAGCCACTTAGCCAATTGTGCATGTCTTTGGTCTGTGGGAGGAAACCGGAGTACCCGGAGGAAACCTAATTTACATTCTTAATTTAAAAGAGTTTTAATCCATAACATTTTGGACTTTCAACCCTTGATTTCCCCAGAAATGCCCTCAAAAGGTGTGACAGTTAGGAGTCATGAGTAGGAATCCTAATGACTCCACAGCCATCTGCTGCCAGGAGTCCAAGTGCGCTTTAATGGGTGGGAGACGGCGCTATTATCTTACTCGTCAATCAGCGATGACTTAAACAGTCATGAGCATGTATGTAAAATGAAAACAGGTTTCTCCTGTGATGAAAAATGGGTGGGAATTTAATAAGATACTGATGTAAGATTCCTTTATCTCAAACCTAGGGTTGTCAGGGTTGATTTAAAGGAAATTATTAACATAATGGAAATATATGAACAACAGATGTAAGAATATCTTGTGTTCTTCTACCGCTAGTCTTCCTTTTCAACTTTCTTAGTTGTTATGTTGTAATTCATTAAAATTTGCCCCCACTGCCCCTGATTAGTGCTTAAATGCCGCATCATGTTATATGCATAACGTTGCTATTATGATTGCTATGAGTTGTTTAATGTTGCAGCTTATTCAGCCCCCTAGTGTAGAAGCAGATGCAAAATTCAGCTCAAATCATATACAATACTGTGTATTACAACTTGAGATCCAGGGATTTGGTATCTTGGTATGCTTAAGCATATTAATATGCTGACATGTAGTAAGTAGAAATAATACATTATACTTATATAAGCAACCTTGACAGCTACATTCAGCACATGATGTTTATTTTGGTTCAGTTTCGGATATTCATTTATTAAATATGTATGGTAAATCAATATATTTCCATCATTTCTTACTTACAAAAAAAATGAACAAACATTGAGCATTGAGTATCACTCAAGACAAATACAAAGTTACACAGTTGTCCGAGTTGAACGGCAATCTATGCTGTATTTATTTCATGCACTTAGTATCTTATAAAAACCCACAGACAGTTAGGTTTTATTTGAACAGTACACCAGTTGGGAGCCACGTGACTTTGTTCTCTTTGAATTTATGTGCAAGAAAAATCATCCAAAGATGACAACCTGCACACTGTCCATAATGAAATCTATTTTAAATGAATACCACACGCTGTATTTAACACACTGGTTTACAATTATTAAAATTATTGATAATTACACAATAGATGAAGCAATCTAACTGAAAAGAAATGCCAGTAATATATCAATAAAGTAAGAAGCCTTGTGCTGAAACAGCCAGTGAACTTTCTGCTTTGAGTTTTCAAAGGATACAATACATCTAGAAATGAACACATCAAACACATCAGTGCACTGTTTTTTAGAGGTAAATAGGACTTTTAAGTGTCAGCTTAAAAAAATAATTGATTTTATATGTACAACAATGCTCAAAAATACTGAATATTTACAACAGGACAGCTGCTCCACATCAGTAATATGTAATTGAAGACAGAATGGTTATTAAAACTGCAATAAAAGGACCAAAATATTAACATTAACAGGCAAAATGGAGACAGTAATGTGGCAATGTTTCAGAATTTAAGTATCACATGCTACATGAATCAAAGCCTACAGTGTAAACCAAACCCAAATGATATTGGCTGCATCGATGTAGTATTCCTCAAAGAATTTAAAACACTGCATCGTATAAAGCATCAGTAAGAATATTGAGTATTTCATGCAAGATATATTCAGTGCCTTTATGACACACATTGCTAATTATTCATTTTACATATTTATGAGCAGAATTTCATTTTTGTCACATCTCATTTTATTACTTTCTTAAGTGAGATTTGTGCAGAGAATTGCAGCATTGCACTTTACAGAGGACAAACTAGTACATTAATCCTTCTGCGGCAGAGGTCTAGGATAAAACTAGATAAACCACTTAAGCCCATCAAAATACATGTGCAAATATTATTTAAAATCAATTACTAAATGATTTGCTCTGAAAGATTCTCCTAGCCATGTGTGGTATTGGTTTTTATTTATTCAAGATTTGAAGGAGGTGTGTCATGATATTTACCCAGATTTAGCCACCAAAAAGTAATCTAAAGACAGAAATCATAAATCCCCAGCCATTTATGTTAGAGTATTACAGGAGGGTATAAGAGTAATACTAGCTGTCCAGTCAGGAATTGCATGCAGGCAGTGGCAATTACAAAAATGGATTTTCTTGTAATTCTCAAGTAATGCACAGTACAGAGAAATAAAACATAGCTGCACATTTTCAATATAATCGATTTATAGACTGGTTGTCTAATGTCCACATGGCCAACATTTTTCACTGTTAATCTACTGCTCAAAATCTCCAACTCCAAAGAACCATTTTGTGACTGTTTAATCAAACAAAATGTTTTGGTGGCATAGATTTTTATTTTATTAAATTTTTTAAATCACTTTTTCCTTTATAAGGGTAGCCAGAAAGCTGGAACTCATCCCAGCCGACTCAGCAAAAGTGGGGTACACCCTGAACACCCAGTCCATCACAGGGTCAACACACACTAACACACAACCATTCACACTCACATTGAAAATATCCAATTAGCCGAATGTACATGTTTTTGGACTTAGGGAGGAAACTGGAGTAACCACGCAAGCATAAGGAGAACATGCAAACTCTACACAGGAACACTACGAGCTAGGCATAGGGCTCAAACCCTGGACCTTCTTGCTGTGAGGAAGAAGTGCTTAGTATTACAGTGGCATCAATAATAAATATAATTAACTGA
Organism: Neosilurus mollespiculum; assembly: GCA_030014195.1. Taxonomy (NCBI): domain Eukaryota; kingdom Metazoa; phylum Chordata; class Actinopteri; order Siluriformes; family Plotosidae; genus Neosilurus; species Neosilurus mollespiculum. The sequence continues at coordinate 33,852,026 of JAQMYF010000012.1, read as the reverse complement.
TGGTCACTATAATATTATCCTTACTGCCAGAGACCTGAAATGCCACAATAACCAGTTTTAAAATCTTATATAGAGGTCATGAAATAGTTGTGTTGGACCTTCTTTCTTCTTCTTTTTCAATCATATTTTCTTTTCTCTCATATTCATTAATTCTGTCTACTTACTGCTCCATAAGTGTGATTAGTACTTTTCTCCTCAACTGCTTCATAACACCACCCCAGTAAAAAAGTGGTCTCTTAATTTTTTCCATAGTTCTATACAGTATATGTTCAGCATGTATGGCCTCCGTGTTACCTTATAATTGGACCCCGGTAATTAGGAAGTCATGCATTGCAGCCTGAAAGTTCTTAGTACTTTCAAAAATGTAGCTACTGTTTAAATGTATTCAGTGTTTAATTTAAATGTGCAATTTATATATATATATATATATCTTGCATAGGGATTTGTTTTTCTCTTCTTATCATGTACTGTATGAATCCACATGGAAAATTAGGTTCAGCATCTCATCCTGCAACTCATCCAAAGTGAGAACACATACACCGCAGGGTGTAGCCACATTGTCGCACTCAGAGTTTAGAGGTTAGGTGCTTTTCTCAAAGGGAACTTCAGTCGTAAAGATGGAGGGAGGGGAAGGTGCTGCTCCCACGCATTTTACCTGTTGGTTTAGGAACCGAACCAGCAACCTTTCGCTCCTAGACCCGCTACTGTAACCATTAGGCTGTGGCTGCCTCTGTATATATATATATATGGCAAAAATAGAATTTTGTTTTAAAACCCTCCTTCCGAATGTTTACAAGGGGTGTCAATAATGATGGCGAGCACTGAATATATACATACAGATAGACAGACTGAAAGATTGTATTTTATTGGTGTGAAATGATATTTATTATTTCCCTTAACAGAAAGGGAGAACGACATATGGGAAAGGGGCGAGGCTTCGAGGGCGTGTTAGTATTAGAGATTTCAGAACAGCAGTGAAAATCATTCTAGATTAATACACTGATTGTTTCATTCCTTGTTTTAAGTGGCAAAAAAAGACTGCTCCTTTGACATGTTTTTGGTTGATAGCTAGTATTCTGGAGATATATTGTGGAGTAAAATGTTTAAATTTTATCAGGTCTGGTAATATAACATAATTGGAGTAAACACTGAATACTGTGCCAGTGTAATCTTGTGCAATAAAAATTAACTCATTATATCGCACAAGCATACTGTTAACCTGACACACTTCAACCTATTGTTTTTAAACACATAGAAAAAAAAACAATGTTAAACATTTACAATATTATGACGCTACTTTTTTTCCCCTTTTTTTTTATACAGATCTGCTAATCTCTATGTAATCATATATGGAAAACAGGTCATGGAATTTTAAACAGAAATTGGTGGTATTAAAGAATGCAGTGGACAGTAGGATATAACAAATAGACCTTTCAATCATTATTCAGTTGATCAGTCTCTGGAATAATTCCACACAGAGACAGCCACAGTGACTAGAACAGACTAAAACAGACACAGTGGATTATGGCTTCAGCTCCCTCAGATTGTATGTTATCTTTTGCCTTGTGGATAAAACTGTAACAATGGCCCATTGCAGGTACAGACTTGTTGGCAAAGCAGGAGGTATATATCAACATTTCAGCTGAACTCTGTTGGATAACTGCATGGAAACAGGAGTCTAGTGAAGGCCAGAGATACAGACTTAGTTTGGAACATGATACATTCAATTCTGGGTTCTGGGATCAGGTTTATGATACAGGACAATTTAATCCGGAGGTCTTTTTGCTTTACAAAATACTTGACTTCATGGATTTGCAACAATCAACATATATGGGACCCCTATCTTGGTTGTTATGAACACTTTTTACACAGGAACAGGTGGTTTTACCCAGTTGAAATATGACCACACATATTCCAAGGGTTAACAGTGAAAAATTGGTTGGTGTGAGAACAAAGGCTGTAAAACAGCAAAGTGCAACTGAATAAGCCAATTAGAGTGCCAGAGAAAACTCTCCAGAAATGTGGCTGGAAAATTAGAAAAGAAAAATCAGTCATGGTGTATTACACTGTGCATGAGCCCAGGAGTTGGCAACATGGCCATTTGTAGTTATATGTTAACTGTAATATCATTTTATAGTGATTATGGCATGATGAGGACTCTAAACATTCAGAAGATAAAGCTCTAAAATGACTATGAATGCCTAATTGATGTAAAGTGCAAAACAATTCCTCATTATCACAAGATTCTAAAAAGTCGTCTTCATTCCCCTCTTCCCAAGTGTACTGAAACAATTTGAGCAATCCACTCAAGCTCCATTCTGAGGGCACGTTTCTGGAAGCTCTGCAGGAGAAACACTGTATAGCATGAGTGCACAGCTACGTCAACAAGGCAACACATCAAAAATGGTAAATGATTTGTGACAGGAACAGTTTGACACATCTTCCAAAGTGTGATAGCATCCAGTAGGCATGTAAAGATCCAAAGTGCAGGTTAAAGGCCAGATCACGCTCCAGTAATGACTGTGTGAGATCCTGTGACTTTACTTGGCTCTTATAGAATCCACTTCACATACTTAAGGTCATGTTTCTGAGGAGCCACTGCTGTGAGCGGCTGCCGTTACAGTCTCTCAGTGTGGGAACCATTTTATCTTCCTCTGTGGGCATGTCCAAACACTGATTACTGTTCACATGTAGCAGGGTCAGGTGCTGGAGAAGGGAAAAAATACACCACTCAAACTACAACCACCATTGCAAATATTAAGTTGCTCATAACTTATGCTATTACCTGGACAGGTGATCAAACTCAAGCCATTATGCTACTCAACCTCTAGTGATATAATGATAGAAAATATAATTAGTAAATGTAAAGCGCTCTTTCGTTAATTAACTGTGTTTAAAATGAAGTAATTGATGTAAAAAATGTACGTAATGTAAAAATTGGCCTCCTAACTTTTTCCCATAGCTGTATATGCTGAGGGGTATATAGAGCTGAAATCATACCCCAAAAACTTTTAACTGTCAGAAATATGCTAAACAACCCTATGTGTTAAAAGGACTACCTTTAAATGTTTTATACAATAAATGTAATCTTTTAGTTCACTGACCTAAATATCCAGAACAGATTACTTGTTTGACAGCAGTACAGCAATGTTCTTTGGCTCAATTTGTGGCTTAAGACTCAATATAGCTGATATTAACATGTAAAATAAAATGTTGCACTCAAGCAAAAATACATGGCCTGTTTGGTTCATGTTATAGGGTGGTTTCACGGATGAAAAACTTTCAGACAGCAATTAAACTGCACTAGTGTTGATTTAGATAGAGGCCACCTTGCTCAGTCTTGGAACAGTTCCTTTGGGCTGCACTCCAGTGTGATTGCAGTGTTCTCTATATACACGCTAAACACTGAATGCACCTCTCTTCGTCTCTTGACAAAGTCTTCAGAAATAGAGCAATAAAATGCTTCATGTCAGTGTTCATTTCATCCAACACAAATAGAATCTAAATAGGAAATAACAACCCTCAAAACTGCTGCAGTTTTGTTTTTTTGTTTTTTTGTTACTGTTACCCATGTTTTGTACAGGATAATTAAAGCTGGGATTGGAAAATGTTTCTTGTACACACAAAAAAAAATGGTCTTCATACCCGGGCAGCAATCAATAACTTGTGAGATCTGCGAAAGGACTGAAAAAAAAAAAAAAAAAACTTCATCTTTGGTCACTGTAATCCTGTAAAAATGCAAAACAATCACTGGCCATTGGTCTGCTAGGAAATATTCAATTAAATGCTCCCATGTGTCCCTGCTCATAAGTTACCCTAACATGCACAAACCAGCAGTCAGCGTGGAGCTTGTGTGTGTACAAGGAGGCATGGCTTTGGAAGAATGACTGAGGATGGTTTATCCGGAGCCCTGAAAAGATGCTACTTTCCAATTTTGTTAGCTGTCCAGATTACCATCCGTAGCTTTAATAATTATATTGTACTGCTCATCAATTATGACAGATAATTTTCAAACTACAGTATCTGGAAGGCATTCTATTTCAACAACTCTTTTTATTTCAACTTCATGTAAAGCCAAAAGATATCACTTTTCCATTCATGCAGCTTTAAATCATTTATTACTCACAGCAAACTTAGGCATGCAGAGAAAAGGCATGCTTCCAAAAAACCCTGCGCCTAGTCTGGCCTGCCTCAGTGCCATTAATAATGGTCTGTGCATGGAGTTGCGGATGTGATGAACGTGTGGATCGACTCTATTTACACTGTTCAAGTAGCAGCACGAGAAACTAATGAGTGTGACTGGCCTCCGGTTTCAGGTTCAGCACTAATCACAAACAGCACTCGGCTCCATAATTAAACACTGTTCTATCAAACAGATGCTAGCTAACAGCTGAACAAAGCAAGTATGTCAAATGCGCATTATGATATTACTGTTTAAATGGAGCTTGTTTACATTGCTGTAATGATAAGATGTCTGAGAATAACAACAGAAACCTCAAATGAGTGGACTGAAAAGAAAATGTGTTGCTTTAAGTGATTACTACAGTACAACATTTATTATTTTTTTTTATTCATGTGTAAGACCATACTGAATCATATCTTATGTATATATTATCGCAAGCTGTGACAAATGTTTAATTTGTATTTCAAGTTCTTGATGCTTTTAGTTAAATGAGAAAATTTATATGTAATTGAACATAAACACATTTAGCAAAAAAGGGCTAGAAAAGATTTAGTAATAGAGCAGTGAATTCTATGCAGATTCATTAGGGACAAAAGATTATGTGAAGGAGATGACCTTAGGCATCTCTTTAAATATGGCACATTGATGGATTTTAACAAAAACTTGTCATGGAGAAATCAGTGCTCACTGAATAAAAATAAAAAAAATCACTGTACATGTAATCTGTTTCTAAAATAGTTGCTCCCTTCATTAAAATGCGGGGGGGGGGGGGGGGGGGGCGCCATA
>JAQMYF010000012.1:33823641-33841158 GCA_030014195.1 Neosilurus mollespiculum | reverse complement strand
ACACACACACACACACACACACACACACACACACACACACATACATACATACATACATACATACACCCTATTGTGCTGAGCACAGCTGTGGCACGGCTGTGTGATAGTGCTCAGACGCAGCCACGCTCTCTGAGAGGCCAGGGCCATGAAAGGGGCCTTGCACAATGAGCGACCGGTTCAAAAGAACTGACAAACAAAGACAAACCTATTTCAGAGCTCTGTGCACAGATAATTAGGTTGTGTTATGAAAAAAAATTATGCCTCCTTTGCTCTTACTAAGAGGGATATGTAAAGTGAAGCAGCGAGTACCAAATTTTCATAGAAATATGAAATATTTATGTAAAGAACATAAATATAAAATAAGATTTAATTTGAGTGGTAGTGTGGAAATGGTCCTGGTGATGGTGACACGTACACAGCAGCTCTTTAGATGTCCATTATTGCTCAGGTAAGCTCCTGACCACTCATACAGCACTAAAAAGGTCAGCAATAATAGATCTTAAACACCCTGGAATCCATCTTGAATACAAGAGCTGAGAGTGTTCGTTGTTCTGGAACTTATAATTTGTGCCTAAAGTTCAAGATTTCTCAAGCAGGACAAGTACTCACTAAACCTAGCAAGCACATTCACGTTTCTACTTTAATCACATTTTAACTAATCTACTTTAACACATCTAAGTGTGTAAAAAGGCCCAATCTTCAAATATACCCCTCCTTCAACATACATTATACATCAATTTGTTTAGTTTCAGGAAATAAAATCAATAAAGCAATTATTTCTGCTAACCTGGCATGCTATTTAAAATATGTAAAGCAGGACACGCTGAAGTACTCAAATTTAACTTGAATTTGAGTTGATGAAATATAGATTTTTTTTATATTCATCAATTCTTTTTATTAAGATTCCTCCAATGTACTAAGAGGAACTAAACACCTAAAAATACTGAAACAATCAGAAACAAAACAGAAATAAACAATACTGTGAATACTGTAATAATAGCGTATAAATCACAGTATTTGATGTAAGGTGGAAGTGCCATAAAGCACGGGTGTTATCATTGACACGTTTTCTGCAAGGAGACATTTATTTATGTTGGAAGGAATTTTCAGCATTATAGCTTTATATCAGACAGACGCTGATCTTTTGAAGTTGTTCCCTTCATGGGGAAGTCATCACAACAGAGGCCTTTGAGGCTTCTCAGTAATATTGTGTCTCAAAATATTGTATTATCTTTCTCTAGAGATAATCTGTGATAGAGGATTGAAGGGAGGCACATCTGCTTTGCTATGTCCATGAAACACTCATACTCGCATAAGCACTGATCCTGTCTTCAGTCTTTATTATGGTTGTTCATTATGGAGCCTATTTTTATCAGTAAAATGCACTGTGAGGTGATTACAGGAGCTCCCTGATATCCAGTGGTCCAGTAATTAGACTTCTTGCAAGTTATTCACTCATAGCATGCATGAACAATTAGCTCATTTTTACAATACTTAATATAACTATCCATCCATTCATCATCTAAGCTTCTCATACGTCAGAGTCTCGAGGGATGTCAGTGTCAATCCCAGCTGTGTTCAGGTGATAGGCGGGGTACACCCTGAACATTCTATTGCTGAGCTAATAATATAACTAGCAAATTAACTAACTGAGAAAAACTTATTATTAATTATGTTTGAGTTCAGATGCTGGATATAGCACTCACTGAGTGGTGTTTCTGATCTCTGACTAAAGGCTGAGTACAGATGACTGGGCCACTAATCTTTCCAGCACTAACCTGCTATGTCCTGGGCTCCCCGGTTACAGGAAGTAATCAGTGGCGCTGTAGTAGACCTTTCTAACCACCTCCAGTGTGGTATAGTTCTTAAGAACCCAAGACTGAAGTGGACTATCATCACAGTACTCCACTGTAGGCCCGTACGTTCCATCCTCCAGCCGACTGATGGTGAGGCATGACTGTGTGGTAATATGCAGGAATGTGCCCTTCTGATGGTCACCATTACACACCACACAGAGCAGCAAGAATGAACATGGATGGTACACAGTGCAACGTGGACACATCAGGCAGGTTCTATCTACTCTAGAACATAACACTGCTTGAGCACTATTTCATAACACAGTATAAGTACATGTGGCAAGATTAAAATGAGCCAGAGTTTCCTGATCTGAGATATGTACAAATGTCCTAAAAATCTAATTCCATTAACACAAATGATATGGGCAGCATGACAGATGACAAGTGATGTGAATGATGTAGCGATATGAGAACAAACTGTAGTTCTCTATCATTTTAAAATGAAGTAATATTGGCAGAAGTGGTAGGATTAAAATATGAATGTGATATATAAATAACTAAATGACTATTTTTATAGTTTGCCATCTATTCCCTCAGGCATCAAGTGGAAAATGTGAAATTTGGTTTACTGACAGTGAAATGTTCTGCAAAAAACCTATTAAACTTTCATGATCTGAGATTTTGGAGTCAGCAACAGCCTTTAAAAATAGTTTAAAGATGGGCTGCATTGACAGACTGTGACATTTCTCAAAACTCAAACCAGTGAATATTTTATGCTGCATAAATTACTCATCAAAATGATTTTTCAGCAGTCTTGGCCAATGTATAAATAAACTGATATACAGGGGCATTCAGTAGACTTGTAGTTGAGGCCTAAATAATTTGGAGGAGGAAACACAACTGGGCACATGATAGGGCAACACCATAGCCCAGTTCCCTGTAGACAAGGGTTTCTGTGATTAAAATTAGGGTTCTCTTCTCAACTTGTAAGATTGAAACTCACATATCACATAGCTTCATTTCAAATATACCTTGGTTTCAAGGTCTATACTGCATTGTACATTTATGATTATTAAATGTGCAGATGATGCAGAGGTGCGAAATTCCACAAGACACAAATTTTTTTGCTTTATTTTAACATTTTTAAAATCCTAACAGATGCGCATGAGCAAATAGGTACATAAGAACTGCACAATGGAGTCTCTATTACCACCCCTCTTAAGGTTATAGTATACACTACACACAAACAAAGAAAAGCAATCAAAAAATGAGATTTTCATAGTTTTAAAAATAGACGTAGGTCAGGTGACCTGCACCCTCGGAGCAGAGCTAAGCGATGTGTAGCTAACTGTTTAACGGTGTCTGTTTATAGCCTACTCATTCAAAGTTTAGTGTATATACTAGATGGAAAGTAAGTATACTGCATGCTGTACATGTGTGTTTTACACTCATTTAAAGTTTTAGTGTATACAGAAACCAAAAAAAGGGATTTTTATGATTTACTTTTCCATTTTTAAAGCATGATGATGATGCAGCTTTGTCCACGTGACCCTGAAAAACCATGAGTGTTCGTCGTTTTAATTCAAGGATTATCTACTCAGGAAAAAGTTTTTTAATCCCGAGATTGCAGATTGAACAGATTGTGCAGTTTCCATGTAATATATACTAATATGTTATGTTATATCATATAATATGACCTTATATTATATTATTTATCCATTCCACTTAATCCTACTAGGATCATGGATCTCAGCCAACTGGGTGAAGGCGGGGTAGACCCTGGACAGCTCAACAATCAAGGCCAACACACTCACACACAAATAAAAATTTGGAACACCCAATTAGCCTAATGTGCATGTCTTTGGACTGTGAGAGGAAACTGAAGTAGCCAGAGGAAACCCACCCAAACACAGGGAGATCATACAAACTCCAATGAGAAATGCCCAAGCAGGACCAGAACTGAGGGCCTTCTTGCTATGAGACGGACATGGTAACCACTACACCACCGTGCCTTCCATATTTTCTATTATATTAGATTAGAGTAGATCAGATTAGATTATTTGGTTATAACCCCAAATGTATCTCCCGAATGCAGTCAAATTATTTTAGCATGGAGATTTCCTGTCCAACCTACGCGAGGAAGTTTATGATAGTATTGTTTTTCTTTTGTTATTAACTTTGGCACCATTAAATACTGCTGTATGAATACTAGGAATTAATAAATCTAATTAACAAGGACTTCTAAAGATCATGTCACTCTCTAATTTGCTAAAAACAAAACAACACAACTAATAGTGCACTCAGGAATAACTACCACAACTTCCAGTAAAACAGCTGAGCTTACCTTAAAATCATACTCCCATTTGCCAAAATACTAGGCAACAAGAATAAGCATGGATTTAAGTAAATTATAGATCCTGGACAGTCAAAAACAATGTGCTTGAAATGCAAAGTAAAATCCATGGTTTATGGCACCATCTAGTGGTAAAAACTATCCTTAAATATATGTATTTAAAATCATTGTTTATATCATACCCATGTAGAAGATATGCATATTTAAATCTTACTACATCAAAATCTTTAATACATACCTCAGCATCATACTCAAACATCTGGTTGCCTTTCATGTGGTGGCACTTCAGCATAATGACTGGGCCATTCAGACGGGACACATCAAGACACAAGTCGTCAGTCCGGATTTCTTTTTCTGCTGTGTATGAAAACACCTACACACCACACACGGGTACACTGTTGCACTTAACAAGTTCTCTGGTTAGAATGAAGTGAGGTTATGAAAAAGTTCTGAAACAGTGTGCAGACTGGGTTAGGGTGTTCTCACCTGGTTCCCACCCATCCCGTGGCAGTTAAAGAAGCCGACTTTCTCGTTCTCTTTCCTTCCCATGTTGTCCACACACTGGTTGGTCTCAACATTTCTGATCTGCAAGGTCAAGTGGTTTACCATACTGAAAACGGACACTACAGAACTACAGTTACAAATCATTATACAATGCCACACATATTTCTGCTCATTCACTTATTTGCTGAACTGCTTAACAGGGAGACTGGTGTCTATCTCAGCCGACACTAGATGAAGGCAGGGTACACCCTGAACAGCTAGCCAGACCATCACAGAGCAACAAACACACAACCATTCACACTCACACCTAGGGTCAATTTGGAACAGGCAGTTAGCCTAATGTACATGTCCTTGGACTGCGGGAGGAAATCTAAGTACCCAGAGAAAACCCACACAAGCATGCAGAGACCATGCAAACACCACACAGAAACTCCCGAGCCCATTTATTTTTTTGTCAAACCCAACATATATATACTCTTTATTATGTCCAAAATTACATAGACACCTGACCATCACACTTATATGCGGATCTTACCCAAATGCCACAGAGTTATAAACACAAATTTGTATAGGCTGCCTTTGTATAAAAGTATGCTTACAATTTCCCTTCACTAGACCTAAGGGGCCTGAAACCTGTTCCAGCATGATAAGCCCCATGAAGTAAGGTTTGTTGAAAAGTTGGTGTAGAATTTGATTTGCCTGCACACAGCCCTGACTTTAACCCCTCGGAACACCTTTGGAATGATCTAGCACTCACCAAATATCAGTGCCTGACCAATAATGTGTGACTAAATGTATTATGTAATGTGCAAAATGAAATGTGACCCATCACAGCAAAGTGGATAGTAAGTCGGTTCGATCGATCGATTTTGAGTTATTGGTACCATTTTTTATAGCTGTCACATGGTCCTGAGTGTATGATGCATTGATCCGTGTGTACTGTATACAGGGAAGAAGAATATCTGAAGTGGTTGGCGTATAGAATACCATGCTGATTACTGTTTTTAATCACACAAAAAAGACCCTATGTGAGCATGTCATGGTGTCAACATATAGCTGTATATAGAAGCTATCTATTAAAGCGTGCAGCTAGAGCAACATGTGCAAAACTAATCTCAGTGCAAACTGGAGAGTGAGAGAACCGACAGTGCATAGCCATGGCCCTGGTACTGTTAAAAACTGACCTCTTTAATTTCTAAGGAAAAGAAAAATGTTGCTAATAATGCTTTCAGTCTAGTCAATGAGCTGGGAAAGAAAGATCCTAAAATTAATAAATACTTAATTTCATTTCATGTCGAGTTACCACTCCAATAAGTCTGCAGCAAAAAATTCTTGCTCTTGTAATTAATAACACGTGGCCTAGATTTTCCCATGTGCTTGACAACATAATTAAACAACACTAACCAAAAAGTAATTACAGAGCATTCATAACATATAGTGTACCTGCAGGACTACAAGGATGGCTGAGGCACAAATCACTAGCGATCACAGATTGTTTAAAACTCTACTTTGTTCCATGGTTAAAGATTCCAAAATCAAACAAATCCTCTACCAGTTCCGAAATATGCTGCGCATATTGAGCAGGATCTATTAAAAATGGCCTCCTTATTTACTAGTCAAACAATTTATCAGACAATTTATAATTAAATACCACAAAACTTAATGTGTCTGCAGTAAAAGTGTATATGTAGCTGTTTAAAGTGAAGGGCCCTCAGGAAACTGAACCAGCAGCAGAGGTGTAAAAAGTCAGCCTTACTGCGGCATTATAAATTATCAAGCCTCAGCATAACATCTATATTTCACGAGTACATACATTCAGTTTCCCAAAACAGCACATCAGACTGGCTCAAAAGCCCTTTATAAATCAGCTCAAGCTGGCATCAGTCCCTTACTCCATGGACATCATAAGCTTAATAGAGCTGAACCTGGACTTAAAACTAACACACTGGCTCTTTAACAGCTTTACCTTGAGATCAGGCATACTAAACTATGTAAAATACAGCATGTCTCTCAAGCCAAACATATTACAGATTTAACGGAAAGATAAATACTCCTAACTCTTGTGTGAGATGCTGACTGGAGATCAGTTCTGGTGCATTCATGGCTGTATATGAATGGAAATGTTATGGACCAATGAATGAAATGACACGGAAGCAATTAAATTAAAATATTATTTAAAGACTAAATCTCTTTGAATGCATACTTATTGCAGTAAATCTGACCTCTGCATTTAACCAGTCCTTAACCATCAGCAGTGAGCACACACAACCACTAGGCAAAGGAACAGTGTGCAGCAAACCTGCAGCTGGGGGACAGTTGGGGGTTAAGTGCCTTATACAAGCCATGGATGTTTTTTCCTGCCAGTCCTGGGAATCAAAACAGCAACCTTTCCGTGACAAGCCTGGTTACGCTATGGTTACCTCTTTAGATCATTAGATGAATGTAGTAGATGTGTAATAATTCTTCCAGCCTCTCTCTGTTTTTTCCCCTCACATCTGTATTTGTCCCCTGTGTCTCCTGTCTGATTTCTATGTCTGTTCTCTGTGTGTGTGTGTGTGTGTGTGTGTGTGTGTGTTTGACAGAGGCATTCCCCAGTGGTTCCTTCTACCCCTTCACCTGTGAACCTGGCTTCTATCTACTCATCAAGCCTCAGCAATATTTAATCCCAGGCGCTTCACTTCACATGCCACCAAATTGCTCAGTTGCATTAGTGGTATTGACTCCTGGTCCAACTTTGCGGTTAAAATTTGTTTTAGAGATCGTCTGAGTGTTCTTACATACAAGAAAACAGGCAGATGAGGATGCATGAGCAGTTAAGAAAGATTTCATGATGATCAAAGGAGACAAATCCAAAACAGTATTCAAGGCCAAAGTTGAAATACAGACTGAAAATAACGTAAAGGAGCTCAGGAGGGATTGGGAGTTGTAGTCCTGGGTGTTTGTAGACAGATGATGCTCATGGAAAGTGGAGTGCTTGGTTGGGGAGCTGATATGATAAGTATAAACAGACCAGATTTGATGGAGGTGGCACATAACACTCAACATGTTAGCTGTATTACACGAGTCTCACCTCTCAGTTAAAAGAGCCAATCATCCTATTGGTTAAGATGTAACAGAAAGTACTTGGCCTGCTAGTTTCTAAGTCTTGATGCATTTACAGATATGATTTACTCTGATAGTTACTAAGTTAATGTGCATGTACTGTAGCAATCTTAAAAACATTAATTCCAGGTTTAAACTGCATCCTGTTGATACATTTCTGGTTTATGTCACTCCCTCCTTTCCAGTAGATGGCAGACTGGTGTTCCATGACTTTAAATGCCTGCCTGGGTGTGTTGCAAAGATAGCCACTTAATGGAAATATTTTAATAAAAGTATAATTGTGCTCACAACTCACAACTCCTTGTGCTTGGGCTTAGAGCTGGTTGGCATATTCAACCCAGTGGTGTGGTGTTCTGAGCTTACGGTCCACTGGATAGTGAGAATCACAGTGCAAAAGCCGATCTGTGTTACAGTGATTCCAAAAGACTCCACTATATAATTTGCCCTTCAACTTTCTGCATACTATACAGGCAAAGAAGGACATTTCTTGTCTTGTTTGTCTTCTAACATAAGCCTGATATAGCGATATAGTCTGATTTGATGTGTTTAACTTTCTGTAAACACAGACTCAGGGCCATTAGCCACTCATCAGCCAATGGCCTTACAGCTGGAAATCCTACACCACTCTCAGACACTCGGCACCCGTCAATGGCAACTGCCCCTTTACAGCCTCTCTCTATTTAATACAGGGTTACTAATGTTCAGTTAGCATCAGTGACAAGACGTCAACAGCACAACAACAGCCAACATAGCGCAACATCATCAAGGCAATGCTTTACTGTACAGTACCAAGTGCTGTCGAACTTCTCAAATCACAGTGTGTTCATAAAATTCCTGTAAAAGCACCGGCCCAAAAGTAATGTTTGCTGTAATCCCAGTGATTAATAAATAAATAGTAATGTATTAATTCTAATACATTATAATTTCTATATTAGTGTCATTCACAGGGACTGCTATAGTGGATGATCCATACAATGTTTACCATTAAAGCTTAGCCTATAGAAGCCCAGTACTAATCTAAACACAATCTTACCGATATCAATATTACACAGTAAACAAATGTCAAGACAGGGGTTACCGTGGAAAAGTAATGTTGATCTAACTTTAGCCTAATAAAGTATGATGTCAAGTCTCATCTCCTTGCTTTAAAACAGTGTTTTGAATTCTATGTGTACAATATCTATAATGAGAACTCCACTGACGTAGCAATAATGCAGTTAAAACCCAGTGAGAAACCAGTAAGTGCAATGCAATATTTTATTATTTATTATGTCCTTACTATGTCAATGCTGTCATTCTGACATCACTATTAAATTCTTACTGTGTCCTGATTAGACCATGCCCTCACTATTTTTTTTTTAACATGGCCAATGTTTGATCATGTTCTCCGTGTCCATGAAGACTATACTGCATCCTAACCAGTTTCTTCTGCATTCCTACTACATTGCACAATCTCTTACTGCATCCACACAATTTGCATAAAGTGAAATGATAAGTAAGCCTTACAAACTGTCCTGTTACACATAAGCATTGATTATTATGTGGTTTTGCAGTCCACTAAAATCCATTTGATAGTTTGCATTAGCCAGCTTGAAAACTGTTTTACTCTTGCTAGTGTGTGAATTCGCAGAATAGGACCACAATTCATCGGTTCATATAAGGCAATATAATGGTAAAAATAAAAGTATCCAGATATTAATTTAACAAACAAAAGATATAAACCATTGAACTTCTGAAGGAAATAAAACTAGGCACTTCTACATATATTACTGTATTTACTTACGTTCATATACATCAGACAAACATCGGCTTGTTTAAATGAACGAATGGTATAACCTGCCAATATTCATATGCAAATTACTGCCGTATTCACTGTCGACTACATAAGAATCATGTGTGACTTTTTCAATGTTGCCCCCATGTGTGTGGATTTATAACTTTTTTTTTTCTTCATAAAAAAACTTGAAATAACAATAACACATTTTAATGTGCAAAAACGTATACAATGTATGCAAGCTTTGGTTAAGTTTGTGTTTATTTTCCCCTTAGGGATATAATTGGACTGTGGTTGGGTGTGATGGGGTTTATCATGACTAGCTGTGTATTTTTATCTTATTAACTTCAAGTGAGAGAACTAAAGAGAGGATGGTGAAGAAATGACAGATTATATCTGCTAATGTAAGTGACAGTAATTAACATGAATGTTCCACAATGTTAAAAGTAACTGCAAATTTTTGCCAACTGATTATAAGGAGTACTTTTGCAAATATTTCAGAAATATTTCAAAAATGCACTGGACCTCCTGAAGTTTTGTTTATCAGGCCCGTGTTGGTATGGATGGCGTAGTCTTTTACATGGCAACACAGTGAAGACGATGCTTTTCAGACCGGTTTAGAAGGAAACCAGATGAAATGCAGTTTTGCACCTCTGTTAACATTACGATGACAAACTACCTGTCTTACACACCACATTTTGTGAGACAGATGACATTTCTATCAGTCAACTGTGGTGAGATGCCATTTTCTACAGTGCAGTTTTTGGAGGTGATGCAATAAAAAAAAAGACAAATGATCGGTTGATCTGTCTGCCAGCTAGAGGCACTGCCATAAACAATATGTGCCTTGACTTTGTAAACAATAGTGCGATGTTAGTCTAAGTCTACAGATGCAAGAAGGCTTCATTCTTCACACCAAAAAATTATTACTAAAATATTAATTCTATAATACAGAATAAAGTAACAGAGCCCAGAAGACCTATCCGAGTATACCTCTCCGAGTGAGTAGTATCTGCGTGGTATCTGGGAGTCTGGGTAGATGTTCTCCAGATACCAGGAAAAAGGTTTACACTGTAGAGCTTCCCTCAGGGCCTTGCGAGCAGACACGTCTCCATAGTCCACTCGCACCACACCTGCACAAAAACACACCAATTACTGTACTGCTCAAAACTATAGTCAGAACAAGAAAATAACATTAAATGAGTGTGAGTTCATACATGTGTGTGTTTTCAAATTTTTATTGCAATTATATTACGTGCATGCATACAATTTTACATTCCAAAATTTGTAGAAAGTTTTTGGGGAAAAACGTTATACTGTATCACGTTCTCTCACATTTTAAGAACTCTCACGGTGATTAAATCATTCATCAAAAGTCATGACCTAAATTACAGTAAACTACTTCCGGGATGCTATTACACATAACTAAACAACATTTTCTGATTAATCCGATGAAGTGTAAATATTAGTTAATATCATCTGACCAATCAGATTTGAGAATTCCACATGTATACTAACATAATACTTACATACTATCATAGCATTTGCTAACATTCTAATATATAAACAGTTATGCAGGTGAGCCGAGGTGAATGTCAGTGAACTGTCCCTGAGAACGTCGAGGGGATTGTTCAGTGCAGCGGCAACCACTGAGCCTGAGATTCAAAAATGTTTTAGCATATATTACGCAGAAGCAGAAGCCAAAAAGGAAACACTAAAACTGAGAATTTGATGTTTTATTATAAACATTAGTAAAAAATCATGACAGACTCAGTTGAGCATGTGTACACGTGAAAGCTAGTGTCTCTTAACTCTCTTTATGAGTGTTAGTATATACAACACAGAAACAATAAAAATTCCTTCCCCCGCCACCACACATTTTTCCTGCTGGCCCAGGAATCCAATGAGTGACCTTTCAACCCCAAACCTGCTTCTCGGACCATTAGGACACAGCTGCCCCCATATATTTAGTATATAAAAGTGTTTTTGTAAAATTAAATGTTGTATGGTTTATTTTTTGATTTAAAGTGCTCCGTGAAAAACTGTGAATGTCTCTCTCCTTCTTTTATCTTAGTGGATGTCCTTAGACAGAAAACTACTAATTAACAATCAGTTAATATATTCTGCATTTGAATTAATACAGTTATGTTGTCAAGAAAAAAATGTGCTCTTAGGTAATATTTTGATTTTGATTTGGCTGATAGATAATCCAGTTTATTTGCTCCTCAAAAATGCCTTGATCTCCTATAAACACTAGGGGGAGCTTCAATATCAAATACCTCACACCGTTCAACTTTATGCGTATAAGCTCACTTCTCTGAAAGTCGGTTGTTTGTGAATATTATAGATTACAAAACAAATCCTTGCTTTAAAAGGTATAAGATTTACATTGAGATTAAATTAGTCATATAGTATTGGATAATTCATATTTTTCTAACCTTCCAGATCTCTACACCACTGGGGAAACCATGGATCACCTTTCAGTAGAAATATAACACTATATCTTATAGAGAACCAGTCTCACTGAAATGCAAAATTTGAACACAGTAGTAGATAAGTAAAGAAAACTCTAACAATGCTTTACTACGGATTTATTTGCAATTTATTGTCTACTTGGAAAAGCAGAAAGGATTCAGTTAAATGGAGTAATTTCATGCTGGGTAGTGCTGTTAGCTGTGCATCTAGTTTGAAGGAAGCAATTATCCACATAGAGGCATCAGCACTCAGAGCCACCTGGATTGCAAGCCTCAGGTAAATTGCATGGGTTTCACCCTGGTAGTTCAGACCTAGCTTACAATAAGTAACTAAATAATAGGCTGTGATTTTAAGGGTTTCAGCAGATCAGTGTCAGGTAGTTACTTCTACTAGACTCAGAAATCTCTGTCTGATGTTTCATATCATTCAGTCACACTGCTCTTCACCCACCCTTTGCTTCTTAAGCCAGCATGAGTATGGAGCTTGAATATTTCACATGGTCCAAGATTTCAGATATGAAACAAGACTTATTGTGTTTTTATAACTTGAGCTTAAAGGAGGTCAAGCCACATCAAACCGTTTTTCTGTTAGGAAAGATGACAACCCGCTAACACCTCACCATTTCTCTTCTCTTCTTTGCACCAGGTGTAACTCCACACTGTCTATGCCACACAGGGCTCTCCTGCTGACCCCAACCTAGAAGCTCATTTATCATTTCTGCACAGAAGAATCCTCCAATGGGATATATTTACAGTAATCCGTCAACCTCTCGCTCCCCTCCAACACACACACACCCACACACACACACTCGTTTCTTCTCCCCGCACCTTTCTTACACCACCAACGATACAACACTTCACTCCAAGCATACCCTAAAAACCTCCTGCCTCCGAATGAAGCAGTGGAAGGAGAGCTAGCAATCATGAACAAATCATATTACCTACCCTACAAGACAATGCAGCATGAGTTGGTTTTTGAACAACTAAGTTACCCGCACGTCCCACGGGAGCAGGAGTACACTGCTCATGAATACGAAAGCAGCAGAGCAGAACTGAGCGATCCTGTGAATGCTGAGTGACACTTAGTACAAAGCCAGGAATGAATAAAAGATGGCAGATACAGCAGCAGAGTGAGATCCTGCAGAGCCATTGGAAACACCCATGTCAGCAGAAGTTTCTGTGATTGATGGCTGTGATCTTAAGTGAAAATATTTGAGCTGATGTGCTACTGAAAGATGCCGAGTAACAAAGAACATCCAGAGGGACACTGTGGGACGCTGAGCTGATAAAGTGATCTAATTTATCATAGTCAACACAAAGATGCGCCACGTTAGGTCTCACAGCCACAGAACCAGAGAGACACACCACACTAACTTATAACAGGTTCCTGTGTGGGTCAGAATACATCAGAAGCATTCCAATGAAATCTATGAATGCCCACCTATATCAAAATTCTTATTTACAAATTGCTACCATGTAACAGGTTTACTGAATGGTGACAACATTTACCTTTCAATGTGTGAGCACTAGTGATTAGCTCATGCCTATAAACAAGCCTCAGAGTGGTCATGCTTCATTGTTTGTAGTGGTGCAATAGTAGCATACAGATGAGACATCAGTTCTAATGCATGTAGAATAAACACAAGGCTTGCGATCTATTTATCTTTACACATTTAAACACTATTATCATCAATGATATTTCTTTTTTTGCGGAAGTCATATCATAACTTCACTAATCTAACTTGAGAAAAGTAATTTTTTTTTCTTGAATCTGTATAAACACAGCCATCTCTGACTTAATGTCTCTAATGATGTAGCCAGTCTCTGGTCCAATGAGCCTCCTTCAGGAAATTTATTTATATAAAGCATATGATAGGATTCCTGCCAGGGGTTTCCTATATTTGAATACAGACTTGGGTGCATGAAGTGGTATTTTAGCATAGAACTATGTTGAGTTCTTTGTAGAAATGGGGTGGACCGGTTTTTGTATCCAGCCGAGCCATGCAAAGGGTGGGTGCAGAGTAGTGTGTTACAATAACACATTCTTTTTGCTTCCTGTGTACATATGTAGACATTTGGCATTAAAGAAACCATTTCAAGATGAAAAAAGAATCACACTGTTTAAAGTAGTTTAATATTAAACTAATTTATTAATGTATAAAAAAGTGTGATTCTGAGATGCCACTTGGGAAAACCTTGACAATACCGGAAATAGCCAATGGAGTCCTGAATGTCCCTGCCCCAGATATAAATGAAGTACCGGCTACTACATGGTGCCACCACCATCATATATCGACAGACATCACCAAGGTTTCCAGAGTGATAAGATAAATTTAATGACGGATCTGCTACTAATGATGTAACAGATTATGTTTTTTAAAAAGCCACTAAACTATAGTTTTTGCTGCATCTGCATCTGAAAGTGACAGAATCAATAATATAACTGATCACCTGAATAGACCATAAACCTATACAAAAGAAGGTTACTGAAATGAAAGGGAAACATCTGCTTGGATGCTAATCAGGAATACCACTGGACCATGATAACCAATCAGACTGAAGTCTTATAATGCAGGCTTCGCATTGCTTCAGGAGGTTAAACACTAACATAATTACTCTCTTCCGCAAGAGCACTGCAACAGATGCAAATTAGCCAGCCATTCTATTTATAGATAACACAACGCAGTGCTGTAATGTAAGGCAGCAAATTGCTAAATATTTATTCTAGAAATAATAAATGATTATGCTAAAAGGCTGAAAAATGTATTACATGGGGGGACAGCCTTGGCTTACCTGGTGATATGATGTAAAAAAAGTCTTTGAATTCATCCATCCAGACTTCAGCCAGCCGTCTATTGTTCTTGTTGATCACCTGGCCGGTACCTCCCGGGAAACTGTAAGGTGTTGCTTTCCGAAACACATGGCCTACGTGGGAACATGTGATGATCTCCAGAGAGCCGCCACACTGCCATATCTACACAGCACACTCACAAGTGGTTAGTGATTACCACTATCCTAAAATAATAATCCTCACTGCTCTCCTGATTAAATCGTACTTTATTATAACTGACAAGTGTTTAATAGAATTTGGCTCCCCGAGTCAATTTCTTGGTCATGAGCTTTCAATCATGGTGGCTATTAACAGTTATAATAATGTACGATGTCATCAGATATGGAATGATGGGCATACCCTGAAAGATATTTCTAAGTTCTCTCCTCCCCATATGTCCATTCCAGGATCATAGGTGCCGATCTCCTCAAAATAGGTTCGATCAATAGAAAACAAACCACCAGCCATGGTGGGAGTTCTAAAACACAAATACACACAGAGAAATCATCCTTACTCTCTAAACAGCCTAAATTTATTGAATATAAACACACCTTATTACTTTGCTACAAATGCTTTTTTAATGGCAGCCATGTATCCCAAAAGATTTCGCTATGGATCTCTGCCTGTCTGATTGATAAAAAAAATGCTAATTGCAGCTGAGCGTCCAGGTTTTCATTTAGAAGCCATCAATATGGTCTAAATAATTTCTCAGAGGAAAGCCACTGGCACAACGCCATGTTTCCATCCACTTCGAGCATGGGAGCACTTTGTCTGGAAACGAAGAAGATTTGCAGTGATTACAGATGGTGGAGAAGAGAAAGCAACTCCCCAAGGTGCCGTATGAAATATGAGCTAAAAGCCAAAGCACCAAAAGGCTAATCATAATGTTCTATTCATATCACTTCTCGAGAATGCTAACAAATAAAAATGTTTCTATTCTCTTTCAGGCCCTTAACCACTTTAGAGTAGCAAAATTATTACAGCTCTAATGAGTTGGTGCAGTAGCCGAGCCCAAATTGTTTTTTTGGAAAATTTGGCTTTGATTTTTTTAACTCCATTCCGTAATTATCTGAAGCATCCCAGTGCTTCAGGCTGACACATGTACCAAATACGAGCAATTAAAAAGACCTGCCTCAAGAAAGCCATGTAGGAAAGGAACACACATTTCCTGAGGACTAAGAGGTTGAAAAGAACAAAGCATCTGTCAGAAAAAAAGGTCAGAAATGGACAGCTACATGAAAAAGGTTGGACTCGCCATTAGGTAACACACTCAACCTTTCTGGAGACAGTGACATACTGCTCCTTCCAACGGTCCTCCACCATCATTAATCACTCAAATGAGTAAATTACCTGAAAGCTAAGAGCAGAGTGGGGATAAGATGTGCTTAAATGCTTCACAGTATATGGGTGTAAAAATAAACCCTTCACTCTTAGTGACCTCCTTTGCTGTTAACTGGCTGAACTGTGCAATCATTGTATTTAACGTAATCAAGCTTGAAGAGAGTGTTTTGAGGAACACAACCTCATCCCACCATTACACAAGCTTACTTAATGTTTCATAGACTTTTTTTGGAAAATCAGACACATTTTAACCTGATGAAAAATATAACTGATCTGTATATTACACTGCCGATGTTCACGGTCATGTTTTTGACACATCTGAGGTGAAGTCTGCAGTAAAGGCTATGCTGCTTGAAACACGCATGAATCCACAAGACTCTATTAAAGTAGATGCTCTACATCCAGGTCCTTCTGTCTCGCTAAAATCATGAGCTAACTGCTCTGTAATGACAGACAGAAGAAATGTAATTTTGGTTTGGATATTTGCTCCACCTCTGCCTGTAAATAAGTCAAAATAACACTTCATGAGTCATTGTTCTCTAACTTTAAATGAAATATATTTAGAAATTACTGCGGCAGCTGTCTTGTACTGAGATGAACTTATTATCAACATGACAAATTGCTTTCGCAGTTATGCCAGCTGTTAGCGTTCTCATGAGCGTGACAATTCTGAACCAAAGATGATAACTTGAGTAATAGAATATGTAACAAGAGTATTGGCTGACAAGTTCATTACCTGACTGGTAAGGTGCGATCCCCTTTGCGTCGGTCCATCTCTCTCTGAGGAACAGGGTACCACCTGAAGTTCAGTTTCCAGTTAAAGCCTCCATAGGTCATATCCGAGCCGGCCATGTATTCAAAAGTCTCATCACTGATGACATCAATGATGGGGCAGACGACAGCTGTCCTATAATGGTAACAATTAATTTTAATAAAAGGAGTTATACATCTGATCCTGTCTTATTCAGGTAGACACAAACAGGCAGTTTCATTGCCTTGTTTCTTTATTTTTACACAGTTAAAAGGAAACACACAAAATCCTCCTCACTACTGTCTACATACTACATGACTACTGTGAATTACACCCCAAAGGAATCATTATGATCACTTCAAATCCAAGTGTAGCAACAGCACTACAACTTACAGCAGTGTGCATTGATTATACACCACCACTTTTGTGTAAAAGGGCTCCTAATAAAAAGAAGTAAAAAATTACTTCTCTATAATTTTTTTGTGAAAATGTATTGAACAATGCTATAGTAGGTGATGAGAACCAAAAAAAATAATTCCGACAAGTATATTGAGGTAAAAGTATGGCTAATAAACAAAAACACTGAAAATAC
>JAQMYF010000012.1:33801079-33813747 GCA_030014195.1 Neosilurus mollespiculum | reverse complement strand
TGTGTGTGTGTGTGTGTCTATATATATATATATATATATATATATATATATATATTTGTATATATATATATATATATATATATATATATATATATGAGCTCAGCTTTGTTTGATGTTTTTGTTTGATGGCTCCCATTCCACATGTTTTAATTGGATTCAGGTCTGGTGATTGGGCTGGCCATGACAGAGTCTTGATCTTAAGGGAAACCTTCTCTGAGCATTACCCTGTTTGAATATTCAAAGATAGGCAAAATTGACAGAGCAAAAGGAAGCACGTTTTCATCCATGATAGGCTTGTACATGGCTTGATTCATGCGTCATTCACTTAACCCCAGCTTCCATTTGCCATTCCTTTTATAGATTACTTGATGTCATGGGGTGGTGGTGAGTCAGTGGTTAAGGCTCTGGCTTACTGATCTGGAGGTCAAGGGTACACGCCCAAGTACCACCATGCTGCCATTGTGGGGCCCTGAACAAGGCCCTTAACCCTTAATTGAAAAATCCCTCAATATGAAAAAACTAAATGTAAGTTACTCTGGTTAGGGGTGTCTGCCAAATGCAATAAATGTAAATGCAAATATCATCCTACGGTTGTTGAGTGATACTTTAAAGAGTTCACAATCATCCAGGTCAATGAAGAGAATAGCGTTAGTCACCTAAGAGTGAAAGAATGGTGAAGGGTATGCCAAAACACAAGAAAGCTGTGATTAAAATGTCAGGGTTATTCCACCAAGCATTGGTTTCAGAACACATCTGAAGTTCAAACATTAGTATTCCTTCAATCATTCATATCCGGTTTAGGGTCACAGGGAAGCTGGAGCCAATCCCATTTGAAGGCAAGGCGAAGGCAGTGTACTCCCTGAACACTGAACACTAGTTCACTGTAGGAACAACACAAATGAACATTCACACGCACATTCATACCTGGGGCAATCCAGAACAACCACTTAGCCTTTATTTTGAAACCCTGTCAGCCACTCATGTTTTTGTTTGTGTTAAATGTGTAGTCATGGAAAATCACTTTTACAAAGAGACTTAATGGATATTTCGCTTTTCTACAACCAAAGCAAAAAAGCTACTATTAATGGTAGGCCACTGTGCAAGAACACCATTTTCCTGCACTGTTTAAAAGTTTTCCATTCATTATTTACGCCACACATGCGTCATGGCGCAATATCCCATCCATTTATTTCATCTATAATTTCCTCGTTTCAGGAAACAAGGCCAGAGCACATGAACCATGATGCTGGACTCACCTCTGAGAGCAGGCAGGAGTGAGTGGTCTTTCCGGTTGTCACATTTGTTACACTCACTGAAGTACAGCAGCAGGAAGACATCTACCAGCACCCAGACCAGCGAGGTGGTGAGTACCACCTTACAGTAAACAAAGCGCCGCATGAGCCTTACAGATGTCAGGAGGCCAGAGTGAGATCAGATACAGCGAGAGAGGAGAGACCAGGCAGCACAGCGGCGATGCAGCAGAACACAAAGGACGCCGTCATCCCACTAAGAGAAAAGAAGAACAATTACAGTTACATTATACTGGAAGCAGAAGCACATTTAATGTAAGTTAATGTATTTAAATGCATTAGAGTATCTGGCTCGGACACAAAGCTTAAAAAATCAACTTGGTGATGGTTGAGCAGGAAAACCTCACTGATGCAGCTAGTAAGAGACTCGTTATTTTATTCTCCACAAGGGGTTTGAAATTTTTATCTCATCGAAAATTTCAGTTTGTGCTATAATGGTATAGACCATAAAGAAACCTTTTAAAATACATTAGTCAGTGATAACAATGTGAAGAAAAACAATTAATGCAAAATCATTGTATTAATTGTGCATAACAAAATCCAAAAGTAAGCTAAATATCAATCCCCTCACTGTTCTTCTTTCTTACTCACTCACTCACCCATTTTCCAAACCGCTTAACCAACACATACACGCACACACACACAACCATTCACACTCACACCTAGGGGTAATTTGCAACAGCCAATGCCTAATCTGCATGTCTTTGAACTGTGAGAGGAAACCAGAGTACCTGGAGGAAACGCGCTCGCCAAGCCCGGGACTAGAACCCAGGACCTTCTTGCTGTGAGGCGGACGTGCTAACCACTACGCCAACCAGCTGCCCTTTTCTTTCTTAGTAAGATATTTGAAAATGTTGAAAGAGTTTTTTGTTCTTTTCCAAAAATATCATCATCAGGCTCTACACTAAGTATTTATATGCACTGTCATTATAATCTGAAACAAACAGTGGTTGTGTGGAAAAGTGGCATACTCATCTAAATGATATTCTTACTAGTGTGGCAGCGCACAATGCTGCATATCCAAAATAGCCAGTTGTTTTTCTAGCTGAATTTGTGCAGAAATGAAGAAAGGTGATGCGCTTCTGTGCTTTTTTTAGTTGTTGTGTAGGATAAATTTGTGAACAAGCAAGGTCTGGCAGCAAAGGATGCAATATAACATGTTAACACCTGGATTGGATGACACAGCAAGTCTCTGCAAACAAAAACAAAGGTTACTGTAGTGTGATTTACGGGAAGACCGGGAGGATCGGGATGATGTTGCAAAAGTTTTGAGGAGTTGCAGCTTTACACAGTAGAAATAAGAACTACTTAAGTAAGTTTCTACCCAACTCCAAAAAACATGCTCATAGATAAAAATGTGTGTGTGCGTAGCACTCTGGGACTGGCTGGCATCCCATCCTGGGTTTATTAACCCCTCACACCCTTTTTTTCAAGGATAGTCTCTCTCTCTCTCTACATACATATAACCAGCATAAAGTGCCTAGTTAAGCTGAATGATTCAATAAAGTTCACTGAGATAATATATCAAAGATATAGGGCAGCGTATTGCTGCCACTCAAGTAAAAGAGAAGACGTCATAACATGAAAAGTTTATATACGTTTATTATAACGTCAAATTTTTCCTATTATCACAATATATTCATGTTATTCTGACAAATTATCACATCATAAAGACTAGAAGTTCTCATAGAGAAGTGGAGGGCTGTGAGGGGCAGTTAATCCAAGTCTATATAGTCCGCGTTTTGTTTCTCTCTCCAGGCCCGTTTATTCCTGCATGGAAGGTGGTGGCGACGATTGCGAGAATTCTACAAACTGCCACACATGGGCTACCGCATAAATCGAGTCGCCCGTGGAATTCTGGGAGGGCCACCGAGCCCAACCAAACTGTCAACAGCTCAAGCTATAATCGTGCCGTGCATGCGCTACCACACAATTCGAGTCAGACGGTAAAGCAATTAGTAACATTATAACAATAATATTTATCACATTATAACATCAAAATATTCAGATAACAGTAATAGTGTTAGTAGTAGTGTTTTCATGTTATTTTGACAAGCAAACTTATCACGTTATAACAATAATTGAATGTTATTACAATATGATATTTTTCATGTTGGAATGTAAAATCTTTTACATTATACTAACATATTTTCATGTTTTTCTGACATATAAACTTATTATGTTGTAACAATAATCCTGCTGTAACAATATAGCCTTTTAACATCACATGAAAACAGATTGTTAGAACCTGAAAATGTTGACGTTATGTGAAGTTATAACATGATAAATATTATATTGTTATAACTTGATAATTTTGTATGTCAGAATAACGTGAAAATATATTGTGATAATGTGAAGTTTGGCATCTTTTCATATTTTTTCAAGTTATAATGTGATATTGATCTTTTCTTTTCCCTGAGTGGTGGCGATACGTGGCTGTACAGATAAGCCATGCTATTTTATACTCACCATCTCACACTTACTGATCATATTCTGATCTGTCTGGGCAAGTGGATGCATTTCAAACACAAGGATTTAATGCTGAATAGGGCTGGGTATTCCCACTGTCTTCCTGAATTGATTTCAATTCACAATGTCCCGATATTTCAGCTACAGTACCTGTTTGGCTTGAATATGAAAAGGCGTCTTAGAGAACTAATGGCACAAATTATACTTTCAGTTGAATTATTAATAAGAAACCTTCTAACTAGACACACTATTTAAAATATTAAAGTTCACACTAAAAAGTGACCCCAATAATGTAATAAAAGATCGATCTCTGAATAAAATGAATCAATATTGAATATTTAAATTAAAAAATCGATCTGAATCGGAAAATTTATTTTTTGAATCCAGACCTAATACTGAATAAGTCAAAAGAGGAAATCGCGAAAGAATAGTCAGAGATATGTGCGTGATAGAGCTTGAGAGAATGAACCATCTTTCCTGCACCTCTCCCAGATACCCTGGAGGTAAATCAAATAATGTTATTTCCATCCATCCCTCACCTCTCAAGTGTTCTCTTATCTCACTATCCCCTCTCCGTCTTACAAAATGAGATAGGCTCAGTTGATTCAAACACTGAATGCTAATAGCAGCAGACTTTATACCTAAACACACTTAAATACATGCACAACACTGAACCTCACAGCTCAAGCAGACCTCTTTCTCTCACTCTCTCACACTTGGACTGGGCCCTTAAATTGGACCGTGACTGTTTTTCTGGCCATCTGGTGGTTGACCAGCACTGTGTTATGGGTTGTTTTTTTGTTTTTTACCAGTCATGCCACAGGCCAGGGCTGTACTCCTGAATCTCTGCTGGAGAGGCCGTTATCAGAGCAGCCATCTGCATGAATGGGCCTTCACTGTCTACTGAGCATAGGACACAAGTAAAAGAAGACTTGACACCTATTACATCACAAATCACTAGAAATACAAAAAGGCTTCAAATACATAAAGGGTTCATACACCTTTATTATTTTCTAAAATATTATAGTGATCATGATGCCTGGTAAAATACCTGTAGAGATGAGAATTTTAATTTAAAAATGGAAAAACAGACTTTGTAAGAATATGTAAGTATTAAGAATCAGATGAGCTTCTTCAATGTCTAAGTGTATTCCAAAGAACATATTGTTAATATGAAAATTCAGCCTTGAGCTTGACAGTTTTTGCTACTTATGACCTAAAGAATTTTTTTCCGGAGTACTCGGTAGTTATGCAGTACAGCTTAAGGGTTCGTGTCCTTGATATTTTTCTTTACTCAGCACAAACTTTGAAGAAGATGCAGCAACTGCCAATCTTGAAAAGCTTAACAGCACCAAAGACCTGCAACACCTTTCTGTTCTGTCTGCCAGTTTAAATATATGAACAAACAAAAAATATATCTATGGATAGATAGATAGATAGATAGATAGACAGACAGACAGACAGATAGATAGATATAATATCTATATTATATACAATATATAACTCACAGAAATGGCACACTCTGATTGGTTCATAATATTGGAACAATTAACAATAATTTTCTGAAGGTGAGGTGGATGTCGAAGCAAGGTGAGGTGGATGTCTCCCAAGCCTGAGGCAAATATTTGTTTTAGTATATACTACACAGGAATATAAAAGCAAACTAAATCAAGAATTTTATCATTTATTTTCACATATTTTAACCATTACAGAGATAGGTCGGGTGAGCTAAGCATGTCGGACCTAGCACCGTGTAGCTAACAGTTTCTTTTGAAACTCAGAGTTTTAGCATACATTACAAGGAAACGTAACAAAAACAACCCTCCAGAATGGCTTTTTTAAAACTCATTTTAAGTTTTACTATATACTACGTGGAAACACAAGAAAGCAAACTAAAACAAGACTTTTATGTTTATCGTCATATTTCTGTAGCATGTCAATGACGCCAACACAAATGACCATCACAAACTGTGAGTGTCCGTCATTTTGATTCAAGCATAAACCACATGGGATACCCTTAGATAGCAAACCAATCAGATCATGCTATTCCTTTGTAGAATAAACTAATAGACATTAGTAGAATCTGATAATTTTACAGCGGCTCCATACAAAAACAACTCAAAGCCCTTAAAAACCTCAACACTAAGGAATAAAAATACATTCTAATCTGTTTTTTACATGGCAGTTGGTTGATAACTTTGGTTTTAATAATTAACCAAAGTCTTTATAGGGGAAAAATACACACAGCACAGCATAGAGACTTGCTCATGATCTTCAGTGCAAATAATTTAATGAACAAACTGCTGGTGTAGTGTTACCTTATTTTTGAGACACTGTTGTCATTATCGTTAGTTTCCTGTAACTGAAAACCTCAAAATGCCACAGACTGCATCTTAATTAAACAGTCAGATGAATGCAGATGTCTTGCATGATTCACTTCTGTACAGTCAACAAAACCTTTTTAATTGGCAAGCAATGTCACAATGAATTGCACTGTTAGTAATACAGTCTAACACAATTGTAATTTGGGTCATTCCATGTCAATTCACCTAGCTTTCAGAAAACTTCCCAGGTGACTATCTCAGAATTCAGTGAAACTTTAACCAGACATAGAACATGTTTCAACATGAACACATGCATAATTTCAAGGTCCTAGTTCAAAAACTTTCCGAGATATGTTGGCTGGTGACTTGCAATTTACTATTTTGAGCATTTTTGAAAGCTTGTAACTCCCCCAGTAATTGAAAAAAAGCTGCAATTTTGGAAGTATTTTGGAAGAAAAGTATTTTCTAATTTTTGACACAGAAAATATATTCACCACCCTCAAAAGTATTTTTATAGCAAATTTAAGCAAAGTAAAACAAACAGTTTTTAAGAAGAATAAATGTGATATGGTGTTTTAGTGTCCAAAAACTGAACGGTAGGCGAAGATTTGCTCATATTGCGAGCCCTTGAAGAAGATGTGGACACTTCACCAAGGTTATGAAACTTTCCCACATGCAACATGTATATCACATCTAGCAACACACTAGTTTTGTTTGAGCCTTGTTGCTCATTTCCTTCATACTTACCCATCATTTTGAAATTTTCATAAATTTCGCTTGTGTTTTTGCACTTTCCTTCTGAAGAGGAATAAAATATGCATAAATATTTTGTATGAGCTCAGAATATAGTCTCAAACTGGTATCAGAGTAAAAATAAACAAAAACAAATGTTTTAAATTTGCTTTTATAACAGTTAGAAAAGTGACATTTGTCACGGATAATTATCTGTCATAGATTCTATTATTGAATATTACACGTACAATATAAGTTTTATAATTTATAATTATCAGTTCAAATGATGTATTTATATCCCCACTGAATAATTAATATAAGCATATATTATGATAGAGATTATATACATCTTTTCATAAGCTTAAGTGCAGGTAATTACACACTCTCCCAAAAAGACTTCCAACAAATAATGGGACTTTTGCCAAATTTTCAGTAAAATTGAAACATATATGCATGCACTGAACTCTCTTTGCAGAAACAGTTTACTGGTAGATTGTTGCAAATATTATAATGAAGTTCCATAATATTTGATCAAAGCTTATGAAAAGAAGATGTATATAATCTCTATCATAATATATGCTTATATTAATTATTCAGTGGGGATAAAATTACATCATTGTAATCACATGTTTTGTAACTTCTGAACTTTTGTCCCCATCTACAAATTAGGAACCAGTATTTAATTATTGCCACAGTCATCAGATGACAAGTTGAAAAGGACATGAGAAAAATTGTGTACAAAAAGTCTGACAACACACCCCTGTTCAGAAGCCAAGTTTTTGTGATGTGAAAAAATGAGACTGAGATAAATCATTTCAAAACTTTTTCCTCCATTAATGTGACCTATAACCTGTACAACTCAAATGAAAAGCAAACTGAAATCTTTTAGGGAGGGGAATTCAAAATAAACAACTGAGACAATGTGGTTGCACAAGTGTGCACACCCTCTAATAACTGGGGATGTGGCTATGTTCAGGATTAACCAATCACATTCAAACTCATGTTAAATGTTAGTCCGCACACACGTGTCACCATTTAAAGTGTCTCTGATTAACTCCAAAGTTCAACTGTTCTAGTAGGCTTTACTTGATATTTTTGAGGTCACATCTGACAGTACAAGCCATGGTACGCAGAGAGCTTCCAAAGCATCTGAGGGATCTCATTGTTTAAAGAAATCAGTCAGGAGAAGGTTACAAAAGAATTTTCAAGGCATTAAATATACCATGGAACACAATGAAGGCAGTCACCATCAAGTGGAGAAATCATGGCACAACAGTGACATTACCAAGAACTGGATGTCCCTCCAAAATTGTTGAAAAGACGAGAAGAAAACTGGTCAGGGAGGCAGTCAAGAGGCTGACTGCAACATTGAAGGAGCTGCAGGAATTTCTGGCAAGTACTGGCTGTTTCGTACATGTGACAACAATCTCCCGTCTTCTTCATAAGTCTGGGCTATGGGGTAGTGTGGTAAAAACATCCAAGCCCATCTACATTTTGCAAAAACACATTTGAAATCCCCCAAACGAATGTGGGAAAATGTGTTATGATCCGATGAAGCCAAGGGTGAACTTTTTGCCCATAATTCCAAAAGGTACAGTAGGCATATTGTTCACATATTTTTTCATTTCTTCACTCGCTAAACTATTCCACGTGGCTTGAAGTTCATTCATGCTATGCAAAAGTAAAAAAAAAAAATGATTTTTCTGAAAAATTGGTATTTTCAGTGTTTTTGTTTATTAGCCATACTTTTACCTCAATATACTTGTCGGAATTATTATTATTATTTTTTTTTTTTGGTTCTCACTGCCTACAATAGCATTATCCAATACATTTTCACCAAAAAATTATAGAGAAGTAATTTTTTACTTCTTTTCATTAGGAGCCCTTTTAGACAAAAGTGGTGGTGTATAATCTTCACTGCACACTACTGTATATATGGCGCAAACACAACACTGCTCATCACCAAAAGAACACCATACCTCCAGTGAAGCATGGTGGCGGCAGCATCATGCTTTGAGGCTGTTTTTCTTCAGCTGGAACTGGGAACTTAATCAAGGTGGATGGAATTATCAGCGGTTACGAATACCAGTCAGTGTTGGCACAAAACCTTCAAAAAAAAAGAGGAACTTTATTTTTCAGCACAATAGTGACCCAAAGCACACATCCAAATCAACAAAAGAATGGCTTCACCAGAAGAAGATTAAGGTTTCGGAGTGGCCCAGCCAGAGTCCAGACCTGAATCCGATAGAACATCTGTGAGGTGATCTGAAGAGGGCTGTACAAAGGAGATGCCCTCACAATCTGACAGATTTGCAGCATTTTTGCAAAGAAGAGTGGACAAATATTAATATCAAGATGTGCTATGCTGATAGACTTCTACCTAAAAAGACTGTTTCAGCTAGGTTGCCCTTTTCACTGCATCCATGTTGTTATTTAGATGCTATTTTTCTGAAAGTGCCTGCCATTATTTTCCCTGCCTCCATGACCCATAACTAGATCAAACGTTTAATCAGGAGGAATTAACTTTTTTCTCAACCGAACGTCCATGTGCAGTGATCATCAGCTCGCCTCTACATGCTTTTCCCTGCCTCCATGACCCCCGCTTGACCCGGGCAACTACATCTGCCCCCTCGGAACTTTTCCTCAGCTGGAATTAGTTGTTGTTTTTTTTCTTAACCGAACGTCCATGCACAGTGCACATCAGCTTGACATGTGTTCTGTGAACATTATTCAGGAAATCGACTAATGACAGTAAAGTGTAAGTTTCTATGAATGGATTTATTTTTATTCACAAAATTTCAGACTGATCTTACATATACTATAGTATTATTTATCTTTTATTTTTCCTCGAAAAGATTTCAGTTTGTTTTTTAATTGAGTTGTACAGGTTGTAATTCAAATTAATGGTAGAAAAAGTTTTGAAATGATTTATCTCTGTCTCATTTTTTTCACATCACAAAAACTGGCATTTGAACAGGGGTGTGTAGTCTTTTTATATCCACTGTATTTGAATAACAAAAACCCTTGTCTATTCTTTTAGATTGGGATTTCATGTGCTCCTTCAACTCTACTGAGTATATCTTGATCAGTGTTCAATCATTTTGTCACTTTTTCCAAAACCAAATAAATATATAACAATAAACACAGAGATATTACTAAGAAATGGGTTTCAAAAAATAGTTATAACTTTTAATGTTATAATAGTTATAACTTTTTTACTATGTAAAGCTGCTTTGTGACAATGTCAATTGTAAAAACGCTATACTTGACTTGACTTTAACATGTTTTTAATTGATACATTATTATAATTTGTTTTACATGCCGGTGGCATGGTTGCATAGTGGTTAGCATGTCTGCCTCACAGCAAGAAGGTCCTGTTTTCGTGTGGAGTTTGCATGCTCCCTTTGTGCTTGCATGGGTTTCCACCAAGTACTCCGGTTTCCTCCCACAGTCCATGCACTTTAAGCTAACTGGCTGTTCCAAATTGCTTCTAGATGTGAGTGTGAATGGGTGTGTGTGTGTGTGTGTGTGTGTGTGTTGGTGTGTGTTGGCCCTGCAGTGGACTGGGGAGCTGTTCAGGGTGTGCTGCCTTTGCTCAGACTTGGCTGAGATAGACTCCAGCCTCCCCATGACCCTAGTAGGATAAGGTTTGGCAAATAAATGAATTAATGTTTCACATTCATACTTATTAAATTGTTGTTGTTGTTGTTGTTTTTTCTAATATGAAGTGTTTCTGCTATTATATATGTTCCACCAGCAATGTTTCTGGATACTTTAGAAATGCACTGAATTGAAATTGTTATTGTTATTATCATTATTATTATTTATCATCATCATCATCATCATCATCGTCATCATAACCATCGTCATCATCATCATTATTAATACTATTGTTATTATCATCATTATGATCATCACCATCATAACTACCATCATGATTATTATTATTGTTGTTGTTGTAAATAACAACCACAACATCATCATCATCATCATTATGATCATCATCATAACTATCATCATGATTAGGACTGTTAATAACAACAACAACAACAACAACAAAACAACAACAAAAACAATAATAATAATACTAATAATAATAATATCATCATCATCATTATGATCATCATCATAACATTCATCATGATTATTATTACTGTTAATAACTATAATAATATTAATAATAATAATAATAATAATAATATCATCATCATCATCATATTATTATTATTATTATTATTATTATTATTATTAGTTTTTGCTGTAGTGTGTTCAAAAAAATGTTATTATTAAAAGCCCAGTGAAGTTTAAATATCACATCTATCACCTAGCTTAGTTTAAACAACGATCATTTACATTGTTAGGGGTTTTTATTCTTTTTTTTTTTTAACTGGCAGGATTATTATCCAAGAGAAATACATGTATACAAACAGTTTGCTCAGTGAAGGTGACACCCACACACACACACACACACACACACTTACTGAACAGAATAAATCCTTCTCTCAGGATGAATGCCCCCTGCAGAAGCCGACAGTCAGCCAGCAACGTGTTGCATCTGGTCACTTGCCCCCTGATTATGGCTGGATGGCTGTAGCTCTCCTGATAATCCCAGCAGAAAACATGGCTTTGCTCACGTATCCACCACCACAGACCAGTGATATGGCTTTGTGCATGAATGTGAAGTGGTTAGAGCGTCAGCATTCCTGGACTCAGACGCTCGATTGTGCTGTAGTCGCATCCGTGCCCTTACAGCCAGCTCTCCTCTGGCGCTCCAGCCGCATCATCCCTCTTCCCAACTCTTACATTTCCATAATGTACACAACCCCTGTACCAGCCGCACAGACGCTGCCGCCCACGGACTCCACACCAGCAGCTGATTCGCAGGCTGTGCCGTTGCATTGGATTTGTGCGCGAGGAAACAGGTACCTAATCTAATAGGTTTAATTTGGGTGAAACGCTTACAAACTGGCACAGTTTCTCTCATTGGAGAAAAGGCGTGCCCGTCATGAGGCTAGCGCGCATGCGCACCAGAGATGCGCGCTCTACAGCTCAGCTCTTTCTGCACGTGCAGGGCTGGTGAGGGGTCTACACATGGACGATATACATTCTCTAAAATCTTTTCTGATATTCCCAATATAGTGATACCGTTTGGTAAATTATTGTTTATTACTGTTATTGTTAAGAGAAAAGTTGTTGTTGTTTTTTTTTTTTTTTACCAGGTTCTGTTATGTTTTTTTTTTTGCCAGCATTTCTCTTTCTGGTTGTCTGTTTGCTTGTTTGTTTGTTATCAACTTCACGCAAAAAGTTATGAACTGATTTATGTGAAATTTGCAGAGAAGGTGGAGAATGGGACAAAATATTTGTTTTTGGTTTACAGGTGAAACTGGAAAAATTTTAATATCATGCAAAAGTTCATTTATTTCAGTAAAATTCAACTTAAAAGGTGAAACTAATATATTATAGAGACTCATTACATGCAAAGTGAAATATTTCAAACCGTTATTTGTTATAATTTGGATGACTGTGGCTTACAGCTTATAAAAACCTCAAATCCAAAAATCTCAGAAAATTAGAATATTAGATGAAATCAATAAAATATAAGGTCAGCCCTCTGAAAAGACTCTCAAATGTCAGCCCTCTGAAAAGTATAATCATGCATATGTACTCAGTACTTGGTCTGGGCCCCTTTTGCATGAAGTACTGCGTCAGTGCGGCGTGGCATGGATGCTATCAGCCTGTAGCACTGCTGAGGTGTAATGGAAGACCAGGATGCTTCAATAGCGGCCTTCAGCTCTTCTGCATTGTTCGGTCTCATGTCTCTCATCTTTCTCTT
>JAQMYF010000012.1:33775330-33800782 GCA_030014195.1 Neosilurus mollespiculum | reverse complement strand
AATAGCAGCCTTCAGCTCTTCTGCATTGTTCGGTCTCATGTCTCTCATCTTTCTCTTGGCAATGCCCCATAGATTCTATGCGGGTCCGGTCAGGCGAGTTTGCAGGCCAAAAAAGTAATCCCACGGTCATTGAACCAGGTTTTGGTACTTTTGTCAGTGTGGGCAGGTGCCAAGTCCTGCTGGAAAATGAAGTCAGCACCTCCATAAAGCTTGTCTGCCGAAGGAGGCATGAAGTGCTTTAAAATGTCTTGGTAGACGGCTGTGTTGATACTGGACTTAATAAAGCACAGTGGACCAGCGCCAGCAGATGACATGGCTCCCCAAATCAACAGAGACTGTAGAAACTTCACACTGGACTTCAGGTATCTTGGATTGTGTGCCTCTCCATTCTTCCTCCAGACTCTGGGACCTTGGTTTCCAAATGAGATACAAAATCTGCTATTATCAGAAAAGAGGACTTTGAAACACTGAGCAACAGACCAGTTCTTTTTTTCTTTAGCCTCAGAAAGACGCTTCTAACGTTGTTTGATGTTCAGAAGTGGTTTGACAAGAGGAATACGAGATTTGAAGCCTGTGTCCAAAAGCTCCCCCACACTTTTAAATGGCCTTTTCCTGACAATCCTCTCCAGGCTGCGGTCATCCCTGCTGCTTGTGCACCTTTTTCTTCCACACTTTTCTCTTCCACTTAACTTTCTATTAATGTGCTTTGATACAGCACTTTGAGAACATCCAACCTCTTTTGCAATTACCTTTTGAGGCTTTCCCTCCTTGTGGAGGGTGTCAATGATGGTCAGTAGTCTTCCCCACGATTGTGAATTCTGCTGAACCAGACTGAGAGACCATTTAAAGGCTCAGGAGGAACCCTGTACAGGAGTTTTGGATTAGTTAGCTGATTAGAGTGTGACACTTTGAACCTACAATATCGAACCTTTTCACAATACTCTAATTTTCTGAGATTTTGAATTTGGGGTATTCATAAGTTGTAAGCCACAATCATCAAAATTATAACAAACACTTGAAATATTTCACTTTGCATGTAATGAGACTATATAATATATTAGTTTCACCTTTTAAGTCGAGTTCAAATAAGTGAACTTTTGCACGATATAAAAATTTTTTCAAGTTTCACCTGTATCTCCGCCATGAAGATTTGCCTGGTGAAGGTTTGCACTCTCCAAGTGTTTCTAGTTATTTTATTTGTCCTTGAAAAAGTTCACATCTTCTACATTAGCAAAGAAATTGAATGTTAACTTTTCAAGAATGTTGTTTTGATTGTTGCACCCCTTGTATTTATGTACGTGGCTGAGTCAAAAATTAAGGCAATTGGTTTTAATATAGAAGAAATAAAGAATACAATCAAACATATTGTACCTCAAGATATACCTGTACATCACAGGTTCACATCCCTACTTCTTAGCATAATTGCCACCTCTTTCAATGGCAGCGGTCCACCTGCAAATGAGGGCATGTATTCATAAAACTCAGCCAGCTGCGAATGTAGCCAACTCCTTACAGCAATTTTCACTTCTTCATCACCACCATAAAAGCTGTCCCACAGTGCCTCTTTTGGACCAAAGAGGAAGTCTCGACTGGGTTGTCCAGCCGAAGGAGGTGATTGCCTCCCTTGTTCTGAGGCTCAAGTAAGGCATGGCATTGTTGTGTTGAAGAAGAGATCCTACTCACACGACTTAGCACCAATGCACCGAAGGGCAAATGTTATGGTAGGGATGAAGAAGTGAAAATTGCTGTAAGGAACTGGCTACATCAGCAGCCAGCTCAGTTTTATGAAGCTAGGCTACATGGCCATATTTGTAGGTGGAACACCGCCATTGAAAGTGTTTGTATGTGTGTTGGCCCTGCAATAGTCTGGCAAGCTGTTCAGGCTATACCCCGCCGCCTTTGCCCGGTGTTGGCTGAGATAGGCTCCAGCCTCCCTGCTACCCTAGTAGGATTAAGTGATTCAGAATATGCATGAGTGAGAGTAATATCTTGTGGGTTTTTTTTACCTGGTGTAGGCTTGGGTTTAGTGTAGACCAGGAATAGCTCATGCATGTCCCTCATTTGTTACTGTTTTTCTTTGTTACCCTCATGTCAATTTAAATTTAGCCTTGTCACATTAACGTAAGCCTTTACTTTAGAGTAAGAAAATATTGTGATGTGATCCGTGTTGGATTCCTTTGTAGGCAATAGTGACATCCGGTGGTCATGCAGTGGTGTGTATCTAAATTTTTTAATAAATTATGTGGTTATATAAATACCCTGCGGTACTGTATGAAAACGTCTCATCAAAAGTG
This sequence comes from Neosilurus mollespiculum, assembly GCA_030014195.1. Lineage (NCBI taxonomy): Eukaryota > Metazoa > Chordata > Actinopteri > Siluriformes > Plotosidae > Neosilurus > Neosilurus mollespiculum. Next base: position 33,798,488 of record JAQMYF010000012.1, on the reverse strand, counting down.
AATAACAAGTAATATTTAATTTTTATTATTAGTGGGTTTGAAATATACTCTACTGGGCTGTAGGCTTTGTCAGTCAATAATTATTCATGAACACCACTGAATATTGTTTTTTACTGGTGAAAGAATATTTTAGATTTTAGTGTTAAGCAGGATAGTGTCAGTTAGACTAGTGATAAGACTAATATATAGGACTTTCTTTTATTTCTGTTCTTGTATGCTTCTTGTAAATGAAGACGCACATGTAGAAATCAGTGACCCTGCGATGGTCTCCAAGCCCTGGACTCAAACCCATGACCGTCTTGCTGTGAGGCAGATGCACTACGCTACCATGCCGCCCTAAATTAAAATACCTGTCCATAAAAGTTTACAGATGTTGCTCTTGGCAGCTTAATTGTATTCATTGAAAGTGTTGTTACATGTGATTCTTCACACAACAATCTCTTCAGAAACAAAAACTGTTGCATGAACTTTGCTTTATTAATGAAAGAAAATCATGTTTGATACATTTTTTAAACATTTCATGAATAATACATCCAAATTGCATGCTTTCTTTTAGTTGGTTTATGGTTCTTTACAACATAAACACTTTAGATGTAGCTTCTCTTGCCCTTTGGATAAAACACTGGTGTAAGTTTCTTCTGCTTATTCATGCATTTGTTCATTTATCTTTAGTGACTGCATTTAGCCTGGTATAGATTATTTTCAGATCTGCTACCCACCTACAGAAACACTGGGTAGAAGGCAGAAATACACCTCACACTGGCAACTTGCACACGCACACACGCACACACATACACACACTGCCAGCAAGTTTTTGGGATGTGGTGGAAACTGGAGAACCCAGAGGAAGCCCATACAGAGACAGGGCAAATACACAAGTCCTGACACAGACATTAACTTAAGTTAGGTTCAGGATCCTGAAGCTGTAGGGCAGCAATGCTACCTGCTGTGCCACTACATCATAGCCTTCTTGCATCTTAGAGAAATTAACATTTATAATTCACCGTCCTGATTCAGTGAATAATCTCCCTTAGTATGTTTGTATTTTAACATTCTTTATGTATTATTATATTCTGTATCACTCTTTTTTCTCCTCTGTCTGTGAATGTCTGCTGTGAAACAGAGGATGCATTCCCTTTTAAGTGTTGCTCCACTGGCTATAAAAGAAAATGGACAGCAGTCTCCCACTCACTCCCATTTGATACATATGAAGCTGTGATTTATCTGTCATTTTTATAATTTACAACCAGTCTTTTCTTGTCTTTCCCCCATCCACAGTTTAGATATGCTAGGTGAGACTGCTCCTTTGCTATGCTCACCACAGGGGACAGCTGTGGCCTAATGGTTCGAGAAGCGGCTTTGGGACCGAAACGTCACTGGTTCGATTCCCGAAAAATGTGTGGCAGTGGGGGGAGTGAGATGCACCTTCCCTTCCTCCACATTCATGGCTGATGTGCCCTTGAGCAAGGCACCTAACCCCCTACTGCCCTCCTGTGCTCTTACGTGTGTGTTCTCACTTTGGATGGGTTAAATGCAGAAGTCAAAATTTCCCTTGTGGAATTAATACAATATTAAAAATTAAATAATAAAAACTCTCTTTAACATTCTCAAATTCTATCCAGACAGCTTAAATTGTTTCAGATGGAGATGTATTTCATTAATACAGATGTGTCTAATAAGGAAAATCCTCACTTGAATATGAACTGGAAATTTGCAGACAGACGGCTTGCTTAGACTGCATTCAGCACTGAATTGTGACTTGAAATCTTATTATTTAGGGACACCTCCATTACTGGTGGAGTATGTGTTTTCCTGCTGTACAAATGGCTTTTGTTCTAATTCTGAAAGCTGGCTGGCTGGAGGTCATTATTACTGAATTATTAATTGCAATTATGATGGCTATATGAACCAGTTTGATTAAACTAGCAAGATTAAACTCGCCGTCCTAATAAACCATTACAGAGAAATGGCTAACAATTTGCATTAGGGCATGTGTCAAGAAAAGTTGAAATAAGAAGGTATATGATGGTAAAGAGATGTAATGAACAGACAGAGCAAGATGCTCACACTGAAGCCAGTTTCTACCTGGATTTTTTTCAGTCAATTACAGCCACGCCCACTTACTTTGTAGAATAATTTCATATGTTCTGTGTACATTTATTTCTACAGTAAATGTGTTGTTCCAGCTACAGTTTGAAAGAATTTTCCTTGCCACTAATACTGAATGGTGGGCACTCTAATTATCTGTCTCTCTATCCATCCATCCATCCATCCACTGTATAATATTCCTGTGATCCTGTGTACATTTTACATTTTGCAAGTGGTATAACCTGCAATTGAAAGTTTTTTGCCACCTGGTTTACACCACAGGTCTGATATTTGAATCTGCAAAATTATTGTGCCACAAAGTTTAAAGGTATTGGTTGTTCATCACTGGATCAATATTTAGCCTAATATCATCTTTATACATTAGAACTGTGATATTTTTACTCATTCATGTCAGCAGAATAGATCAAGATATATTTGATTTGATAGAGAGCACTGGGAAAACATCACTTCCCATAGATTCATGGTAGGATTGATTCCTGGGTTTTAACTGGGTCATTCTGATACATTCAAGTTTTTGGCTTATTCAGGTTTCAGAATATTTGAGCGATTATCCTACTGAAAATCGCACATCCCTACTGATGAAAAGCATCTTCATATCATGGTGCTCTCATCACCATGCTAAATCTTAAATATTTTGCCAACATCCAAACAGGATTTCATATGGATTTTTTCAGCATTTGCTTTTTCTTTCTCACTGCTTCTCCTTAATGCCTAACTAAGTCATTTTCTCAGTTTTGGATGTTCCTTTGAGCTAACCCTAGGCTATCTCTCTCTTTTCCCAGCCTTTGAAGTAGCGCAGTATTCCATGCATTTTGATTAGTGAACAGGGACTGATTATTGATGTTTACAAAATGAGAATTCATGTACTTTCAAAGTAACAAAGGAACTCAAAGAATTCAGGATTGTGGTCTGTGAAATCACAGACTGTGAAATCTGGACACAATAGTCATCTGTCAAGATCTGCTACATAGCTGCCTTGTTGTGAGCTGTAGTGGTCCAAGCTAGGCATAACTTTATACTGACGGAAAGGTGAAAGCTATAAGCAGTGAGAGTAGTGATGCATTATATGGGGAATGAGGAGGAAGGACTGTGCATTTGCTTATTTCTGGACATCCTAATTTTCTGCTGATGTACTGCTCCCTATTGTTTTTCTTTTGGAGTGTGGATTGTGAATGCACCTTTAATAAAATGAAGCCTATCTTGATGGTCCTGCACTGCGGCCTGGTGTTAACGCATTACGCCCATGACCTGCACACAAACGTGCACTTTCTCTATAATTTTGTTCATTGATATTTCTCATTCATTCATTCATTTTCTAAGCCACATAATCATAATTAGGGTCGCGGGAAGGCCGATCTCAGCCGACTCTGGGCAAGGGCGGGTTACACCTTGGATAGCTCGCCAGGCCTTTGCAGGGCAGAAACACGCTGAGGGCAATTCAGTGGCCTACTCTTTTCAAACGACAGCAATGGTTCTTTCACATGCCTCTCACCACAGACAGTGAGAGACATGGCTGGCCTTTAATAACCCAGTTAGCTTCACTGGGGCATCTGTTCACTTCTATTTTATGAGTTATTTTATATAGATTCCTGGCATATTTGAAGTTCTGTTGCAGCATCCTGTGAGATAACCCACACGTTAATATTTTATTACATAATTACTGTGCAGTCCATGAATGGCTCTACATGCTTTCTAAAGTTCCAGTTTTACAGTGACCGTGTTGTGCGCTGTCCTTATTGCTGTGGTCCTTCCACGGACAGCTGCAGCTTTGTGTGATGAGATGGAAACCTGGGACCCACCTGTAAGTCGGCTGCCCTCATTCCGCTCTAGGTGGCGCCATTTGGCACGAGACCCAAGTTCGTGTGCATGCGTACGCCCGCGCGCGCTTCTCGTCTCCACCATAAATGGTTTTTCCCCAGCAGGTGCAAGATCTCACTGCCGATGCGCACCGAGCGCGCGCTGCATCATTACTTCCGTCTTGGGCTTTCTAGCACGGGATGCTGAGTGAAAAGCGCTACCGTGTATGGATCTCCTCTCCCTGCACACTTCTGTTCCGGGATCATGCTTAAAGAAGTCAAATAAGACACTTTTGGACGCTTTGAAGATACTTTTTTGTAGGTGAGCACCTGTGTGCCGAGGAACGGGGAATGAAAATGAACGGCACGACTTTTAACCAGACGGACAGCGGGATTTTTTCCAACCGGACGGAGATCTTGCTGTGCTGTAACTTCTCGTCGGTGGTGACGGACGACGGCTTCGCCGCGGCGGCGGCACCGGACGATGAGCGCAGCCTGTTCATCATGAGAGCCGTGCAGATCGCAGTGATGTGTGTGCTGTCTCTCACCGTGGTGTTCGGCATCTTCTTTCTCGGCTGCAACCTCCTCATCAAATCCGAGGGGATGATTAACTTTTTGGTGACGGATCGCAGACCGAGTAAAGAAGTGGAAGCGGTTATAGTGAGCGTTTATTAACGCGCTCTGGACGTGCACACGTGCAAACTTGACGCAGATGAAGTTGCGTCCAAAGCGCATCCAGATGTGCAAACTGGTCCTGTAGTAGCAGTGCCAGCTGATGTGCGCTCCTGCATGCGTCTGTGTCTTTCTCCATCAGCCAAAGTGTCTGATCCTACAGTAGTCTCCTGCACATTGTGTTTGAACACCACTGAAATTCCAAGAAGGTCGGACCTGCGAGCCTTAACACGGACTTCCGATCTGAAATATTTATGTTCTAAGTCACATTGATTTGCCCCAAGTGTTTTTGCGCATGAATGTTGGGATACCTGGTGCATGCAGTGTGCAACCAGCCGTGATCACTTCTGACTTTATTTTTTGATGTACACGTTATAGGCTATGACCTTTTTATAAATCTGCACATATGTGCGTCTGTTTAAGTTAATACCTAGGCTATATCAAATGTTTAATGTTTAGTGTTTAATGTACAGAAAAGTGGGTTTCCACGCAAACTTTTATGACCTATATGCTAGAGATGTGGAAGAATTTACAGTGTTTTTGGGTTACAAGCTACAGTTTGTTGCATTATAACAGTTTTTTTACTTTCAGATTTAGCTTTAATAAGACATGTTAGTATACACAATTCTTCACAAATTCATTATTTTTTAAAATCTTAATTCAGATAGAGTCTTATAGTACTATGGTGTGTGTGTGTGTGTGTGGCACAGTAGATTGCACAATAGCAATACAACATACATTACATGATGTATCACGCACATATTTTTACACACACACACTGACAAATGTATATAACATTCCCCTATGGGGAGAGTTAGTGTTTGAATAGGATATCAGTGGGGAATAATTCATTCCCATCATTAGCTCACTTGTGCACTTTGTCATCTGTTACAGTTTGCCTTAAGCTTTGCTTTTTGCTTTATATGCTGTGTCTGATCATAAATATCAAAGTGAACAATCAGCACTGTTTGTCTACACTAATCTCACTACGTATAATGTGATTGTGATTTTTAAAGAAGGAGGGGAAAATTATCAACAGCTGAGTCAGTTCATACGATGTCACAAGTATATATCATTACACTGGATTAAATAATTGATGGAACATTCTTGAGGTGATCATTTGACTGACGGCTTGTGTAGCTTACATGGGCAAGTTACTGATGAAACTGAGCAGCTTGAAGCATTGCCATGCATTAGTAAATCCTTTGTTGTTCTGATTTGCCTGACTGAATTGCTATGAATAAGTCATTAGTTTGCACTCAGGAGTAAACTAAATCCAATTCACAAGTTCAATTTGTCAGTAGTTTATCAATTGGATGTCTTCTGTGGCTTAACAGCAGGATTTTCCTTCGTGGTTGGACATCATAGTGTATTATAGATTTAAAACGTGAATGCCTGTAAATCTTTTTTTTATGTGTTTTTTTTTTTAAACTAGGCAGAATGTCAGTGATTAAGTCGATGCACCCGGCATCTATTTATAAACGTGTGAGAGAACTGTGACCTTGTTAACTTCACATGACTAATAATGGAAAAGGCACACATATAGATCTAGATCACAACTGCATCATGCTTATTTTAAATTAAAAGAGTTATGTATATCTTGGTCCCCCTTTCATGCTTTTTAGGTTTCACCAAAGCAACTATTCACTGTTATATGGTTTGGACCAGTGCGTATATGAGCTTCATATGGAACATTAATAAATGCATGTTATAATCAGAATGGAAAGCCAAGTAGTGGCTAAAGTAATTAGGTTGTGATTTTTTCTGACCCCAAAAACTCATTATTTTGTGGCATTTTACTTCATTAGCATTTTACTTGCTACAGAGTAGATTATTCAGTTTGTTATTGTCATCTAGCCTTTTGTTCCTTTCCATTATGAAAATCTGTTGAATATCAGGCTAAGTAATGCTCCTAATACAGTTTAAATTGAAATTGTGGACACTCCACATTAGAGAGGCCTGGGGGCTGTTCACAGTCAGTTTACAGTGCATATAAACAGCTCGTACAGCTCTAAATGAGTTTGTGGACCCATTAACACTAAAATGCCCTCAAAAATACCCTGCAGGCAGACAGGTTGTGTTCCATTATTAATGCATTACCTATTTTCTATTTTTAGATCTAATGCATGTTCTGTAGGGTCATTTGTTAAATTTTACCTCTGAAACAGAAAGAGTGAGTGTGAGAGAGAAACCTGTCAGTTGTTATCAGAGTCTCCAGAGTTTATTGGTCCAAAATGTATGTAGTGGCTAAATGTATTTTCATAAGGATTTGTTTATTAGGACCAATAAAATAAAAGAAAAAGTTAATCTCTTGCGCTCCCAAGCCCCAAATGTACCATTCCTTTTCAGTGTTGCTACTGAAAAATTCATAGTAGTTTCTAAGTAATATGCTTTAAAATTAGGTATAATAAAATAAGGCATGGTTGTAAGGGGTTAAAGAGTACATGTAGAAAGAAATCTGTGTGGGTTCTGAAAAACCCTAAAACCTACACAAACTCTAAACCTACATAACAGAAACTATTATTTTAGAGCTTTAGGATCTTTAAATGCACCAAATTCAGTTTAAACATTTCTTAACTATTTAAAAATTTATTAGAACCCTGTTCTAAAAGTGACAGGCACTCCCCATTATTAGTGTATGATGCAGGGCTGGTGATGTACAAGGTTTGTGTATTCAGGACATCAGCAGCAGCTCCTCCCATGGGTGTTGATTAGAGCTGAAATAATCTTTGGGCCCAAGCCCAGATCATGCCTGATTGGTCGATAAGTGCAATTTTGACTGACAGCTCCAGGTTGCATCATGACAAAGCCAGTCATAGACATAGGTCTCAGTCCTGTGAAAAAGGTGCATTTTTGCTTAGAGATACGTTGCTTAAATGTCAATGCACATGTGGTATCAATATGAGTTTAGTCTAATTCTTCTTCCTTTTCTATAAACATTGATAAAGAGTAATATATTCCTGCTTTCTGTAACTTTAGTAACTTTACTGGGGTTTCAGTTTAGATAGCTTCTTCACCATAATGTCAATTAGGTGCTGTGAGCTGAAACAAGATTTCATGGAATGAAAAACAATAAATACAGATTATCTGTGCAGTTACATCATCATGGAAACCTAAGAGAGAAAAAACACACACAGTGATAAGAGTTGATCAAGGGGAACCATGATTTGTGAGTTTCTTTAGCTGAAATAAAAGAGGAGTGATTCCTTTATTTGTTTATTTATTTTCCATAAATGTAATTTGAAGAGCTAACAGTGCTGGGCATAAAGCAGAAGTACAGCCTTCATGACTAATTATTAGATTTAATTTCATAACGCCTATCTTGTTTGTTTCTGGTTGTCAATAGATCAGGTAAAAATGTATTAACCTTAGAGACTTGTGACAGGGCTACGGCCAGCTCAGACTGTTCTGATTAATTGTGCAAAAAAATTGCCAGCAATATTGATCATGAAATTAATTTCAGTCTGGCTGTGAGAACATGAAGTTCCACGGACGCCATACTTCCGCTACACAACCCCTCATTTTGTTATTTAAGATAAATTGTTTCGTGGCAATTTTGGCTCTCTAATAAGGGGTGACTAAAAACAGTTAATTGCTTTTGCCACTAATGCAGTCCCTTCAGTGTGATAAATCTGCTCTTCTCTGTTTGTAAAGGTGCATGTTTACAACCGAGCAAACACCTTGATGAGTCCTGGTGTCTTGCAGGCAGTGATAGCTGAGCAAAGTATAATTATAACCCTCTTAGTTTATGATTGTAATCCATGTTTATGCTTTAGTTCATCTATATTTCAGTGTGTCTGTGAAGGGCAGCACCTCTGTACTGTGGCACGGATCAGATCTAATAGTCCAGCTCATGTGGGACTTTGGGAACAGACACAGCTGATGGCTCTGGAGATTAAAGGTATTCTGGTGGGGAAACTACGCAATGAAACACACAGAAAAAGTGTGTGTTCTTTGTAAGTGACCTGTCGCATTGTCATGGCAACGCGACAGATATGATCATGGTAAAAATGAGCCATGCCCCAGTGGGCAATATGTGTGTCTGAAAATGCACAGTGCCATTCTACAACACACAACAGAGACTGATGAGAAAAGCAAGAAGCAAAGAGTCAAAATATAATTGAGATCACGTTCTAAAAAATATTAGATACCTTTTGTCCAAAAAAGATTTTGGTTTTTCAAAATTCTGGCCACAAAATAGTTTCCAGAGCTGATAAGACTTCATTTAATCTGCCCCAGGGATCTGATTAGCACATTTAAAAGTTGTGGGGCAGGTAAAAAAAAACACCTCTAGTCTACTAAAGTCTCTATGTGTGAGGTTAACAAAGTTCAGCCTGATAGCTATTTACATGTTTTAAGCTCATGGCATTTACAGCCCTGTCCTTCATGGTGTGTGGAGTGGGAGCAAAAAGACACCAATTGCTCCCATTTTGTTTTCTCATGCTTCGGGAAAAGCTGAAACTTGGCTGGTCTGTGCAAGAACATAAGCCATGCATTTTTTACTAAACCATTTGAACAGTCTGTTTGCCTGAGGCATTTTCTCTGTCTGCCTACACACACACACACACACACACACACACACACACAGACACACACACAATTACTCTCTGATAGCACGATAGGAGTTCTATAACATTACCTTGTCCCTTTATAAGATATATGAACTCATTTACTTGTAATGGTTTTAGATGCTGTGTTTGGTTTAATTCAAAACATTCAAAAAGTCTTTCCAAATTCCTGGCTGTCTTGATGCAGCTCATGTGTTATGAAATACACTTGTCACTGGTAGAGTGACAGTGATGATGTGAGGATATTATCTGTCCTTGTACTGAAATGCATCATGCCACCGCTGACTGATAATGATAATCACACCAGCTTCTTATTACCTGCTGAATCACTCCCAGATCAACTCATAAACCCTTTTATTACTTTTCATTTGATGACATGTCAAGCAGAGCCATCAAATTCCCATCAGTGCCAAGACCACCAAGGATGCCAGACAATTACTTTCTGTATTTAAATACAGAAATATTGTACCCGGATTTAGACTGAATATCCCATGGCTGCATGCATTATTAAATTCTTAATAAGTTACTAAATAACATATGAAAAAAAAGACAAAATAAAAAAACCTATTTATAAAAATGATGCTTAAAAATAAACTTTTATAAAAGCCTTAATAAAATTATGGGTTTCACAGAAGAGGTGATTAAGCCGGACCTCCCCTGGCTCCTAATTTAAAGGCTCCATTTAGCACTCTGCATGGATCTTCGTTTTGCCCAAATGAACATATGTTACTGACACCCCTACAATTTAACTGATTTGAATTTGGTTTGAGGGCAGCATGGTGAGGTAGTCATTATCCTCACAGCAAGAAGGTCCTGGGTTTAAGTCCCAGGGTTGACGTGAGTGTTTTTGTGTGGAGTTTGCATGTTCTCCATGTGCTTACCTGGGTTTCCTCCAGGTACGCTGGTTTCCTTTCACAATCCACAGACATTAGGCTAATTGGCTGTTCCAAATTGTGCCTAGGTGTGAGTGTAAATGGTTGTGTGTGTGTGTGTGTGTGTGTGTGTGTGTTAGCCCTGTGATGCACTGGTGAGCAGTTCAGGGTGCACCCCACCCAGAGTTGGCTGAGATAGGCTCCAGTCTCACCTCGGCCTTAGTAGGATAATAAACCTTCTGTTTCTAAATGAGATGTGTTAAATAACACAAAAGCTCTTTCATGATATGATTCAACATCCTGATTGTAATGTCTCTGAGATGCTGCTTGCTTTACCTTTGGGAATTGCTGCTTTCCACTGTCACCGCACACTAAGCGTTCTCTGAGAGCTTTCTGTGGTGCATGACGTATGGAGTCACCCTGAAATGAGGTACAGAGAGATACAAAGAGAAATTCATTCATTCATTCATTTTCTGAACTGCATAATCCTAATTAGAGTCGCAGGGATGCTGGTGGCCATCCCAGCCGACTTTGGACGAGGGTGTACCCCGCCCTCACCCAGAGTACCCTGCCCTCACCCAGAGTCGGCTGAGATGAGCGCCAGCCTCCCCGCGACCCTAATTAGGATTATGTGGTTCATAAAATTAATGAGTGAAAATGAATGAATAGATGAATGAATGATGAGATGCTTTTATGCTCCTCATGATTGTAAAGAGTGAATCCTTCAGTTATTATAGCTTATCGGTCTTGAAATAATCTGCCGATTAATCTAGGTGCACTGTTCCACACACAGAACTGCTACTTACTTTTTTCCTCGTGTATGTGTGAAAATCCCAGAAGAGCACTTTTAAAATACCTCCACCACTAGGTGTGAGCGGTTGTGTGTTGGTCATTTGATGGTCAGGATGTACCCCGCCTTTACCCAGAGTCAGCTGTGATAGGCTCCAGCCTCCCTGCGACCCTAGTAAAATTAAGTGATTTGGAAATGAATTAATAATCTATACATACTGAATTATGAACACCAAAAAAATTGATACCATATATGTCAGACCGTCAATCATTGCACAAGTAATTAAATGAAGAAAAAAAGCACTGCCAGCACAAGCCTTCATCACAAAGATTGTTTGCTTTTGGGGACAGTTGACAGCATGTCAGCTGCTTATTATATAGTAAGCCATTATTAAGACACAGTAGCTCATAATTATGATATACAAAGTGATCATTTTGAGATGCATTCTTGTCACTTATATTATCATATGTATATTATTTGACTTAACTGCAAATAAAATTTAATCATAGAAAAAATTTAGCTTAAAGTAGTAAACAGCAAATCGCCTGAAGGAGTCCACTGAAATGGTGCCTTACTTTTAATTATTATATTATACTTTCATTCATTTGCTGAAGCCCTTAATCCTACTAAGGTTGCAGAACCTTCTTGCTGTGAGACAGACGTGCTAACCACTACGCCACTGTGCCGGCCATTATTATATTATAATCATGATTATTTTCTTTTTTGGCTTTAAAACCTTCTGCACATTTGTAAAAACCCCCAAGATCTAAGAGCTGACATAGTGCAATTTTAAGTTTTAAGTTAATTTTAAGTTAATTAGCAGATCTGGTTAAATATATACATTATCAATAATAAATATGAACATGGCAAAAATAGGCTTTTATTTTAATAGGCTTAAATAATCAGCATTAAGTAAATAATGTGTAAAACAGAACTGTGTTGTTTTTTTATTCATGAAATATGTAGTTAGAACAATAAGAAGGGAGTGCACATCCACTCAACCAATTTATTCCATTTTATTCACCTGCTCCATGAATATGCTTATGACCACGTCTGGTCATACAGGCTCAAAAAGTGTGTGTGTGTGTGTGTGTGTGTGTGTGGGTGTGTGGGTGGGTGTGTGTGTGGATGTGGGTGTGTGTGTGTTCTGCACCTGGCAGAGGGCTGAAGGCTTTGATCTTTATCTGCTCATTTGGACCTTTGTAATGGTTGTTCTCTCTCTCTCTCTTTCTCTCTCTCTCTCTCTCTCTCTCTCTCTCTCTCTCTCTGTCTCTTCACTGAAAACCCCTAAAACTGTGATGATGAGCATTTTAAAGCAGAGGCAAATATCTGCCACAGAGAAGAAAAGAAGCTCATGTGAGACAGACTGAGCAATTGTATGTGTGACAGTGCAGAGTTGGTTAAAGGTGTTGTCAGGTGAGATAGCGCAGTGTGAAAGAAGAGAGTGGTACAGAGAGGGGTGCAGAGATTTGTCAGTGTCATCTTGTTGTTTCTCTCTCTGCCTCTCAAAAGACACACATGGACACAAGCACACACTCCATTGTTTGGGTCAGATCCGGTCTATCTGACCATCTGACAGTAAGAGAACTGAACCATTTTCTTTAGTTTAGAAGTACACTGACATGATCATCTTGAACTCACATTAAAAATGTGAAATGATGCTAAATTAGTTTTCATCCCATTGAAATGAATGAAGAAGTGGCAGTAAAACATCAGCGTAAGAAACGTTGACTTTCATCTAACTTGGCTTGGGATGATGCCTGTATGCTGTCATGGCTGTCACAGGCTGGGCAGCAGAGCCTTCCTGCAGCATCTGTTCATAGCCATCATCCAGCCGGCATCTGCACAGGGGTCGTTCCACACATCTAATTTTAATAGCTCAAGATCTGTTGCAGGAAACACAGGGGCATCTCTCTCATGATCTCTTATGGCACCCCAGAGGAAACTGGTATTTTGAGAAGTGTGTTATCGAGAGTGTAAAAGAGTGGACTGCTCTACACAACTTAATAGGCTGTTGATTAACCGGTTTTCTCGTTTCCACACACAGACACCTGAGGTCATGCCATTTATCTGCACTTAGCTTGACATTTTCATAGACCTCAGTATTTTGTTTGCTGTCTGAAATCATCTTCTCATTAAGCATAAGCAGAGTGTTTGAATTTTGGTATTATTTCCTCCAGGTGTTCACTGTCAACCAGCCAGTGTGATATTAAATGCGCAGCTGATTCTTCTGATGTATGTGGTGGAAATTTTTATGTAACAGAACAGAGCAACCTTCTGGATTAAATTTTTTCCACCATGCTACTTTGAGTGAAAGTGCTGGGTGATTATATGTGCATAAGTTCTCTTCAGAGTGAGGTATAGAAAAATAAATGTTTCTATCATTCATACCTTAACCAACTTTAGTCCTTTGCCCCAAGAGTGCACTTCACATTTTGGACTCACACCTCAGAGAGCTATGGGTAAATGTAAAGGTTCATGATGGCTGAATGCTAAATCAGAAGTCTTGGTTATAACATTATGGTTTACTTAAATACCCTTATTTACAACGTTTAATAATGCTGGTGATACAAGATCAACAACATGAATACACCATACAAATATTTTAAAAGATAATGAATATTTATATTAATTGTTGGAGGGTTTTTGTTAAGAGTGAACAAGCTAAAGGCATTTGCATTAGTTAACTTTTGTTTCATTTATCAGTAAAGCAAAGCCAACAATGACTTATACACTATTTCCTCAACTGGACTGTTTGCAGTGATTATTTAGCAAAATCCTGAAATGAGGCTAAATGTTTTCAGTATTCACTTGGGCAGAAATAAGGTGTTGTAGTTGCGTGTTGTAAATGGATTTCTTCTCATTTACTGTATGTGGATTTATTTTCGCAGTGGATGTGGAATAAATAGGAAATGTAAGTGTACTTAGCAATCATTTATGCATATATAAATCACTACACAAAACAATGGTACATCTATTACCATATTTTGTTAATTTTACGTATGGTTGTGAATGAAGTTCATGGTTTAGTAAGTAAAGTAGTAATAGTATTTGTCAAGAAACCATTAAAGCAGAATCTGTTAATGACAAACATGAATCTGAAGAGATCAGCCATGTAACGCCGTGATAACAATATTTCCAAAAAGCTGCAACTTCCTGATTTATTTTGCTAATGATTAAAGACAAGCATCATGTGTATTGCAGGTATTTTTTTCAGCAGTGAAGAGCAGAACATCTGGAAGAAGTTGAGAAATATTTATAACATCGATGTTTATAAAGGTTATACAATATAAGTATATGTGTATATGTGAAGAGAATTGGTCTGATCAGAATGTGAATTTCTGGATGTGTTGTATATACAGTGACATTAATGTGAAATGAATCCTTATCATTAAGTTTTCACCTCCCTGATTCCTATATACTACTCCTCTGATTGCATGATTTTAATGAGCTCAGTGTGAAGAGCATTCCTTTCTCACTGATGATCTCATAGATCAGTGCAGCTTCCAGGGGAAATAATTACGGCTGACATTTAGGGGCATGCTCAGAGGGTCCAAAGTTTTCTGGTGATGGAAGCATTTTTTTCTTTGCAGTACATTGTTCTCATTTTAGTTGGGGGAAAGTCAAGCAGAAGAACACTGCTGATAGTCTTTAGACCAGTGAATCAGAGCCCTTCAAAGGCAATGGAATGTAAAAGAACTCAGATAAATATCTCATATGTTCTAGTTGAGAAATTTCGAGGCACTTCCTGGTACCTAGTGACTAACCCAGGGGCAGGTTTTCATTTGTGTTTAATAAATCATCAAATAAATGTTTATTTGCTCATAATTTCATACTGACCTCCATTTTTTGTGTCCTTTCATCCTGGCACCAGCATATTTCTCAGAAATAGCAAATGATTTTGTCTTTAGAGGGTTTGCATTTGCGTCTGTCTCGCTGTTAAATAGCTGCTTGTAGTGTCAGACTAGCAGGTTGTGAATAACTGGAGAAAACTATTTGATCATGTGCTATACTCTGTTTGTACTCCATGACTACCAAGGTCAGTGTGAGATTGTCCTTGGACAAGTCTAGACACCCACAGCAGGTTCCAAGCCCTAGCCAGGATCCCTCTCATGCTCACCCACTAAGCCATGCTCAAACAGCACACATCAGTCTATACATATCATACGTGCATCTTTTAATCGATGTGCTGCACTTAGTTAGGTATTGTTGTTACTCTTCGTAAATTGCAGCTGTTTTTTTTTTTTTTCCTGTTCGTGCAGTGCTCTGTGCTCCAGCCTCGAAATCCCAACATGAGATTTATTTCCTCCTTAAAACCAGACTGTGAGGCACGATTTTGCACTAACTGAAGTTGTTTTGCCCCAGATGGGTTTGGTAATGAGTCAAAGAGTGCCATGGGGCTGGGGTTTATTTCTTCTACTCACTTGTGTAAACCCTAAAGCTTTCCTAAATTACTCCTCAGCATGGTTCCAAACAAACCACTGGCTCAGATTCGGAACTAAGAGAAGAGGGCAGGGATGATGGAGTGAAGAGATGTGATTGCCTTTGCCAACAAATTATCTTCCACACCAGGTAATGAGAAGAGAGTCAATAGAGAGAAAGGGTGGAGCTGAAGGTAGAAAGGAGGCGAACAAAGAGAGTGATTGAGGGAAAAACAAAACTAATGGAAGTTGAGAAGAGGGCAATCACTGGAGTAGATGGTCTTGCAGTAACCACATGAGGTTTATCAAAAATGTTTATATGTGCATGTTACATGTGCACCTCATCTTGTTACATTGTATATTGTATAAAAAACATTTTTTTTTCATATTATATGATTTTATGCAGATTAAAGGCTCTTATAATCACCGGAATCTGTAGTTTGACTTAGCTCAATGATACATTTTACAATATTTATACATTAAAATATTGCCAAAAATTGGGACATTGACTAAAATGAAATTATTAAGCCTTCATTTAATCTCTTTCTAAAGATAAATTATTAAAAGTAATGCAAAAGGCCCTATTTTTTCATTAACCATTTCTCTTCACTTTCTTTCCTTCTTTGCATTAATTTTTGTATAAACCGACTTAAATGTTTTCTGTCCTGTGAGTGGAGTTTAACCAAAGTCAGATTCCTTGTCTGTGTACACAAACTTGGCCAATATAACTGATTCTGATTCTTATTTGCTCTTCATATCTCTCTCTCTCTCTTATTGAACAAATGTATATTTCATATCCTACCACTGCAAGTTTACTTTTATCAACACTAAGCATTACTACTCTTCTAACGAAAGCAATTTATGTTTACATCATGGACTATATATGATACTGTATGCACTGGTGTCAGTAAATATATTCTTTAGTTTGTTTTAAACTGTAATTGTTGACTTTCGCTTTGTTGATAAATTTTTCATTACAGATTGAATTGCACACCTTACATTAGCTGTACTGTGTATACCATGCATATATAACAGTAGATTGTTAATAGATCAGTGGTACTTGAAATAAAACCATATGTATATTACTCACATGTATATTAGAATAGCTAAATGATGATTTAGATCTCTTCATGATTTATTACTCTAGTAACATGTCCAGACCTCAGTATTACTCTGCTAAATGTACTGCAAATTAAGTAGTTACTGTTAATGAGCTTGTTTTTGTAACAGGTCTTTTAGTAATGGAATCAGGTAAAGTGGGGGTTGTATGGTGTAGTGTGTTATGATGGATGTGTGTGGCAAGCACAGCGCAGCAAGTTTGCTGAAGCTGTCACCTTCTGTTATGGTGACTCTGCCCCCACCAGAAAATGACACTTGCTTCTAAAAGGACAGAGATACAGCAGGAGGGCCATGGACTCCCCTCTTATCCATGCACAACCTTACATAAGAGCAACACTGGACTGAAATCAGGAGGCCTGGTATTAAATATTCATTTGAACTCTGGCTCATCCCTGGTGCAAACCACTCAGAGAAAGCAGCTGTCACCAAAACACTGGAGACAGAGACAAGAGAAAAGAGAGAGAGAGAGAGAGAGAGAGATGAAAGAGTATCAAATACAAATGAGGCACATATATCAAACAGACATTTTCAAAGCCGTAAATATCTCTTGTGTAAGAATCTGCTGATTATCCCAATTTCCAAATCATTTTCCGACTATAGACTGATATCATCTGTAATGTTTCTTAATGACTTGTTAAATCGACCATTTGGATGTTTGAGAGGACAGATGAAATGTAAAATAAACATGGAAGGAAAACATTTTAAAGCATGAGTGCTAGTGAGTAAGACTGGGTGATATTGCCAGCCTGTCTGTATGTAAATTAGTGTGTTAGATGGCGCAGCAGATGCTTTGGTGTGAGTGAGCAGCTGCCACTCAAGCTACAGGAAGAGAGGTGAAAATTGACCAAATGTAATGGAAAATATGACACAGAGAACTTTAGGGTATGGGTAACCTGTTTTTGAGAATACTCTTCAAATATTTCATGTGTTCTCTTTATAAAAACAAGCAAATAAACAAATAAAATGTCATGCATTGTATATGAGGCAGTATGGTGGCATAGTGGTTAACACTCCAACCTCAAAGCAAGAAGGTCCTGGGTTCAGAGTGTACCCCGCCTTTGCCCAGTGTTGGCTGAGTTGGGCTCCAGCCTCCCTGCAACCCTAATAGGATTAAATGGTTCGGCAAATGGGTGAGTAATTGTACTGTGCATAATGAACAGCCACAGATTAAAATTGTCTGCCGAATATTATGTAGATCCCCAGAACAACTTTGTAACTCTGATGGTGTGCAGTCGTATCTGGCACCAAGACATTAGTAGCATATCCTTTGTTGTGAGGTTTGGCCCCCATGGATTGAAATTGTTTATCAAGCACTGTGGCCCATTGGTTAGCACTTTGGGTTAGAACTTTGCTGAAAGAGATTACACTGTGTGTAGTTTGCATGCTCTCCCTATGTGTATGTGGGTTTCCTCAGGGTGCTCTGGTTTTCTCCTATAGTTTAAACACATGCAGATTACTTCAAGTGGCTATTCTAAATGTTTATTCTGAGTGTGGATGATTGTTAGCTAACTAATGCTAAAAACATTGTCTAATGCTGTAAATCCCTCTGAGCTGTGCATTTAATACTTGCTTACATATTCAAAGAAGATACAACAGAGAAGGCTGGGCAGTAGGAAACTTAACCAACATAAATACAAACAGAGTATTCAGATACAAATATAGTCTACTCACTCAAATTCCGTTATTAGAAAAATATTATTAATAATAAATAAATAGATAGATAGATAGATAGATCGATGGATAGATAGATATTAGTACTAATAATATTATGAGTATCTAAAAAATGCATTTTAAAAACTGCTAGACTGTTATAAAGAAGTGGTTCCTAAATCTTTATGTAGATTAGTTGAGGGATCTTGACAACATTGGTTAAGACTTCTACTATACATAACGAGACAAAACTGCAACTAGATGTAACTTCTTTTTTCAAGGCAAACATCAAATAAATACCATGTGAAAGAAATAAGTGAAAATTCAGCACTAAACAAAAAAGCTGAAGAAATATACATATTCAGAGGGAGGGATTTCAGCTTATCTCTCTTCAGTGCAGAGCGAATGTAACTATTTGATTTAATTTGCATATTGTGTCAAAGCAATTACAGTAACACACATTATTATAATTATTATATGTTTCATGCACCAAAGCCCAACATCCTCTAAATCGGCACTTTTCTCTGATTTCCAACTGTGTATGCTAAGTGTTTTCAAAGGAAGACAAAACTATCCAGACCTTTCTTCAGAGGAAATGGCATGATATTTCCCTGGAGAGATGGTCTTTGTGATGATGAGTGTTTATGAGGATCAACAGAACAACCCCATACGAAGAAGGCACTCATGATCAGTTTGCCTCCCTACAGTTTGCTCCTAAAGCAGTTACACTGTTTTACAGTTTAATTATTTATTAGTGATTCTCACTGTCTGCGATGGCCTGGAAAGCTTTCCATGGTGTACCCTGCTCTCGTCCAGAGTCGAATGAGATGGGCGCCAGCCTCCCCATGACCCTAATTAGGATTCATTTGAGAAATTGAATGAATAGATGATGAATGGTTCTCAGTGTGAAAAGTATTGGACACACTTGACTGTAAAGTATGTCTTGGATTTGTATAAAGTAAATCACTCACTCATTTCCTGTATTCTTATTAAGGTAACGGGGAGGCTGGAGCCTATCTCAGCCGACACGAGACTATGCCAGGATACAGCCTGGACAGCTCACCATTGCAGGGTCAACACTCACACAACTAGTCACACTCATATTCACAGCTAGGGGTAATCTGAAATAGCTACTTAGCCTAATGTGCATGTCTTTGGACTGTAGGATGAAACCGGAGTACCTGGGGGAAACCCATGCAAGTACGGGAAGAACATAGAAACCTCACAGAGAAATGCCAACTTCAAGCCTGAGACTCGAACCCAGGACCTTCTTGCTGTGAGGCAGACATGCTAACCTTTATACCACTATGCCACCATGCCATCCTGTGTAAAGTAATTGAGATATGAATTATACACTAATAATAATGCATATATTCTTTATAAAATAACTTTCAAATAAGACTTGGACATGTGAATTGTATCCTGAAAAAATAGGGTATGAGTTCTGACATGTTCTGATCTTCTTTCGTCTCCAAGATTTACCATGGCACACTTATTGAAGTAACAAAATAAATATTTTTTCAGTTTTCTCCAGTTAAAACATTTGTTATTATGGCATATCTGGACATAAATTCATCCTGACAGACTGTCAGCACCAATTAGAACACATGCTATATGAAAAAGCAAGTACAGACTGGTAGATGAGACAGAGGGAGTCGTTCTGTCTTCTGCATCCTCACGAAAACTAAAGGAAGAAAAATAAATCTGCACCCAAATAATTCACACAAGCTCTTCTCAATTTCTTTAACTCGGTTCTCTCATTTTCGGCCTGGATTTGTAATCTGTCACCTGTTAAGTGAATTCTTGAAATCTAAATGGACGTGTACCTTATATTTCACAGGTCAATAACTAAAAATAACAAAAGCAGCATCTTTTAAAAGGGTTTTTTGTATTTCATGGAATAACAAGTGCATTTATTTCAACATTGGAGACTTTGACTGTATCTGAAAATATTCCGTGAACTATGTGTTCATATCTCAGTGTGTGTGTTTTTTTAAATCTTGGGACTTTCATGCAAATGTCATTGCTCTAAATATTGGTGCCTCCATGTTCTCGGTGCATGAAGGGGTGGATGAGGTGGAAAAGAAAGTGTCCTGATTTAGTGAATATTGCCATCTCAGACTTTTAAATATTTAGAAGGAAAATTGCTTGATTAAATTACTACATGCATGTATAAATATTATGCACTGATACGGAAAAGCTTTGGAGCTTACAGTATTAATATTGTATGGACGTCCAAAAAAAAGCTGTGCTTTCTTTCTTTCTTTTGTTTTTTATTGTGATCTTAAGATTACATATAAGGCTATAGGCATTGAGGGTTTAGGAGATGGGAGAACAATAATTTCCCAAAAAATTTTTTGCTTAGCAAAGAGTGTGAGATTTAGCACTAGAGATGGGAATCACCAGGAACTATGATTCTGTAAGTATCACTATACTGTTAATATCCTTATTTGATATCACATTTTTTTGGCTTTTTTTTTTTTTTTTTTGGTTAGAATTTTAAAACCCTTAACCAGGCAAAAGAAAGCTGACTCATGACTCTAAAACTCTGAACCTTCAAAGCTTTATTCAAGAGCTGCACAACTAATTTGTACGTGATGACATGCTGCCTAGTTTATAAATATAAATCAGACATATTAATTAAAAATGAATATAAAACCGATTTTGGAGCCAGTGTGGCGGTACATGAATCGCCACACAAAAGAAGGTGAATCAAAAACACAAATCGATATTTAGCCCATTAAAAAAAGCTTGCAATGTGATACATTGGCAAGAATAGGCACAAATTAATCTAAGACCTCTGTGAGCTGTTATAAAATGGCATACGATTGCCAAATACATTGAATCACAAACAAAAGATTTAACATCTTTAAAGCAGATCTAAAACAGATATAAAGCACAGCTTTAAATGTTGTGTTTTGAAACGTACAAATTCCTTACAGCAAACCTAAATTTAATTGATGCACAAAAGTCCACTTATAGGAATTCAAAAATTCGACTTTTATCATTATTGTAGCTCCTCCTCTGTTTCGTCAAACCAGCCTTTATGCTGTAGCAGAGAAAATGAAAAAACTGCAGCATGGGGCTGAGTGCTAATGAACATCCGTTCTCCCATAGTGCTGAAGAGACACCTGATATCAAGCTGTAGTGAAAGCTCCACCTGAACGTGTGAGAATAGTGCATTGATCCACACACACACATGCACACAGACACACACACACACACACACACACACACACACACACACACAGGGATTAAATCCAGCCTTAACTGACAGCCAGCTCTGGCAGTGGTGATCTATTTCAGGAAGATATGTGTGAGGAAGGTGCATGTGGGAGAAGCTTCAGGTGTTCAAATTAATAATCTTGGATCTGAAGTCACCACATTTGCCAACAAGAAGTTTAAAAACAGATGACATGGTATGTTTGCAGTATTTCCCCATTCTGAAGATTTGTGAGTTTTCAATGAAAAATGAATTTGTGTTTTTCCTGAAATGTAAAAATAACAAGATACAGGAAAACTGTCTTAAACCAATTTAAAAAATTGATTTTGCACCTCCAGACTATTTCACTGTGCTGAAACATCCGATCAGTGTTTAAGTTTACGGCTACAGTGCAGATTGAATTCCAGACAGCCTCAGATTCAGCTTGCATGATGAGCTACAGCTCTGTACATTAGTTCAGACACTCTCTGGAGAAGATTGTGTGTGGGTGGGTTTTCTGTGCACTGCGGCCCTTTAAGTATTCACATGTGGCCTATAGTAGTCCAGGGAAAGTGAAATAGGGAGGGGTTAGGCAAGCTTAACCTCTGTTAAAGAGTCCATAAAACTAAGTGTTGTACAGATCCGAGGTGGGATGAATTATGAAAGAGAAATAGACTCATCTGTGTGTGTGTGAGTGTGTGTGTGTGTGTGTGTGTGTGTGCGTGTGTGTGTGTGTGTGTGTGTGTGTGTGTTGTTGGGGGAGGGTTTACTCACTATCTCATCAGGGGTTTAGCATGTGCTTATCTCGACACTGGAGATGCGAACTAGGGAGCAGGTGTGAATATTCCGGTGCAGCGTCAGTCCCAGAGCAAGCTGCAGGCTGGAGATAGAGGCTGGAGGTGTGGGAGTGATACATCCCCATGCCATTACTGCCTTCCTCCCCTGAGTCCAACTACCAAAAGTCATCTATCTTCTCCATGACTACAGTACAGAACTCTCAAGAGAGTCCTGAACAGCCAGATTCTATTACATTTTTAATACTGAAATCTTTTCTTACAGCTAGAAATGAAGGCAGTAAAGTTAATTGAGAATGAGTTCCATGTAATAAAAATATTTATGAAAAGTACTTTGAAATAATTCATAAGGACAGGCTCTTCATATTACAAATGCTTGCGGATGACAGGCATATATTCTGAATTAACGCAGTCAATCTCTCTCTCTCTCTCTCTCTCTCTCTCTCTCTCTCTCTCTCTTTCTCTCTCTCTCCACTTCTGCCCTGTCTGAGCTATAGAAAATTCCATGTGGACAGGAGGCTTATAGTAATAAATAATTGGATGATGGCATCCCACTAAAAGCTGAATGCATTGATCTCAACTAGTTGATGTTGTTGCTGTTGGAGTGTGTCTGTGTGTGTGAACGTACTGATCTTTAGGGGTTGTAGTGTTTGTGCGTGAATTTCTATGTTCTTTTCATTTTTAAAACCTGGTCTGTTCAGCAACTTGGCAGAGTACTAATCTGAGTGCCCTACTGTGCCAAGTAAAGCACTTATTGTTGTATAATTATATATTTTGTTTATGTATTTAAGTCCTGTATAATGATTCTGTACAAATTGGGGGAAGTGAGTGGGGGGAGAGCGAGCGAAAGAAAATAATAATAATAATAATAAATAAAAAACAGGAAAAACAAAAACCTGCTGCATTTCAGTGTGCATCTGAGTGTGTGTGTGTGTGTGTGTGTGTGTGTGTGTGTTTGGCTGTCTGACTTGGAACGCTTTTAATAATGAGGGCAGAGGGCCTCAACAACAAGCTTAGTCTCTTGGTGGTGTCATGGCCCGGGAACCACCAAGAGACTATGCCCCAGAGACGGCAGGGGGAGATTGACCTGCCACAGGGGAAGCTCCTCCCAGGCCATGGTACAACGAACCCCAGACCCACCCTTCAGACCTACACACATGTGCGC
>JAQMYF010000012.1:33736503-33758499 GCA_030014195.1 Neosilurus mollespiculum | reverse complement strand
TATATTACTGACAACAGAAAGCTTGAATAAAAACATAAAGTAAGTGTAATACTGTGGCTTTATGTAGGTATTTATTTATTTGAAAATAATGGTATAGCAGATGATTGCACTTCCACATATTTATGTATGTGTTAAGGAGTGGGTGTATAATATAGGATGTTTGGTTTATAGTGTAATAAGTGTTGTTATATTTGTAACATCAAGAAAGTTAATGTGTGGGTGTTTTGATGATGGGGCACCACAATGTTTTAAATGAGTGAAGTCTGGGGTTTTGGTGGGGACAGACATTACTGATGGCCAGGTTCTACACATGACCCTTGATCGTGTGAAATTTATGGGCGCAGGGCAAAGGGCACATAAAATATTGCTGTTCTTGTAATTGGTGTAGATACTTAATAGATTTGTAGTGTAATGAATGATGGGAACTCATGATTTGGTAAAACCCTGTTGACCAAGCACAGTTTCGGAGTTGACTGATTATGACTACTGCACCTATGCAGTTTTAAGTTAATTATGTGGCATTCATATTTCAAATTCTTTGTAGATTTTCTGGGTGGGTTTCAATTTGTGCGTAAATACAGTATATTGCCACCATGTTAGTGTTATGAGATCAGTTTTAACAATACCTTTCCCTACAGTAATGACACATCTAAAGAAGAAAGGCCAGAGCTGGTGAAGAAGGTGTATAAGTGGAACACCAAAGATGAAGCGAAACAGGCTTTCAAAGAACTGCTCAAGGAGAAGGTAATGCTTTCACTTTTACCCCCTTTTCTTTGATGCAAGTAGATGCAACTCTATATCCCTGAAACGCCTGTTGCACCTCACTCTCATGCACGTATGAGCTTTTTCTTGCATCATTCCTCCCTGTACCGCTACAGATCTTGCACTTATTTGAGTGATGTGTGCCTGGATGTGCTTCTATATTTAGTGTATTTTAATTTGATGCACAAAGCTGTGTTCATAGGCCCCTGTCTGCTTTTCCTAAGGGCTCTCTAATTACTCCGACTGTATGATTAGGGGCTTGAGACTCGGGGGCGACTACATAATAGGACGCTCCATTGAGCAGCACTTATAATGGAGGTATATAAATGGAGGACTGAATTTGTCTAGCTTCCTCTTGGAACCTGTCACTTCCTACTCGCCGTGCACTTTGTCTCTGTCCCCATGTTGTGTCTGTCCTGTCTCTCATCTCAGGGAGGCATGGGGAGGAAATCAGGAAGGTGGCTTATGTAAGGCACTGGCATTTCTAAAAATTATGTTAATGTCATACATTCCTAGTGTGGAATTAAAAGAAACTCGTCACCACAGAGGTGCATTTCTGTTATTATACACACTGGGTTATAAGTAGATATTTTACAGTATGTTCAATTACTGAATCTCTGTCCGCCACATTTTAAAATTGAGAATTTCTTCAACTTAATTTGGTTTTCTTGTGTACACATCATGTACTAAGTTTGAAACCTATATTGACTATCATAGCTGAAAGCAAGACAAATTGAATTTTGCAGATGTGACGGACTGGCGTGAGTTCCAGAAGTGTTTGGGGAAAAAAACAGGTCAGGCAAAGAATGTTGGTTTAATAATTTATTACAGATGAGCCAATAAATGTAACAATTAGCAATAAATCAAGCAAAATTATGTAGGAGGAGAGATAGTAGTAAGCCCGTTGTTTCTGAGAGTAGATGAGAGACAAAGATTGGAGACAGCTAGCGGTGAGTAGAATCTTGGATCTTGCAGCAATATCCTTGCTGAGATGTTTATGGTTGTACAGGTTCTAGTGTAGTCCGTTCAGCAACAAGAACAAGAGAGCGGTCTTCGCACTTGTATAGTTAATATATTTCTCTGTGACACCACTACATCACAATTGGTAGGCTTTGTCATAGTAGATATACATCATAGGTACGGGATGTGCCTGTTACGTCACACAGATCAGGGGGTTTGTTTCAAAGCGACTATACATGTATTAATTTGTGCTACAAAGGTGATTTAAGAAGTCTGTAAGCTAAATCGGCATTAACTCGTCGGAGTCTGCGCATTCATGTAAAAGGGGCGTGTCTTAAGACAATCACAGCTTTGGAATCATATTGCAAGCCCTGTATGTTTTGGAAGAGGATATTATGAGTTTAAAACAACTCTTACAGCAAAGTACACCACCATGGCACAAAAAAGACCTGGAGGCAGGTTATCAATGCATTACCAATTCATAATAAAATTACTCTTTATTTTAGCTGACAGACTCCTATTTAAATTAGGATTGGAATATAAGAACATGGATATATTCAGTTACATGATAGTTACATGATAGCCGATACATGGGCTACATTTCTGAATTTGATCCATTAGTCACTGAACAAAAGTTAGTGCAGAAAGTAAACCTGTAATATATTTAGAATTTGTATAGCACATACTAGTGGGGCGGTGGTGGCCCGGTGGTAGGGTGCTGACTTACTGATCCAAAGGTCGGTGGTTTAAGTCCGACTATCAACGAGCTGTCACTGCTGTCCCCCAAGTGCATCTAACTGTGTTGTCAAAGGCCAGCCATGTCTCTCACTGTGGTGAGAGGCATGTAAAAGAACCATTGCTGTCATTGAGAAAGAGTAGGCCATATGAGTTGCCGTCAGCTTGTTTCTGCCCTGCGCTGGCCTGGCGAGCTGTCCAGAGTGTACTCAGCCCTCACCCAGAGTCGGCTGAGATTGCCGCGACCCTAATTAGGATTTAGCAGTACAGAAGATGATGATTGAATACTTGTGTGTGTGTGTGTGTGTGTGTGTAACTTTCATTTTTGTACTTTAAAATACTTGTCCCCCCAGTGCAGCTAACTGGGTTATCAAAGGCCGGCCATGTCTCTCACTGTCTGTGGTGAGGGGCATGTAAGAGAACCATTGCTGATTTTCGTAAAGAGGCCTGGCGAGCTGTCTAGGGTGTACTCTGCCCTCGCCCAGAGTCGGCTGAGATGGGCACCAGCCTCCCCGCGACCCTAATTAGGATTAAGCTGTTCAGAAAAAAAAAAATATAAACAAAAAATACTGGTCAATATGGGTCATTCTTTGTGACTGGGTCAAATTTAATGTTGGACCTAATATTTTCCAAAAACTATAAAGTATTAAAAGAGCAAATCCTGCCCAAAACATACCACATGGACACATACTGCAGGAAAAAAAAGTAGAAAAACTTCTTCAAAATTGGTTGTGACCTTTTTTGTTCCTTATTTTTCATGCCATACTTGCCGAAGTATCAACTTAAAGTGAAAATGGTAGGGCTTGCAATAAAGATTGTGCATTAAAATTTATATCCAAAGTATAAATTCCTGTTTTTCTTACTTTTTGGACTGAGAATCGCACATCAAGTTACGGTTTTGTGTGTAACTAGTAGTGTCCACGCCAGTTACATACGGAACCAACGATCCTTTAAGGGATGAGGTCACTTAATGTTACGACATTCACTGTACAGTTGAGTGAGCTTCTGAAGTGTATTTATTTCACATGTAGTCAAGCTGAAATTAATTTATTCACCAAAAACAAATGGTATTTCATGTCTATAAGTAAATTAATTTGAATATGACTTGTGTCCATATGGAATTATTCCTGTTTGTTACTAAAAAAAGTGCAGGCGTGTGAATGAAGTAGTTCTCTCACTGTCTTTGTAACAATGAATTTATGGTCAATATAGAGATGGTTAAATAACATGTTTTTCAGTATAATCAGTTATTTTGTTGTGATTAAAGTCATGTCACTTTTAGGAAATAATTTGATCTTTATGATTTTAATGCTTCTTATTCTTGTACTTATAGACTAAATGTACAGTATCATTGTCTTCAATTATATGTTATAGGATGTGGGATTTTAATTTGTAATATGTATATAAATTAAATAAACTCATTTATTGCTCCACCGAGCGGGGTTAGAGATGTCTGTCCCCAAATGGTAGCAAAAATAGCGAATTCCCATCTTTCTTAAAGAGCATCATCGGGGATCTTCTTAACAGATTTATATGGACTCTATATCCCCTCACCTTACAGAGTAGAACTTTTTCTATCAGTGTGCACCAAAAGAGCAGATGCGCCGCCTTTGTTTTTTCCAACTGGACAATATCTAATTGGCAGTGTAGGAAAATGGGCAGTGAGTATAAAGGTAATGTTGAGTTATCCAAGAACATATTCTACTTGAATCTGGGTCGAAAAGCACTGTAAATTGCTGCGGTAAGTACTCAGCTTTCGTAGTACTGGTTAGTCTTGAAGTTACTCCCGACATCACAGTTGCAAACAGCATTTACCCGGATAACCCAGTAATCCTGCTTCGTAGCACAGGCCTCAGACATGGACGCGGAGGTGTCGATAAGGAGGCTGATGTTGGATTTTCTAAGAACTGTGCTGTATATTTGTCTGTATCCAGGGTGTTGCGTCAAATGCATCTTGGGAGCAGGCCATGAAGATGATCATCAATGACCCTCGTTACAGGTACTACAGACATTGAAATTAGTAACTGAAGCTAATAACTATTTTCTTGATACTGCCGCTATTGCTTTGTCGTCTTCTAATAAGGTGGGTGCATGTGTGTGTTTTAACAGTGCTCTACCCAAGCTGAGCGAGAAGAAGCAGGCTTTCAATGCCTACAAGGTTCAGACAGAGAAGGAGGAGAAAGAAGAGGCCAGGATCAAATACAAAGAATCCAAAGAGACATTTCAACGCTTCCTGGAGAACCACGATAAAATGACTTCTACTACCAGATACAAGTAAGAACTGTGTATTCTCTGGGTCACTCTGTTTCCTGTGATCTGCCTGATTGCATTATAATGTTTTTGAAACCTGTGTACACATGTTGCTTTTTGGAAGTGTTGTCTTTTTGTTTAAAAGCTTCTATGTCAAAAATGTTATATGGAAATCGTCTCGTCTGTGGCTGAGACACCAAGTGCGTTAACTCGTTAATAAGTTCAGTTCATGGTACACTGCTTCCTCCTTTTGGCAAAGAAAAGCAGTGCAGCAGTGTTCCTAAGGTGATGTGTGTGTATGTGTGTGTATGTTAGGAAAGCAGAACAGATGTTTGGTGATCTGGAAGTGTGGAGCTGTGTTCCGGAGAGAGACAGATTGGAGATTTATGATGATGTTCTCTTTTACTTGGCCAAGAAGGAGAAGGTATGCTATTTTTACTTGATTTCTTGAGTGTGGCTGGGTGATTACTAGAGAAATTAAATTTAACTTCTGCTTGATATGTTTTGGATTTTTTTTCCCCTCTAATCAATGAAAAAGTAAATGTACTTTCTGTAGAATAAAAAAAGAATATTTGAGTCTTGGTGGATGATGTGTTGAATCATATGCCAGCAGTGCTGGTCTTTAGCAACAGTCTGTTTATGCTATAAGGAACAAGCCAAGCAACTGAGGAAGAGGAACTGGGAGGCACTGAAGAACATCTTGGATAACATGGCTAATGTCACATACCGCACCACCTGGTCCGAGGCACAGCAGTACCTGTTGGATAACCCCACATTTGCTGAGGACGAAGAGCTACAGAGTAGGAAACTCTCACGCACGCACACACACACATGGTGAAGAAGTGATGGAGAGCCATTTTCTTTTTTGAAGAGCCCTTCACCACTGTATTTGAATGTTGAGCATCTTTGAGCTGTTATTATGCTGAATGGAACAGAAAAGCTTACCTACAAATGTAGGTCACGTTGACTTATCATTGTATTTAACCGTATCAGAATAAATGAAACATTTGAAAGTACTGTAATGCTGCAAAAACAAATTGTGATCTCGAGTTTTTGTTGCTTCAGACAATGAAATGCGGCTCGTATTAGATGAAATATCAGCGCCCTTATTTACAGTCCATTACGAGATCTGATATTATACAACAGTACCCGAGTTACAGTAAACCATTGACTTGGATTAATGTCTAGTTGTTTGACTCGTTCAGATGTGTCTGCATTGTAAAGAGTGGAGCCTGTGGCGAGATTAGTGTGTTGTGGTGCTCACTTTAGAATAAATGACCACTGTACTCTTATTGCACCACATGCTTTTTGTTTTGATGCCTGGTATAAAAATAAAGGCTGGAGACCGTCTCCAAACTGAGTTAATGAAGTATAACCCCTTCTGGGAAGTGTGCATCATTGTAAATCTGTTTGTGTGTATGGCAGACATGGATAAGGAGGATGCTCTGATCTGCTTCGAGGAACACATCCGTGCTCTGGAGAAAGAAGAAGAAGAGGAGAAACAGAAATCTTTGCTGAGAGAGAGACGCAGACAGCGCAAAAACAGGGAGTCTTTCCAGGTGACTGATGCACATACTGCTCTCAGATCAGTGTTATTTCTCCTGTAATCTTCGTGATATTTACTTTTTTTTTGGTCACTTATTTGTAGATACTTTACGACCATAGAAGGAAATCACAAATGGATTCCTTGATTTGGTCTGATTCTGTGATTTATACTCCTGTAAAACAGAATGTCTGTTCTCACTGTCTGCTTTCTTTTTCTGTGTATGTGCTGTAGAAATTTCTGGATGAGTTGCATGACCACGGCCAGCTGCACTCCATGTCAGCATGGATGGAGATGTATCCAACCGTCAGTTCAGACATCCGCTTTGGCAACATGCTGGGACAACCTGGTGAGACATGGACGCATACGTGATACAGACATTTTCTCACCTTACTTTACTTTGACACTAGCCATTTCAGAAAAAGCACACGCACACTGAGGTGCCAGTATTGGTTTCTGGTGGATCTTAAATAATTTACATCTGTCTGAAAAGCTACATGCCATTTTCCCACCTTTTTCATTTCCAATAAATAGAGAAAGACGAGTCCGTGTCTGGGAATAAATCCATTAGTGAGAAATCAAATGGTGACACACAAACCACAAATGAAACAGATCCTTGCACATAGACATTTCGGGTTGTCATGTTTGTAACTCTTTGCTGTGCAAACCTGAGGTGCTGTCCTTTCCTCCAGTATCCCATGTCTACTCGCGTACCTCTTATCTCACTCGTTCTATTTCTAATGTTCAGCACCCTTAAAACTTCAGACCTAAGGCTCAGTGGTTTTCAAAGATCTGACTTGCTGTTCCAAATGTGGTTGATGGATGACGACATCCTCATGTCCATTCCTCAGGTTCTACACCTCTGGACTTGTTCAAGTTCTATGTGGAAGATCTCAAGGCTCGTTATCATGATGAGAAGAGAATCATAAAAGACATCTTAAAGGTGGGGCTTTCATTTAAAGTTAGTCATTTTATAGATATGGTTCTTAGAAGTGATAGGTTATTACTTGACAGCTGGTACCTGGATTTTGTAAACGCTGTCTGCAGGATAAGGGCTTCCTGGTGGAGATCAGCACCAGCTTTGAGGACTTTGGCTCAGTTATCAGCTCTGACAAGAGAGCCACCACTCTGGATGCAGGCAACATCAAACTGGCCTTCAACAGTGTAAGTTAATGTGGAGCACTATTTCACTATGATAGTTTGTCACAATGTTTATATTAAATAGACTGTTTGATAAATAGTTTTTCAGTGGCTGTGTTCACATTACAAACCTTATTGCTCAGAATGCCGCTTTGTGTTTGTGGCCCATGTCTATCTCTCGTATGGATTAGGGATGTGCATCTCCATCACTGAAGTAATGTGGTGTGCATGTGTCTCTATACATTGCCAACAAACTGATACCAACTTCTAATACGATGTGATTTACCCCTATTGTGATGCAGTGCTTTTTGATGGCTTGAAGAGAATTGGTCACTGATAGCAGTGGAAATGCAAGCATGCTTGGGAAACAGTTAAGGGAGGTGGAATCAATCTTAATCGAGATATATATAATATATATATATATATCTCAGGCCATTTTTTAAAATTTCTTGTTTGGTGGATTTCTATTCTGTAAACCAGAGACAGGGAAAAAACAATTTTAAGATCAGGTTTTTATTTTTTTCCTTTAAGAACACAACAGAACAAGATTATAGGAAAGGGTGTAATATAAATATATTTTTATTTTGCCCTTTCCTGTATTTTTAAAGAAGCCTGAACCAGTGCTTCGGTTTAAACATTTAATAATTTGAATACTGTAGTCTGTCCTGAGCTGATGATGTACATGTAGTACTTTTCATACTATGTATATTCTGTTGAAACTGCTGCTTTAAACAGACCAGTGACACATACTGTTCCATGCCATTCAAAAAGGCTGTTACCCTAAAATACTTCCACCTCCCTTTTCGCCTTGCTTCTCTTGTTTGTGCTTTAAAAAATTATAACAAAAACAAAAAAAAAAAACCCTGTATTCACACATGTTTATAGAATCACTTCTGGTTGTCTCACACTCCAGACGTTTGTACGCTTCCGGAGCGAGTGACACCTCCAACGAGCAAGTACGCATGTGCAGATATACATGATGTATTTACAATAGGTGCCATGAGAGGGCGACAAACAAACCAGCTTGGCGCAAAATAAATGTGATTTTAAAATTCATTGCGCACTAGGCACGTTACGACTGGCAGGAATAAAAAAAATATGCTTTTATCTGTCTGTCTGTATGCCTGCCTAGAATTTGCAAATATTAACATTGGCTGATCCGCAAAGCGATGAATAAAAATAGAATGTCCTGAATAAAAATTAATGTTTAGGGCCTTTTTTAATAACTTTATATTATTAAATCAGGTGCTACAGATGCAAAGTTAGAGACCAGTGCACCTTTTTTGTAATCTGAACAATCGTGTAGTGAATTTTTTCTGTTCACCAATGCGAATTGGTTAATCTTAACATTTCACATATAATTTGACTTCTGCCCTTAGATCCACTGGCAGCATTTTTCAAAATGAGTAACATGTGAAACATGAAGCATTCTGAACATAAACATGCTAGCAGCCTAAGAGAGGTCAGCTGACAGCTCAGCTACTCATGATTAGAGCAGGAAGGTTAATGTATCCTTTGTTCTTCTGTGTTAAGCTTCTGGAGAAGGCAGAGGCACGTGAACGTGAAAGAGAAAAGGAAGAGGCCAGAAAGATGAAGAGGAAAGAAGCAGCTTTCAAGAGCATGCTGAAGCAGGCCACGCCCTCATTGGAGCCTGATACTACGTGGGAAGGGGTATGGGCTGGAATAAGTTGGAGTGACTTCTTGGCATCTTTTTTGACAATGCGGCCACCGCTTGTTTGGCTTTTTAAGCATTTATTTTGTATTTTACTTGTCCTGCTGCTGATACAGTATGAATTTTGCTCTCAGGTTCGAGAGAGATTCTTGAAAGAACCTGCTTTTGAGGACATCACTCTGGAGGCAGAAAGAAAGAGGATATTCAAAGATTTTATGCATGTATTAGAGGTAATGTTTTGAGAATTGTCTCAGTGTTTTTCAGCTTCACAAGCAAGTAAACAAAATGACTGATTAAAGATTATTTCATGCAAATTAAGCAATGTTGCAATGCTTTATACTGCTGTTTATTTAATAAGTAAAACTTTTTTTTTTCTTCTATTTTTGCAGCATGAGTGTCAGCACCATCATTCTAAAACCAAGAAACACTCGAAGAAATCCAAGAAGCACCACAGGAAACGATCTCGTTCTCGCTCTGTAAGAACACCACAACATTTACTTTTGAAAGCAGAAGCACACATTCAGTACCTACTAAAGTGCCTTTTCTCGTCCTGCAGGGTTCTGAATCTGAGGATGATGAGTATCACTCGAAAAAGAAGAAACGCTCGACATCGAAATCTCCATCAGATCACTCTTCCTCAGGGGAATCTGGTCAGTGTCTTTTAATAAACTACCCTGCTTAGCATTAATCAATAACATTACTGTCGTCACTTTAAATCTCCAACTCCACTCTTACTCCACTCTGTAGTGATGAGATGTATCAACTTATGTATTGATTGATTCTTTTTATAGAGAGAAGTTATAAAAAATCCAAGAAGCACAAGAAGAAAGGAAAGAAGAGGAGGCACAAGTCTGTAAGTTCTGCAGTGAAGTCTGTGCACCTCACTTTTTGTGTGATTCTCTTTGTAGCTTCATTACTTTTCACTTCTAGTGAGTTAAAGGGCACCTGTGGTGAATTAGTGTTACTAGCTATTTAAAACGATCACGTATAACTTCAGCGCTTCCTTCCAGCAACATCAGTCCATGCCCGTTTTTAGGGTACGTGCGAGTGCTGTGACAATGGGCATGCTCAGAGACATGTTGCCTTTCTGATTGACTGTTCCATCCTGGTAGTGATGCGAACTTTTTGGATTGGCCGACCCTGTGGATCATAATACATTATCAGCCAGTGCTGAGCTGCACAAACAGGCGCAGAAATCACATTTCTTTCGTGTTCCTAAACTACAGGACAGTGATGACAGGAAATCCAAGTTGGCAAAACATTAGCTGCATAAGCCTTCTGTCGTGCACATCTCTGGCAGCGTTCTCATCCTCAGAGTCACTAGAATGTTACGTCTCACTGTCTCCTCAAGACTCCTCCCTCTCTTGTTCAAATAGTTAACCATGTACACCCACTTCCTCGAAATTATTAGCCATGGATGCTTCTTGAACACGTTTTTTTTTAGCACCTAAAATGTCGCTCTTGGAAAAGATCTGCTTGTTTACTTTCACTGGTAAAACGGACCAGCGAGTTCACATCACTTCTGGGAAAAAACGCCTGCTAACCATTGGTTCAGCCTCCTCTAGTAATCTACAGGATAAAATGAACCCAGTTTTGTGCTTTTAAAGGTCATTTATGTTAAAATTGCTGTGAAGATGACCAATACCGGTAAACTTTAAGGTGACTTAATCTTTCATCTGAGTTTTTTTTAAAACATGTCATTATTTTGAGTTACCTTATTGTTTCTGCGTAATTACCTATAAATTAATGGTAATATTGATCTAAGTTTTTGATCTCTTTATTTTATTTGTATTATTTCATTGTAGCAGTTTGTATTCATCACCGTTCTCTCTTCAGGCTTCCCCAGAGTCGGATGGAGAAAAGGACCGAAAAGGACGAGATAAAGACAAGGATAAAGAGAATGATAAGTCTAGAGGGAAAAATCGTAATGAATCCAAACAGAAATCTCCCAAGAGGAAAGCGCCTAAAGAAGAGGTGAGGTGTTACTTCAGCCAAGTTCATGCGATCTCAGTTGAATAGCTGTTTGGTCTTCTGCTTTCTCAGCCACAGAAATCTAGAATAGCTGATTGACTGTTGTTTCTGTCTCAGGGAGGGTGGGACACATCAGGCAGTGAACTGAGTGAAGGAGAGTTGGAGAAAAGGAGAAGAACTCTTTTGGAGCAGTTAGATGCACCTTAGATGACCCCAGCCTGTGTCCGTCCACTTCACGCTGCAGAAGCTGCATTCCTCATAATGTTTGTAAGATAACTCACACAGTGTACTGATGCTGTGCAAAGAAAACACTTCTCTCCCTTTAGAGCAGGACGCGCTCACTGATTATCAGAAAACATCTCCAGCTTTCTCTGTAGTCTCTCAGAACTCCGCCAGGGTGCAAAACTGAGTCGGTGTGCAAAGGGGTTTTTTTCTTTGTTTGTTTGTTTTGGTTTTTTTTTTTCCTGGTGATTTCAGATTGTTTCTGTTTTCCTTTTGCTCTTTTGTTCCCTTATCCACAAAATTCCAATTGTTTAGGCAGTTGTACATTTATTTTGTAATTGCTAATAGTTTGTCTTAAAAATTATTGTTTACAGGTGAAATAATAAAAAAAAAAAAATCTGTGAAAACAAATGTCTGTTTGACCAGACAGCAGTGATCTTTTTTTTATTTAAACAATCTTCTAAAGAGTTTTAAACACAATCCCCACACAATAAATAGTCTTATACTGTAGGCACCCCATTGATAAGGAAAAAGGTGTCTAACCATCGAAGGTCAATAACTGATTTGATAACTAACTTACAACTTAATTAATAACTAAGTCAGAACTTAGTGTTTGTCCCTCCGGTGTACATGTACATCTTGTGCTGATATTTCGCATGCCGCTATATAACCGTTGTAATGAGAATGAATGTCTGAGTGATGGTAACTTCTTCTACTTCATCTTCCCCTCCAAACTGTTACTTGTTTCAAGCCATAAAATACACTTTTTTTTTAACAATGTAAACAGAATTCTGTGTGCCATATGCAGTAAGTATCTTGTTTTTTTTTTAGTTGGCAAAATAAACTATTACTTCCTCGCAATGCATTATTCATTTGGACAGAAAGGCTTTTAACCCAGTGACATTAGGAAGCGCATAACGTTTCTGCCACATATATTGTGCTTTCGGAAGTGAACCTATCCAGCGGAATGGCATCTTGCTACCTTGTGGTGATATTGAGTTTCCATTAAAGATATCTTGTCTCAATGGCGACACACTTTCAGACAGTATCAAAACTTTAAGGAGGGGCAGTCATAACATCATGGTTACATGACATTACATTATTGATGGCGTCATCAAAACAAATTCACACTGAAACCTTTCATCGGGGGAATTTCATTTTTTCGGAGCTCCACTTTTTCGCAGTGCTTAAATCTTTATATAAGTGTTGCACAGTGTTATACTGCAGTAGTGATGGATCAACCAGTGTTGAATATGTAAAGGATAATGTACTGTGAGTCGGTCATTATCATACAGTAAACCCTGACTGGGTGATTCTAGGACACAAAGTTTTGAATCATCCTAAAGGGCTTTATATAAGGGATAATGTGAGCTGCTCGGTATTGCAAAATTACCACAGACAGAATGACTTTAAGATCTCTGTGACTCTCGCGGTTCATTTCACAATTGAGGTCTTGAATCAGTCTGAAGGAATTTATTTTGCAATAATGTCCAGGGATATTATGCCTTACATAAAGGCCTTTAGGGTAATTCAAGACTTTGTGTCACAGTCCTGAGTCACTCAGTCAGGGTTTATTTTGCAATAATGACCAGAATGTTGAATTTTAATCCCACTTATTTCAATCATCAAACGCAAAATATTGATTTGAAATAATTTTAGTTTTGAAAGCAGCGTAACGGTAGCTGACTTAAAAACGGTGTACTTGTCTTTTTAATGAATGTTAATTATAAGATTTCCTGAAAATGAACTAAACCATTTCCCCTAGGTGAAGGAGTTGGCTTTGGGATGTTGATGTGGAATTATTTTTTTCTTTCCTGAGGTCAGTTCAGCCAACAACCACGGATGTTTCATGCTCTCCAAATCAGTGTTCTATGATGGTGTAACTTTTTTTTTAAAGCCAAAAAATGTACCTGATTTTTTTCTGTAGACTGATAAGTGCAAGAGGTTGTCCTCCATAGCAACAGTGTGTTATACTCAACAGTGATATTTTATAAAGAAATAACAGATTGTTGAATACTGTGATTGGTCAGAATCAAGTATTCGAATGATATTATTCAGGTGGAGCTGATACATTAGATTTATCTTGATTTGCATTGTGCAGATGTGAATTCATCTGTCTTTGAATATAAAAGTAACTTCTGTACTGCGTTTGTTCAGCTGTGAAGTACCAGCAGTAAACCACTCGAGCTGTAATGCAATGCCACATTCTGTATCTATCTACATATAGTAATTGAGAGTGGTGATGTTGGGTGGCCAGCCCGTTCCCCTGACTACACCCCTTGTGATTTAATTTTTTTTTCTGTGGAGCTTTCTTAAATCATGAATGTATAATCATTGACCCCAAACTCTTAAAGCCCTTTCTATTCAGCAGGAGATCGCTGCCGTTCCACCCAACATGACCCGTCAAGCCGGGGCAAGTTTCAGAAATCACCATCAAGCATGTACAGACAACGACGGCCACCACCTGAAGGATGTCATCTTTATTCAATACAGTTTTTATTCATCATGTAATGAAGTTTCATCTGCACAAATAATAATTAGATTATCTTGATTTTTTTTTTTATTTACTTCGAAATTTGGATAGTTTTGCACACTGAAAATTTTTATCTAAAGTAAAACCACTCTATTGGTAAAATTAGTTGGAAACTCATTTTCACAGCTTTAAGCTCAGGTTAAAACGCAACTTTACTATTCACTGAATGCTCAAAATTGACAGCAATCATGCACTGTGCCCATTTTGTTTATTTGATATTTTTTGCACATTGGTGTAGTGGTTAGCACATCGACCTCACAGCAAGAAGGTCCTGGGTTTGGCCATTTCTGTGTGGTGCTTGCATGGGTTTCTTCCGGGTAGTCCACTTTTCTCGCAAAGTCCAAAGACATGCACATTAGGTTAACTGGCTGTTCCATATAGCCCCTAGGTTTGAATTTGTATGGTTGTGTTTTTGCCCTGTGATGGTCTGGTGAGCTGTTCACCCAGTATCAGCTGAGATAGGCTCCAGTCTCCCCGTGACCCTAATAGGATTAAGCAGTTTGGAAAATGAGTGAGTTATCTTATCCCTTTTGATTTTTCCACAAAAGGGGTGGGCCAGATAAACTGTCACAAGATACACCACTTTGTGTAAATCCATCTCTTGATATTTTCTACCCGGTGTATCAGTCATGCTGGACGATGTTTGCTTTTTTGATGTCAAAGCAAAGTGATATTGTATGTAAATAAGCACATTCAATAGAACACAGAACCAAGGCCCTTAAGCATTTCCAACCATCTCTCATCCATCTGTTCCAAATCAATGAGCTGTAATGTAGCAGAATTATGGCTATGTAAATTGTTTATTCAATCAGTGGCATTGAAAAACTGTGGCTCTAACACATGTTATTAAAATGAAATTCTGTTATAACAACACAATGCCAGAAGATACATCTTGGATTAGAGGACAAGATGACATGCCAGTTTGATCCAGATCAATAGATGGAACGGAATGCAGGAAGGACATGAGATTGCAGCATACAGAGAGACATGTCAGTATTATTAAGAGATGTTATATGGCATCAGATTGTGCCAGGTATTCTATTGCCTTAATACTCTCAGGCAAGCGTAAAATCTGAGATCTCTGCTAGGTATGTAATCAAAGATACAACAAATTCATGTCTTTGATTCATTAAATATACAAAATGGAAAAATAAAACAAAACTATAAGTTAAAATGACATTCAAATGGAGTAACAGGATGATGAAATCAATATGTACAATATTAACTTGCTAATGAAAGTTAAGGGTCTTTTTTTTTTTTTATTAACGAAATCATTTTGTAGCAAAATATCTGTACAATTCGAGTCTTTCTAGTCTTTTCCTTAGATAGAGCTGGTAGCTGAGATAAGTTGAGTGGTCTGCATAAGCCACACAGAGAAAGGCTGGCTTCAGTGGTTGAATAATCTACTTCCAATGTGTTAGTGGCGACACCGCATGTGCCTCTGCATTCTTTATCAAAAAAAAAAAAAAAAGTTCACAAAAGGTGAATCAGGTCTCTGAGGTGGTGTTCCTTTATTCTCTTTGGTTTGTACTATAAGTGTATAACTGGAACAGCTGGAGATTGGATCTGTTCAGTGTGTCACACTTAGTTTCCCACTGAAGGTCAGCTATTCACTATAAGCTACGTGGCACTTGGGTACAGTTTTATTAATCACTTTAATCTGATGGAGGATGAAGACGGTTCATTTCATGGTGTGACTAAAATATTGTATTTTTTTTTTTTTCATGTCACTGGGAGCTGAGAGGATTTTAGTCTAAGGATTTTTCTAACACTGCTGAGTGACAATACTTACGTTATGTACATTTCACATTAACTTGGAACCATCGACTTTTCCCAACCTTTCACCACTTCCATTACTACTTCCCCGTAAACCTTCAATCATTTATTTTTAAATTAAACAGGTCTTCATAAAACCTGCCATGCTGTCAATCAAACTGCCTTTCCATTCTTTTCTGATTTGCCCTAAGCTCAACATGCGTGGAATCTTTAAGAATACACTTAGCCCTTATCCACACAGAGGAAAAATTGTTTTTGAACAACATTGTGCAGTAACAGCAATATGGTAATCACCACCGGAATGTATGAGTTCACTGTGGATTTCCACACTGGTGTATTTTCCATTCGTAAGGAAATCATGTTCGTATCCAGTTTAATAAGTGACACTGTGGTAAATGAGAAAGTTCCTATTGCTTGAAATAAATCAATACATAAAAAAAAAGTAAAAAGACAATATCACACAAATGTTAAATTCAGGCACTTGGTCAGAAGTATCTTGAGCTGTTGGCCCTTGAGATGAACATCCTCACTCTTTCTTGATCATTCATTAATCCTTTTCACAAAGGCAGAGGCCGACAACCAATCACGTCCACTCTGCTGTCGTTACATCACCAACTCTGCATTGTTCATTGGCCGTAAGCTCTGATCATCAAAACGTCTCCGGACACTCCTCCTCACTGCATCAGCGCGCCTATATGGCTGATTTCTTAGATCTGATGGCAAAAAGATGCCAATCGATCATCATGTCAGAATATGTAAACAGATGCTGGGTGTGCTGACAATCAGACAAAGCAGCTTGAGCTTCACAGAAAAAAAATTCTTCTTTAAAAATAAAAAAAATTAAGATACATATAGAACTGTGTGTGTCTTATTAAAATATTGTTGTCAATCTATAAAAGCAGTGCAGACCACACCCTTAGAAGTTTATCCCTTTAGGGAAATGTGTGTCAAAGAGATTACTTAAGATTACATGAATGTAAACTCTGTTGATTTTTTTTAACTTAACCAAATATAAAGGTTAAGAATTATGTACAGTAAGAGATGAGGGACAAAGAGAACATCATAATCAGAATAAAGAAGTTGAGGTTAGGTCAAATAAAAGGGATAAATAGAAAGGGATGCTTGCCAGGTTTGAGTAACATCCATCACTATTGGGTTGCTACTGGACGAGTTCCTTACCCTCGAGTGCACATTTGGAAATTTAGTAATATTATTCTTCTTTAGGGCTGAGAGGAGAGGAGACAAAAACTGAGGTTAAAATAAAGTCGAGGTGAATGGACAGAGAAGTCGCCAAGCACGCCAAGCCAAGCTGCCCAGGGGTAAGAGATCAGAGAGCAGAGTTGCAAGACAGCCTTTAGCTGTGTGAAGAAGCATTCTGTGGCTTTATGAAGACAACAAGCAGTCATGGAGAAGGAATTAGCAAAAATACTTCAACTGTTAACACTCAAGCTGCTTTGCATGTTGATCTCCAGCATCACACTGAGCAAATACCAAG
This sequence comes from Neosilurus mollespiculum, assembly GCA_030014195.1. NCBI lineage: Eukaryota > Metazoa > Chordata > Actinopteri > Siluriformes > Plotosidae > Neosilurus > Neosilurus mollespiculum. The sequence goes on along the minus strand of JAQMYF010000012.1, from coordinate 33,741,440 downwards.
ATATGCATGAAAAAAAAAAAAAAAAAAACCCTGATAAAGGAACAAAAACTGCAATGCATATTAGGGTTAATTTGAGGTTCATATATAAAAATAAAGAAAATAACCATGCACACAGCCCAATACACATTCAAACAAAAACAAACCAGCAAGCAATTAAAAAAAAAAATGAGGCAAAGCGCTAGAGTTCGTTTGGAGAAAAATATATATTTCATGCAGCAGGCGATGAACATGGACATCAAAGTAGCTAGAACAGAATATTTCACAAGCACTTCCTGTTAATTCAAATGTAGCTAGAAGGTGAACTACCCCTGGAAGGGAACAGGAAAGCCACTGAATGAAACAAGATGGAGCAAGTCAATATTATCATGCAAACAATGCAAAAAAAAAAAAAAACAGTGATATTATACACACATTATGATGGACTGATGAAACACTCAAACAAGTCATAATGCCAGGGAATAAACCAAAATGCCCAGAGATGCATATAAACAAGTCAAAAATATCTTCTCCTTCATTTATTTTTTCCCTTGTTTTTATTTCCATGTTCATTCAATTTATTTCAATTTTCAGTTCATTTTTGTTTCGTTTTTAAACAGTACACTGAATAAGATGGGTGATAACTGTCAGCAGGGGGCACGCTAATCACGTTTTAACACGCCCAAATTGAATCGAATCTTAAGAGTGTAATCAGTGCACATGATTTGGTTGAAAGTGGCTTTTCAATCTCCTAAATCTTATTCTCTCTGGCATCATTGGTTCATTGTGACAATCTTCTTGCTGTGATGGGTGATTATGGTTACGCTACATTGATGAATATGGCTCTATGATACATTCCATGCAGAAGATGATTTGATGAATTCACTCTCACCCAACCCACACACACACACACACACACATAAAAACACCTCTCTTCATGCAGGGTTTTGGAGTGAAGAAAATGTAAGGTAGTCATGGTGATTATGGACACACCCAGAACAGAACACACACACACATATGTCCAGAGGAGTGAGTACGTGAACCCAAATGGAGGAAAATCTCACCCAGGAACTCCCACCCAGAGCATGAAATGTGTGAGATGTGAAAGGAGCACACAGTGGATAAAAAGAAAAAGAGGAAGAGAAAGCATGCTATTTCTAGCAACCTTTAAGAGAGTGTAAACTTTAACAATGGAGTTCCTCATTGAAGAAGCGCGAGCCCCGTTTGGCCGTGCGCGCCGTAAAGGGGACAGTCTTCAGCACTGCATTCGGACAAAACAGCAACACACACACACACAAAGGACACACACACATACATACACACACACAACATAAACACTTAATCAGCCAGCACAGCAGCTAGGATGTTAGCACAGCTCCTGCATATTCAGCAGCACAGCACAATGAAACGTCTAATGGGTTAATAACATGTTCTACTGTCAGCTGTTCTTAAAATAAAAAAGGATGTAACAGGGCAGCATGAGAGCCTACTGCAGCCAACATTCCATATCTACTCAACGCACACTCCAGCTTGTCAGATCAAGCCCTGCTGCACTACAGAGGAATGTTTCTCACTGAAAGAGATCAATGGAGGCTACCTAAAGTACCATACTACAGATTTTGTTTTACATATAACACACATTTCATCTCTCTTATACTGGATTAGTTATCAGGAGGTTATTTTACATTAAGAAGTGGTTAATCTAACAACTGTAGCTCAGTTACTGTCTGTTAGTGCTTTAAAGTTGCTAAGTTAAATTACAAAGCAAAATTTCAACATGCGCACTTGTCTAGAGCACTGCAGCCAATCCCAGCTCAGGCCAGAAAATACAGCGTCTATGTGTGAATGAGGTGTCTGAGCACAGAGGTGTACAGATGTTCGTCCTGTAAATGAGTGTGGAAAGAAAGCTGTGTGTGTGTTACCAGTGATAATGTCCTCGATGGTGCCGTCTTTTCCCTCATAAACATGCCGACTGTCCTTCACTTGCTTTTTCTTCAGCTCGGCTATCAGCTCCTGCTGCTGTCGTTTATTCTTATGAGAGGGGGACTGAACACACACAAAAATATATATAAATAAATCTATAAATAAACGTGAAAGCCGCAGTACATGTCTGCCTCACAGCAAGAAGGTGCTGGCTTTGATTCCTGGGCTCTGTGTGGAGTTTGCATGTTCTCATGTTTGTGTGGGTTTCCTCTGGGTAACTCTGGTTTCTTCTCACAGTCCAAAGACATGCATATTAACTGGATGTTTCAAATTGCCCCTTGGTGTGGGTGTGAGTGGCTGTGTGTGTGTTGCCCTGCAATAGTCTGACGAGCTGTTCAGGGTGTACCCCGCCTTCACTCAGTGAGATGACCCGTGAGGCTAGTAGGATTAAGTGGTTTGGCAAATGAAAAAAAAACGAGTGATGATGAAATGTGGAAAAGAAAAAAAAAAACTCAACAGAAGTCAGTGTGTATCATGCTCTTCTTTGGCTTTTATAACATCAAGCTCATGCTGGTATTGTTACCTCCTCCAAGAAGGTTATGTTTTTGTCAGCAGTGGTTTGTTTGGTCAGTGGTAGATCCACAACGTGAAAAGAAAAACATGTAACAAAAAAAAAAAAAAAAAAAAAAAAAAGGCACTGTCCCCCCCCCCGTCCCGACGTTGAGTATAGGTCTGTGACTCGGCTAGGAGAATATAGATATAGCATATGTAAATACACACACAGCAGGTTTTACCTTTTGATCTTCCTGCTCCATGGCCTCCTGCTCTAACAACTTTTCCATCAACATCTGCTCCTGTCTTTTCCTCTGCTCATTTTCCTCCTCTGCTTGCTGAGATAAAGAAAACAGCATGTCATAAATCATGTGCACTCTTTCCATGTTAGACATCTGTGTTTGCTACTGAAGTCATTAAGAAGGTGTGTGACTGGAGGTTTTACCCTGTATGCCTTCACAAAGCGAACAAACACGGGGAAGAACATTGACGGAGGCATGGTTTTGGAAGTCTCCCCAAAAAACTTTACTACCTCATCGAAAGCGTCCTGAAAGAGGAGAATGACGTCACCAGGGATAATACACATACACATACAGTATCCGCACTGGCACTGAGTCCAGCTATCATTACATAACAAAAAGAATAGGAGAATTTGATTGGATGGAAGGATGGACTGATAAATGGATGGATGGGTTAAAGGTACCTGTGCAATCTTGGCATCATCCTGTAATTTCTTGAGCTTGCTCTCATTGAGATGTATAAAGTCTTTGAGCAGCGTGTTGTGACCATGCATGCTATACTCTCTCCTAGTTAGATCCAATCCTCTCTGGAGCTCCTTCACATCCAACAGTACATTCTCTAGAGACACTAAAACAGAGAAAACAAAAAACTCAATACAAATAGAAATCTTCTACACAAATCAGGGGGAATCAAATTTAGATTACATTTATTTAATTTTTTTAGACACTGCACCTGCTGCTGCTTTTTCCACATAATGGATCTCATTATAGAACAGTGTCACCTGCTGGTATTTCTCCTTCACTACATTTGCAATGTAGTGCAATAGTGTTATCTTCCTGTCTGTTGATTTGGTATCTATTAACTTAAAACACAAAACCAGGTAAGTGTACTGAATACTGAGACTTCAATGGTGTAAAAAAAAAAAAAAGCAGGTCTTACCAGGTCTAAACTCTGAAGCTTGAAGCCGTACACTGCCCCTCTTTTACTGCTGTTCATGTAGTTCCCAAGAGCCAGTATAATCTGAAAGTGCAGAAAAATAGGAATGTTTTAGTAAGAATGTACAAGCAAAGAAATGATAGAAAGATCTGGGAAAATACTACACTAACCTCCAGGATTTTCTTGAGTTTTTGTGAAGATTTGATGGACACCGACGCTGCAATAATGGCATGCAGTTGCTGTTGGGTTAAAAATAAATAAATAAGAAAATATCAAACAGACCTTTTCAGGTTTTCTAATCATGCATGGCCAAAATATGCTGAATTAAAAAAGACATGAGAAGCCCTCTCTAACACAGTTATAAATTATTGGAAAATTAGCTGTTAGTTACACTCACTCATTTTCCAAACTGTTTAATCCTGTTAGCATCGCGATGAGGCTGGAGCCTATCTCAGCCGACACTGGGTGAAGGCAGGATACAGCCTGAAAAGCTCGCCAGGCCATCACAGGGCCAACACACATTATCATTTACACTCAGACTCACACCTAGGGTTAATTTGGAACAGCCAGTTAGCCTAATGTGAATGTTTTTGGACTGTGGGAGGAAACCCACACAAGCACGGGGAAAACATGCAATCTCCACACTACACAGCGACGCCCTGATCGCTTTGTCAGGGTCTGTCTTGTAATAAGGCTTGTTGTACAGTATCCGTTACGTAATAGGTGGCAAATATTTAAGACATACCGGTGTGAGCATTTGCACACTCTCATTAAAGTTCCCCACAAATGCCATGATGGTCATCTTCTGCATGAGGCGCTCAATTTTGCTGAATTGCATCATGAAGCGGTCCTCATCCGTGATGTTTTCCAGGGGCTTTTTCTCTTTCTCATACTGCCGTAGCATTTTTACTTCAGGCTCTGTGGGGATAAAGCGCTGTAGACACTCCACAAAGTCCACTGGCAACATCCGCAGGTCAAACCTGAGAGAGGTGTGGAAAGAACGATGATACATTTAAATGCATGGGGTTTTTTTTTTTTTTTTTTTTTTTTTTTTAAACCCAGGTTTCTCCTTTAAATGCAGGAGTGGCTGCAGCAGGTATGACAATTTCCACAGAATAATAAGGCTTTTATGAAAATGAGAGGACTATGGTGGTGGTTCTTGTTGCACAGTAGACAGCAGTATGAATGTGCAAGCTGTAGACCTGAACAGTTTGTGTAACATGAAGTTGATACAAATTCTGTTGTTGTGCAGTGAGAGTAACAGTAAATAAAACCTCTATAGAATATATATATATATATATATATATATA
>JAQMYF010000012.1:33709301-33731564 GCA_030014195.1 Neosilurus mollespiculum | reverse complement strand
CCCCCCCCCCCCCCCCCCCCCCCCCCCCCCCCCCCCCCCCCCCCCCCCCCCCCCCCCCCCCCCCGGCGATGAAACACTGCCAGAAGATAGTTCTCCCACAGAGACTCAATTAGCAAGACCAAATATAAAGTCATTTGCTGATTCTAATCTGCTTGCTGTGTGCCACAAACAAGAACTGCTGGATCTGAAGGCAGCCATGGCTCTGTTATCATTCCCAATGTAAAGCTTATAAAATGACATAGTAGCACAACAGAAACTGAATGTCTCAAATAAGGGGTCCTACAGGTCACATATCAGTTTGGTCTTTAGAATAAAGGAGCACTGATGCACTAGATTAGAGAGGATCTAACTTTCAGACTAACCACAGAAGTACATCTAAACGACTCACATGATGCAGGCATAGGCGGAGGTGGCGGGGGAGGTGGTGGCATTGACATGCCTGCTTCTATACCGTTACTTGGTCCCACAGGACCTACCACTGCACCCCTGGGTACCCCCATCACACCCTCTGTGCCCGCCAGCAGGCCATTAGTGGACGGAGTGGAGGCTAGTATGGCGATATCACCGTCTCCTTTCTTCTGGATCTTAATGGTTCCTTGCTTTTCCAGTTCATGAATCTTCTTTTCTAGATTGGACTGCCTCTGAATGGCCTCGTCTTTTTCCTTCACCATCCTCCTCAGTGTGTGCACCTGCAAGCTAGCATCCTTGTAGACTTCCTATACCCAATTGCAAAAGAATAAATGCAATCATACTGTTTTATGTTCAGACTGTTTTGTATATAATGAAAGTTTTGGCTTGCAGCAGGTTTCAAAACAAAATAAACAGAGATAAAGAGAAATGGAAACTCTCACCCGTATAGAGTCCAGTTCTTTGTTCTTATGCATTAGCTGCTTCTCAAGTTCTACAATCTTTGCCATCGCTTCATTTTCTGTGTCCTGTAACTTTTCTGTCATCTGCATTGGGAGTTAGGGGAAATGTGCCCAAACAGAAACAAATAAGGTTATGGAAAGCGGAAAAATGAACAACTGGCTTTAGATCAAAAGGTTACAGCAACAACTCCAACAAAACACATTCCAGCATTAGTTCAGTTGATCCATGTAAATTTGTTAAATAGGAAAAAGGGAAACGAATCAAATGGAAATGTTCAAAGATACTTACTTCCTACTCTGAAATGGCTTCACTTCAAAGTTTGACATGCCATTCATTGAGTATCTGGGGCGCTATTTGTGTTATTTCCTTCGTTATCTTATTAGATGAATTGAGAAACAGTTTTAATTGATCTAATTTGTTTAATAATGTCTATTGCTTGTTTTTTTAACGTCATGCCAAAAGCCCCACAGGCCTGCTCATTTTCAGGTTTTTCCTATTCCTAAAACTACTTTTTAATCTTACAGCTAATTAGAAATGTCTCCATCTGTTTGGTTATGTCTACTGAGAGCAGGAGAACCTCAACGCATAAGCCAGATCTTTGAAATGTGAGGCCAACTGAGTTAAACTTGGGCAGTATTGGCTCAAATGTTAAGGTACTGGGTTACTGCTTAGATGGTTGAGGGTTCAAGCCCCAACACTGCCAAGCTGCCACTTTTGTTTCCTCCAGCAAGGCTATTAAGTCTTTCAGGGCCAGCCATATCATGGCTGATCCTGCACTCTGACTGCAACTTCTGAGAGCTGGGATGTGTAAAGAAAAAAATCTCTCTGAGCTACAATGTATATGTGACAAATAAAGGCTTCTTCCAGCATTCTTCTTTCCAGAGTTGAGATTTTAGACAGATGTGTCAAACACATGGAAGGAACGTTTCTTATTTTTGTTCTCACGGTCTCAGACAAGGGAAATGTGATGGGTATCTTAACACGGTACTCACATGAGACATGCTTTCCTCAAGCTCCTCCACACGTTCCAGCGCCGCATTCTTTGTCTCAGCATCCTCCAGTAGAGCTCCCACATCAAACACGTTATCCAGGTAAGCCTGGATCTGCACCTGCAATTTATCACTCTCAGTGTGCTTTAGCTTCTACTCCGAGCACAAAGACAAAGGAGAAAAAAAACAGAAAACACAATGAGCTGATCAACAAATATAGCACAGAGAAATGTCTCAATGTGTCAAATCTTAATGTGTTTTTTCCCCTTCATATAAAACAGCTAAATAAACCTGGCCTTTAAACCCCTGTACTCACATCCAGGTACTCATCCAAACACAATTTGGTGAAGTCATATTGTAGGTGTACTCTGAAATTCATATCTTCTACTGAGTGGACCACAATGTTGATGAACTGCATACATGCCACCTGGAAGGAAGTGGATAGCTGAACATTAATTGGTAGAATTGTAAAGAAGGAAAGCAAATGCTAAACTTAATATTAAACTGACCAAATAGGGTGCGCCTAGTTACTATACCCAGGTTTGTACAGCATGTAAAGCACATCCAGCAAAAACACAATGTCAATTTATTTGACAAGAACAATACCTTAATAAAAAAAAATTTCATCTTAAATAACAATAACTGCATAAAAAATAAAGGAAGGACAAAATAATAAGGTGGTGATAGTACAAAAATGTCAATGAAGTACTGACCTGACAAACATGGTTACACAAACAAATTAGCTGCATTGTGCTGCTTGCTACTCTCTTGCACCTGTGGCTGTACACACTACTAGACAGACTCTGGGCCCGACTCCACTCATTTGCATGTTTTTTAAACCTAAAACTGCAGTAATATAAGGCTGGGCCTTCTACAGTGCTTGCTAACATTACATTACCATGTTATATTAATGCCACTGTTTACTCTTTAGAGAACTGTAAAATTGGGCACAGACTCTGTTTTCTTCTATTTCTGTAAACCAAGCTGCACATGTAGAAATCATAGACCGTGGATAGGGTGAATGCATTGTAACTTGCTATACCTCTTTTAAAGAACACACTCTAACTAGCCTATCCCGAGTGAACTACATGTAGAGCTTCCTTTGAACTGACCAATTCTGTGTTGCCTTGCCCCAAGGAAAGTGTATAAAAGTCTAGAAGTCTCAGTATAAAAGCATACAAGAATCATAAAATAAAGAGAGAAATGTGTTCTCTGTGTGAGGTTCTTTGTTTGAATTACAATGCAATCGTGCCTTTTTCTCTTAATATTCAGTGAACATAAAATCAAAAGTAAAACCTTAGGCTACAAAGCTACAAACTGCACAAATTGTTCAGCTACAGATTATTCAACACTAGCTAGCCAAAATTAGTGTAAGAGGTAATGCCCTGACCAAAATCACTTAGATTATTCTCTTTTTATCAGGTACATACAGGGTAACCCATGTACACACTATAGAAATGTTATTAAATATGCCCATTACCCTATAAATGAGCTGCTGTAAGCTCGAAATTAAGGCATAGTAGCAAGTCAAGTGGCTCACACTTATCACATCGCAAAAAAAGAAAGCATTTTGGAAGACATGCTAGCAGTGTGGTTTTCTAAAGTGTTCTCACCTGAATAAAAAGAAAATCAATGTACTGTATATTTGTATTTCTAAAATTATGTGGACACCAGACCATCACACCAATATGCTGGCCTTCCCCACATCTTCAGCACTGTCTAGAATGTCATTACATGCTTGAACATTACACTGTCTCTTCACTGGAACTAATGGACCCAAACAAAACCTCTGAACAACAATGCACCTTGGCATGAGGTTAGTGGAGACATAGTTTGCCAAGTTTGTAGAAGAACTGCAGTGCCCTGACCTCAACCCTCAGTGAACATGTTTGGGATGAACTGGAACACAGACAGAACCCCAGGCCACCTCATCCAACATCAGAGCCAGACTTCTCTAATGATCTTGTGAAATTTGCTCACAAGCAAAATCTAATAAAAAGTTTTCCCAGAAGAGAGGAGGCTGTTATCGCAAAGGGACAACCAACTCCATAATAATGCCCATGGTTTTGGAAAAAGACAATCAAGAAACAAACACAGAAATGTGATGGTCAGGTGTACACATAATTTTGCAATATAATGTATGCAGAACATACTGAGGAAATTTGACAAAAAAATGCAACTGACTCCATATTTGCTATTCAGGCATTTTTGACCCCCAAAAAGAACATTTGCTGTCACAAACGTAAATATTCATAATCTGGGTGAAAGAAAATACCTCCAAAAGATAAAATTATCAATATCACCACATTCTTTTATGTTGTCTGTTGTCTTTTTTTATTATCTGGAGAAATATTTAATTGTGTACAAAATGGACATATATTAAAAGGACACTTTTATGCAGTGATTTATTAAATGTTTTGTTATTTTCCTTCAGCTTTTGATAAAAATCTAGTTGGAAGTAAGCACTGTCCTTTAGATTTATATGTTCCCAAAGCCTATCTCTTCGCAGATGTGAGGAAAAGCTTTCACTGATGCTGATGAAATTCACGTAACTATCTGTCCTGACTGGTAATTAGCTTTATTAGACCACAATAAAGTTTATTGTAATTTTTTCTGAAGTTTACTTGCTGACAATTAAATACCAGTGTTCTTTTAAATTTTCATGTAACAATACTTAATGTAGTTTAATCTGTAATGCAAAAGTTAGACTCAACATGCCTGCGTATGAAATGGAGATTGCGTGAACAATCAAACTTGACCTCTTAAAGCATTCCTATTGGCTAAAAGTTGTGCTAGTGTATGCACACGTCATAAGCTGTTTGTCTAAATGTTATGTGAAACATTACTCTTGCCACCTCTGTCTGTCTTAGCGCTGTAGAAGTGCAAACAGAAAGGATATTTAGAGTACCTTGATCATCCGTATTTACTTATATTTATACTACTTACTGATTTAAATACTCCAGCTTGTAAAACATGATCAGAAGATGTTAATACAGAAGCTTCCTCCAACCTGACGGAGATGTTGCAAGCCGGCCCATTTACCAGCAAACGTATTGCTCTGATGTGTTTCAATGGCTTGTACCACTAATGTACCTTAGACACTTATCTTTTACTATCACAGCAGGTATTGAACTTTCAGAGAAAGGTAGTGTTTTCTCAGCACTGGCAGTTCTAAACTTAAATCTATTTGGCCTTGAAAAATGGCAAATAGCACATATGTAGTAAATTATTATTTACTAATTAATATTGCTCATTGAGTAGGATATGACTAAAATTACTGCAGTTTCTCATCAAATAAAAACTAGACTAAATCTTAAATATTAAATAACTACAACAGAAATTAAGCTACTAACGGTTTTCATCAAAAGTCTCAGTCTAAATTAACAATGCAGCAAAAGTGACACGGAGGTGCAGAAGAATTTTTTCCAGAAGAGTTTTTAGAGGGTTTTTCTGATACATAAATGACTACATGATGATAACGAACTGACACAGATTTGTAAACTTAGTACACAAGAACTAAACACACACAGATGGGCCTTCTTCTCTCTGCCTAAGTTATAAAAATTAGTTGAGCAGTAGTCCAGGGATTATTTAAGCAGCACAATAAACTAGAGGTGTATTTAGTGAGCAGTAATAATTTACTATTACAAACTGAACTTACAAACTGAATAGTAATTAAGAATGAAAGATTTAACAGAAGTCATTGATAGCTGCCTGGTATGGGTTTGGATAAGTACCATGAAGTCAATGTTATTGTCCTCATTCTTGAAGTGCTCCATCAGATTCTCAAAGCGTTGATCTTCTGAACAAACCTTTAAAACAAAGCATATTTATATTTTCTTTGCTTAAAGCAAACGAAATCGTTAGTAAAAATAAGACAAATGATAAAAATTACCAAGTGACCTTAGATAAGATCATGGAGTTACACAGATATGTAACGTATGTAATAAGTGCTTAAAAAACAGGGTGGTATGAAATATATCCAATTAATTATATATATTATACATGATTCTTTGAATTCTTATAATCAAATGCTATTTGTAAAATAAATAATAAACCATACAGAATCCATACTCCTGTTTCCAATCTGAGATCGGGATTTTTTTCTAACAGATGTAGTTTGCATGCATGCATGTTATTTGATGTTGGTTTCTTATAGCCCTAAAGCACAGTTATTTTTTTACTTCTAATAATTTAATCTGACAAAGCTAAAGACTCTGACGCTACAGACATTTTAAATGTTAACACATCTACTATGCATTATTTAAATTCACTCTTACAATGATAACACTGACATAAACAAGCAATCTCTTTCTCAACATCTGACTCCACTCCGTGTATGCATCATGAGTTGCCATGAAAGTAAAAGGCAAAGCAAAGGTTGGGGTGGAGCCAGAAAATGCAAACACCTGACATTATGCAGCGTATGCAACATAGGAAGGGACATGAATTGAAGATAAACAACATTTCCAAACAGAAACACAGGATGCACAGGATGATAGGACCCTGTACAGAGCAATGTTAAAAATAATGGTGATATTGGAACAATGCAGCTTGTCTACCTCTTTAAAATTATCAAAAGCAGCGAGAATGATCTCATGCCCCCCTCTGACTAGACACACTGCAGCCAGCAGCTCCAGTACTAATGCCTTTGTCCTGCAAACACACACACACACACACACACACAGGATTTTACATCAGTGCTGTATTTCTCCATTTCAAGTGCATGTCTGAAATTATATCATAATAAACAAAAATCACAGGAGTTTTACTAAAAAGTGTGCATATGCAAAGCCAGGCACACTCAAATATACAAATTAAGAGACTGTCCTGTTGCAGCTGCCGATATTTATGACTCTGCCAGAGGACTTGCAACCTGCCTAAAGGAGAGCGTTGCCCATGCTGGGAAAATTCCATTACAAAGCAGGTGTTTTCAATCTCCCTCTTTAAAACACTTTCTCCCTTTCTTCCTCAAGCACACACACACACACACACACACACACACACACACACACAAACACCATTTACAATGCTTTACCTGGGGTTCTTGTTGTTCAGACTTAGTGCAATTTCATTCACAGCATGAGGATGGGACATAACCATGTTGAAGCCATACTAACAACAAAAACATATGAAAAAGGGAGCGAATCATTAATGAGCAGAGAAGGGTGCCAGAAATTTACTTAAACACCAAAATTGAAACAGTTAAAAATTACCTGTCAAAGTGTGAACAAAGGAGAACAAAGTGTTTGCCAACATATTATATGTATTCTGTTGTGTGAGGTGTTCACCTGATAGTTCATAATGGCTCGCAGGCACATAATGCAGACGTGAACGTCGTCTTTCCTACACAGTAATCTCGAATTCTTCAATGTTCTTCTGCTGGGTAATGTATTACATCTGAGAGGGGAGTTAAGAGAGGAGGAGAAAAAGTTTCACAAAACACTGAAAAGATAAATTGATTTCCTACTAGCAATCAGGTGCAATTTGGGAAAGGGGGGAAAAAAACCCAGCAAACCAGAGCTATATCACAATCTGACAGTAAAATATTGAATGGTAGCGAAATGTCAAATGTTGTCATGGCGACAGCAGTGGAATCTAAAGTAAAATATAATGTTTACTATGCCCTGGAGACTGCCAACCCACCGTCCATGACTTAAATTATGGAGAGGACATTAAACACAGTAGCCTACAAACAGTGGTGCCTCTGCTGTAGAGAAGGTATTGTCTTAACTCGAGCAGCCTTACACACATATCATTTGCGCTGTGCACAATGGCACCATCATTGACATGCATGGCAGAGGTCTGTGGCGCTTTGCAGGCCAGAATGAACCTAAGGCTATTATGTGCAATACAGGGGCACAAAACAAAAGTTTAAAAGAAAAATTCAAAAGCACATGTACGCACACACACCTTTTAAAGAAATTCACACTAACAGAACCTTTACACACATCCACTCAGAGTGAATGCATATTCCCTTTTCTGTACATGTTTTGAAAAAGGTTATTTCTGTCTTGTCACAAGGCAAACACACACACACACACACACACAAATGTTTCCGATACTTCTTCCTCAAAGCACTGAGACAGTAGGAGTGAGACACAGGCTTGCACATACATGTCAGTCTGAGTCTTCCTTCATTAAGAGTTTCCTTTGAATATTTTTACTTTAATTATAAATATTATCCTGGATATGCTATTTTAAACATTATTAAGCATATGCAGAGAAATAAATACATGTGTACATTAGAGACGTGCATCTCCATCACTGAGGCCATGTGTTCTAGCAACAATCGCATACACTTAAGATACATATGAAGCTGTTGATAAGGTGATATGATACAAAACACCTCTGTTATTAATTATATAATAATAAAGCAGATTTTAGTATGTTGAAGATGTTAGAACTAATGCATCCTGACTTCCATCCAAAACTGTGACCGATACCCACTCCTATGGTGCACCAATGTGAATCAGTGAATCTTACAATGTCTGCTGTACATGTGTATATGAATACACACAAACACACCATTTCAAAGCAGCCTCACTTCCTGGCAAACATGAGAAGGATTTCAATAACAGAAAACACCATATGCTTTGTAATATTCATGCCAACGTGGTATTTATCAGTACCATTAGACAATTTAAAATTATCTAAAAGAAAAAAATAAAACAAATAAATAAACCCTCAGCCTCTAACAATCAGCATTGTTTTGTTCAAATACTGATACATTCTCTGTATTAGATGGAAAAAGGATTTACACTCAGTGTTAACAAACATGGCTCAACCCCTAATCTGTATAATCTTCAACCTTCCAAAGGGAGAGAGCCAAACTCCACACGTTTTTGTGATCAGGGCGCCTAAATGAAACACTGGAATGTTACAAAGAAGTCTGTGCTTACAAGTTTTCACTTCATCCTTTTACCACAAATATTCACAGTAACCAGTAGATCTGGTAAAACTATCATGATTATGGCGAATATGTTCTTGTGAGGATGAAGCAGGTTTGGTGTATTTGCTTCACTGTTCAAAACAAACTGTTGATTAATTGTGAGTTATTCATTAATCATTAGGAATGGAAGGCTGGTAACGTACTGTTTGATTTTCTTAAGGCTCCTATTCATATTCTGAGTTTATACTGTGTGCTGTGCTGACTAGTTTTGACAAGTTTATGTTACGACAACTAGACATTCATCTTACGCACTCTTGGTAACATAATACTGGTCAGGCAGATTGAAATCAGTACTGAAGGTCTTGCCTGGTTTCAGAGCCTTCTGAGAGTCAAAACAAACATCGAAAGAGGCTTAGGTGAACTGTAGAAGCATTTCAAATAAAGGCAATATGACAATAATTTGCCAACATTTAAAATTTTTATCTTAGTAAATAAAACTGATCATTTATAGTTCCACTTAATGTTTTGAAACAACCACCAAACAAGTTAATTCCTGTCATGGCAGATAGAAACAGTGATTCCCTCATCAGCTTCTTTTGTTATTTCTTGAAGTAAATTATACAAAATACACCTCAGTTTTTTGGGTTATCCACAAACTGCCCTGTCTTGAAAATATGTTGTTTAATAACAACAAAATTACATTTTACGGCATTTGGCAGATTCCCTTATGCAGAAAGACTTACAATTTATGGAATTTATACAGCTGAGCAGTAGAGGATTAAAGGCCTTGCTCAAGGGTCCAAGAGCAGCAACTTAGTGATACTGGGGTTTGAACCCTCAACCTCCTGATCAGTAACCCAGAGCCCTAATCACTGAGCCACTACTTATTATTTAAACAATAACAATAATGTTTTATTGTTAGGTTTCGAGTGTAGTAAACAGGTCCCTGTGGGTTAATTATTCTCTAAAAACATTTAAGTATTTAAATCAGCACTTTAATCTAAACTTGTGATCTGAACTGCAGCAGGAACTGGTCATGTCCATGATTACTCACTAAAGTCTAAAACACATCACTGTAAATCACTATAGCCAGATTGATTTGCATGCTGTTATACATGTAGGCAAATTACCACATAAGGTAATGTATTAACTTTAACATAAAATGACACCTTAATGTAGAGTGTCTCCCAGCTCTGCTGATGCTTCCAGGTATTGGAGAGGGTAGGCTGCTCCCCCCGCGGAGATCTTCAATAGAGCGACTCCAAGATTTAGACTTGTCCAGCACATTGTCTGTGCCATTTTCGAAACTGTCACCATCAAATCTACACACAACAACATACAGCATTCAGAATGCAAGCCCATTCTTTACACTAGCTGAGATCCATGCAGAAATTTTCATTTAAATTTATTCCCCCAATCACTGGGTTGAAAACTGTTATAGGCTAGCTCCAACCTTGTGACTGTTTCTGTCTCTGTGAATGGACAGTGTACATTATACACACTAAATCGCCCATTAGAGAGGGAACGATAGTGATGAGTCAATGTACCACAGCATATGTAGCAATGTGAGTGTGAATACATCTGCGGTTAAGGAGAAAGGATCTATTGTGCTCATTGTGCGTTGTGTATAAGCATGACTTACGTGACAGCGTACTGTGCAAATGAGAGATACTCCACCAACACATCCAGGCCCTTATTCTCCTCGTTAAGAAACTCACGCACCCATCTACACACAGAGACCGGGAGAGAGAGAGTGAGAGAGAGTGAGAGAGAGAGAGAGAGAGAGAGAGAGAGAGAGAGAGAGAGAGAGGAGTAAGGGACAAAACAATGACAGCTGCAAAAAAGGTACTTTTAGAAATCTCCAGAAACCTTGTGCTAAATCTGCAGGTCATAAAATATGGAATACTGTCTCAGACAGGAGCTGACGGAGGGACACAGGAAGGATTTTTACACTTCAAAAGCAATGGCAATCACACACACACACACACACACACACACACACACACACACACACACACACACATTCAGAAGCTGAGTGATCAAAAGCCACTTTTAACTAGTTCCCTCCACTGTGTGTGCACTGCTTGCTTTCATTTGGAATACCACATAGAAAGAACTTCCTTTGTTCTCAGTCTTTGATTGGCTTGTATCTGTTACAAATTTTACTGAGTCTAGTTTTGCAAACACTTCTCAAAGTAATTAGCATATAATTTAATACTGAATTTGATTTGTTTGATAACTTCCTTATATCCCATTCTCTTTTCTTTTACAAACACAGGACCTTCTTGCAGTGTGGTGGATGTATTACCCACTATGCCATTATGCTGCCAAGATTCCAGATTTGAATCCACTTGTACAAATATTGGATTTAACTGATTCACAAATTGATCGCATAAAGGTTTCCTCCAAAGTCTTTGGGAGCAGTTACAAAAAACGTGGGAAGCAGTGCCAACAGAAACTGTGAAAAAATATTTTACAATGCTGTTATAAAGGCCAAAGGAGATACTACATGCTAAATTTTTGTTGAATTTTGGTTTTACATGTATGTAATTTGTGTAATTTCCTTTTTATAATGACTTATCTTGTCTATTTTTCAATTACCAAAAACTAATAAAATGTGTGTTGTAAAACTAATTTTAAAAGTATTTGTATTCTTTAATTCACTGTATGACAGGTGGCCTAATGAATTTGTTAAGCAATGTGCAATTTCAACACAACCTTACTGTAACTTTAACTCTGTGCTCATGTGATTAACACCGTTATATTATATGGATGAGACAGATTAGTCACATAATCCCATTTGGCAGCATAACGTTTGCTAAAGCGACAAATGTCACTGGTAGTAACAGTAAGAAAAGCTCCATGCTTTGTAAATGAGATTTGTGTTTTTATATAAAGAAGAAGACTGTCACTTTGGTTCGGTTGTTTATGGAATAGCTGCCTGTCTGTGTGTGAAATCTTGTATATTTGGTGTACGGATAGTTGGAACAGCAGGAACAGCAGGACTTCCTGCATATCTGCAGCTGTGACCTCATCAAAATCTGTCAGCTTTTCCACTTCCCACTAATGCAGATCCCAGCATGGTGTTAGACTTGTTGTGGCAGTCCCCCCTTATCAAATGATCTCAGTCTCTCATTCTCTCACACTGTTAGCCTCGATGTCTAGCATTTGCCCTTAACGAGCTAGCAACCATAAGTGAACCGCCATACTCTCAAACTGTTCACTAGTCACTACCTTATAACCCACCATAATAAATATTTTCTCATTTTGAACATTTGAACTATACTTTATACTTTTGTTACAGTATGTCTACTTGCTGTACAGTATGCACTAAATCTCTTTTCTGTACTTCTCAAAATGTCTACATATACTGTACAGTAGTACATTTTTTTTTGCAGATCAGTGTCTACAGGAGTTTATAACACGGAATTAACTGTGTATTGTTTGGGAAATCAGTGACATGGTTACATCAGCAACTCAAGTAAAACCAAAAGGCTAATATTTTTATAGGCAAAAGAATTCCATGTGGGGCAGTACAGTGGTGTAGTGGTTAGTACATCTACCTTGAAGCAAGGAGGTTCTGGGTTTGAGTCCCAAGGTCATGTCTGTGTGGAGTTTAGCTGTTCTGCCCATGCTTGCATGGGTTTCCTTCAAATACTCTGGTTTCCTCCCACAGTCCAAAAACATTAACATTACGCTAATTTCCTGTTGCAAATTGCCCCTAGGGGTGAGTGTGAGTGTGAATGATGGTGTGTGTGTTGCCCCTCTGATGGACTGGCGAGCTGTTGAGGATGTATGTCGCCTTTGCCCAGAGTTGTCTGAGTTAGGCTCCAACCTCTCATCGACCCTAAGAGGATTAAGCATTTTGGCAAATGAATGAACGTTGAATTTATTCAGAATGTAAATTCTAACCATTAAATAGTTATTATTGGCTATTTATTTCCTAATAAGATATAAACACACACACACCACACAAACACACACGCAAACACACTCTTCTCTCACGTTCTACTCACCCGATATGATTAGTCCTCAATGAAATTTCTAGTTCTCTCAGCACCTGAGTGGATTCTTGAACCCTCCGACGGAATTTCTGCATATGAGATTAAAGGGGAAAATATGAACGTGTATGAAAAGGAACAAGGGAATGTAAGAATGAACAGCCTTCTTTTGGGTTGTTGAAACAGTTGTCCCAGCACAGTGATCTCAGTCTGCCTATATGCCTGGATAAAATGTGCAGTAATGTGAAAGAAAGGAAGAATGTGTGATCATAATAGGCATGTGCTGTGATCAAAAACGTTAGTCACCGAGTTTAGAAACTCAGTATTTAATTTGTCTGATTAACATTTATTAGCACTTAAGCTGAGGATTCACCCACCTGGTTACAAAAAACATTACAAACAGTGCTAATTAGCAAGCACTCGAATGAATGAGCAGTCTTGCTGCTCAGAGTTTTGGTTCAGAGGTGACTCCTATGCCTTGAGTAATTATATCAGCTCACTGAAGTAGGAGCTCAATTCATGTGAGTCTCTCTGTGCTGAAACTAAACTGTGGACTCATTCTTGTCCCGGGTGCTGTTTCCAAGGTTACAGTCCCTGTGTGTGTGCCCCATGACCCAATCACGTGTCAGGTGAAATGCATGTGAGTAAACCCAACAAACAAACCCAACCCCACAGAGCAGATAGTGGAGGGGGGGGGCTAGCCTTCATCTACAGACAAAAAGCCTGCTGAAGCCATGCATACTCGTGACAGCCTTTGTAAGATGTGCTGATACAAACTGAGTAGGGGCTGGAAACTGACAGGCCAGGCATGAATAATCAATCACTGATTCATCAGAAGTCAAATAGTGAAGTCAAAAACACAGAAACATTGCTTCAGCAGGTGAGAGGGTCATCTTCAATCATAAGGGAGTGGTGAATGTAACACAATACACAGAGAAAGAAAGCAACAAAAACAAGATGAATAGAAAAAAGAAAGAAGACAGACAGACGGGGTGGAGAGCAATATTAAACAAACAAATAAAAAAACAGAGGCTAAAGGGAACAAAATAATGCCCATGCTTCATGACAGCTCCCTGTGTGGGTGGCTCTGACACATGTGGAGAGGAACTCGTCTGTTTTAGCGGTATACGTGTGTGTGTGTGTGTGTGTGTGTGTGTGTGTGTGTGTGTGTGTGTGTGTGTGTGTCCGTGTCCATATGTCTGCTGAAAAACTTTTTAATGTAGCTTGTTATACAGATACAACGAGACACAGCTGTGTTTGTTTATGGCTTTTTTCAACCCTAATGAAGCCTTATATTCATCAGCTAGATGTTTATCTATATTCCTGTACGTATTAGTGAGTTTGGGTAAAATACTGAAGTTTAAATACTTTGTTACATGTGAAGCTCAGCATTCATCTGCTGTAACAGTTTGTTTTGACTGGCGCTTATGTTGGCTTGTGTTTTGGGTAAATTTGTTAATTTCTTGATTCTTACTAACTTATTTTAAATCAGGATCATCATAAGGCAGGCTCGTCGACTCATACCTAAAATTATATTCTAACTTGGAATTATACAATACAGTATAATACATTAAATCATATAATACAATTACATTACATACATTTTCATATGTAAATTGGATCTACTCCTTTAAGCTTGAAAATGTGTGTGTGGATTACAGACTCCTCACTCTTCACTAAGCATTCCCAGCTGTGCGAGAGAGTGAGAAAGTAACAGAGAGAGAGAGAGGAAGGGGGTGGGTTGTTCTTTCAGAGGGGTCATCCTTGAAACTGGAAACAAATCTATGGCTCAGACATTCTTCAGGACCTTATGCAATGGCCGTCTTCCTGCTACTAGCTGATTGGCTGAGAAGGGCATGTGGAATGCATCCTATGTAAAATGGGAGAAGGTCTGCTGCAGCTCTTCATGCTCACCACCAAACAAAGTAGTGATTGTTCAGCTATTAAAATGCGGCGAGCCAGGATATAAAACCATAACTCTCTCTCCCTCTCTCTCTCTCTCTCTCTCACACTCACACACACACACACACACACACACACACACACACACACACACACACAACATGGCCTTCCATTTTTTTACTGCCTCTCACCTCCCCTTATCTCTACCACTTCTGTCACTAAATGCTTTACCGGGCCCCCATGTTCTCTCACAACAATGTTCTTTTCTAAGTCTCTCTAATTCTTTTCCAGCCGTATTTGCTTACACCTCCTCCTTCACTCTTGCTTTAACTGTACTGCCTGTTTCTTTCACCCTCGTGCTGCTGTTCTCGGGAAGGGCAGGGAGATCAGAGTGTGCAATACCCAGGACGGGAACTTGTGTATGATGGCTGGGTGGTTTCTTCCAGCATCACATGCAATACTGCCTAATTTTAATGGCCCTCCCACATTTAGGGCAAAAATAAACTTCGGACTCTTTTTTTCTCCCAGAATCAAAATTCAAAGCGTTATCACCTTACCATGACAGAGGGAGAAGGTAGAGCATATCACAGTAGATGCAATGCATTAGATAAACACTTCTACTAACTCCTGTAGTCATAACAGTTTTAAGTGCTAACAGCTCTGCTCTGCAGTGAACCCTTTCTCATAGCGCTATGCAGCGTGATTTTATGTGAATTCATTTCCCACTAATCTTAGCAAGCAGAATTCACTGTGGTAGTTTCTGTACACTATCACCACAGTAACATTTGCAACATGATGTATACCTCGTTTACCATTCCTACACCATTCTTTCACCGTCCTGTCTTCTGTCATCATCCATCTTTGATCCTGTCAATTTCTTCATAAAAAAACTTCACCTTGTTGTGCTAAAATCCAGAAACTCCTTAAGGAGAAAGCGTTCTGCACAGTATACACTCTCTACATAAGAAACAGACAGTTATTCTGAATGACATCATCAAATACGCACTGCATAGAAAATTCTGTTTACAACTGCATACATAGCACAAAGCTTGGAGCTCACCTTGTCTTCCCCAAAGCCAAGCCCATCACTCAGTCATGATGATAACACACTGACTGGAGTACTTTAAATAAATAACTAAATAAACAAACTAACAAATGAATAAAAAATAACTGAGCCAGACAGCACGGTGGCATGGTGGTTAGCAGGTCCGCCTCACAGCAAGAAGGTCCCTGGTTCAACTCCCATGAAAGAATGAATAACAGCTACTCTGGGGTCTGGATTTGTGGTTTCTTTCTGCAGTACAGTCTGTATTTTTGGGTGTTGTAGGAGCAATGTTCGGTGTGAAAGACATAAAGTGATAACACATGAGAACTGACCTTCTTGGTGACTGCTGGGTCCAGATAACTCTTCAACTTCTGGATATATGTGTGAGGAGGGTTTTTGACTTGAAATCGTTCCTGATAGAGAAAAATATATTATTATACAGTATGTAAAATATTTCACTTTTTATTACATAAAATCCAAGAAAGATCCACTTAGATTACAGGTTTTAAGGCAAAAAAATTGGGAAAATCCTTAGGGGCGAATATTTCTGCAAGCCATTGTACATACATTTATTCTAGAATAAATCTAAAAGCGTAATGAAATTCTGAAAACAGTCATGTTCTACCTTAATCCCATTCACTCTTGTTCATGATGTAGCATACACCAAGTGGTCTTTGCTTTTCTTTAGTTTCTGCGTTACTGGACTGTTGTGCTTCAGTGCTATTACTACACTATTCCTGATAGACAGGCACAGGAAATTAGAAAAATTATACAAATCAGAATTCCCTCACCAACAGAGCAGATATTCAGCAGGATCACTTGGGTGGTCCACAAAGGTTTAATAGAATTTGGATGCTTTGGGATGGGCTTCTTAACTTTTTTTTTATAGTTATGGAAAATCCTGCAAGGACTTGATTAAACTGCAAGTATTATAGAAACAAGAGCTGCATTTTCAAGCTAATTATAATAATTAAAAAAGTTTTGAGTAGTACTTTTATTAACATTTCATGCTGTTCTGAGATTTTATTCTGATTTTTGGAAACGTTATTCCTTTTATTTGGCCTTGGTGAGGACACTCCACAGATAACTCTATGCACAATAACAGGAAAAAGGACAGTTCCCAGGAAAAAAAAACCCTTAAACAAGGTCCTACACAGGACTTTTTCTTTTTTAATCATGTCTGTTAACAGATTTATCCAAAATAAATCACAAAAAGGTAGTTTACAATTTAGTCAACTGATTAAGAACAGAACATGCAATGCAGAGCTAGAAAAAAACACTATAAACTGACCATAAATAAGTATAAGCTAGTTGTCGGAAGGGCACCTTATAGCACAAGAGAAGCATAAACTGTTTAGCAGGTATACAATAAGAAGAGAAAAAGATGCAGCACGGATCTCTAAGACGGAGACACCAAAGTAAACGACCTGATGGAGATGTAGGTTTTGTGCATTC
The DNA here is from genome assembly GCA_030014195.1 of Neosilurus mollespiculum. NCBI lineage: Eukaryota > Metazoa > Chordata > Actinopteri > Siluriformes > Plotosidae > Neosilurus > Neosilurus mollespiculum. The sequence goes on along the minus strand of JAQMYF010000012.1, from coordinate 33,714,410 downwards.
AATCACACTTATGCTTCTGCAAATGTTCTGCCAATCAACCTATCCAAAGGTAACAAAGTTAGGCTACATGACATCAATACTCATTCATGCAAATGTTAATAACAGGCCTGAAATAACTAGAAGCAACCTGGTGATTTGGGAGAGAAAAGCATACAGAAGTGCGTGGGGAAATGTGTGTGGCTTTGTCTGAAGGCCTCTGGCCAACGTTAAACAGTGGCTTAGGTGAACATTAATTACATGGATTTATAAGTGCCGCTGTAGCTGTGTATTTTATACATAACGACATCCACGCATGGTCTGTACTGGTGGGCAAAAATTCTTTGCAGTATTAAAAGGATCAAATCAAACTGCTCACCTGATCACAGATGAGCTCCCACTTCTTCTCATTGTCATACTGCCGAAGTAACCGGGCTTTGTCTGGAGGCAAATTCATAGAATTCTGAGAACACACACATACAAAAAATAAATATATATTTTTGAGGGAACTAACAGAACAAACAATTTAGGTAAGGATTATGAACAAAGGTTCATAAGGTTCAAGATTAACAGAATTTCAGAATATTAACAGGCATCTTCATATCAAGTCATCACAGACATTTACTGCTTTAAAAATAATTTGCAGTGTGACATGGTAAAGAAGGCATACACGGTGAAATATTTGCGCTACTGGATTTAAACAATAACTGCATTCACACTAATAAGTGACAAACTTTCTCTAATACATACAAATGATGCAAATGAACAAATTGCAAATGATTGACTAGAGTAAAATCCTTAAACCATTCTTACAGACCTCCTGAAAATGGGAAGGAAAAAAAAAACCCCGTCTCATATCATCCAGGGATTAATGACAATTTAAAATACATTTTAAACAAGCAAACACTATGCTGACAGCAACAGTGACAATGCCTCCACTGCCAACAATCTAGTTAAAAATCTGTACACTTCAAATACTTAAAAAAAATTAAAGGGAAATTATTTTCTGAAAGTTTATTAAGGACATGTACCTTTGCTAAGACCGAAATCTAATCAGTTCACCTACTCACCACAATGATAATTTTTTATAAACATTCAATTAATTCTCCAGATATCAAACGAGCAAGAATCTTGGTGATATGCAGAGAGAGATAGATGTATAGACAATCTGAAAACACAAGCGACAACGCTCACATCATACAGTGTATGAATTACAGGGCTTGTAAAAAAAAAAAAAAAGGATAGTTCCACTTGTCCAGAATTTATTTATTTAAACAACAAGCAATAAATCTTATATATAGTAATTTTATTTTTTAAAAATCACAAAAAAGGATATTTTATGCACTTTTTAAGTTCCAAACCAAATACAGGAAAATAAATCAGTGAGTATTAACACCAAATTTTATTCAGTAACAAAAATTATATAACTGAGAGTCCAACATTTCAGCACTGTCACCCATAGTTTTTTTGTATGGTATATCAAGGCTACAGTAGAGCTATGGGTAAAAAAAGATTTAATTCCTTCATTCCTTGGCCAGAATATGTGAAAACCAAGCCATGCTGGACTGCTCAAATACAGTACTTAATTGGTCACTTCCATGATTATCTTAATTAATTAGGAGGCTTTTGCTACTTACATTTTGTTTACACTTCTTATGTCCCATTTTACAACCAGTGGGAGGCAGCCAACCAATCAAAGACTCCCATACCACATAGGCAAATATTCTGACCAAACAAATTGGGATATTATTAGGAAATATTAGTAAAACATGTACAAAAAAAAAATTGAACATATTTTGGTTTGAGGTAAGGAACTTTATTTAGAGAAATAGCTTCTTATTTATTCCACTAGTGACAGAAAAGTTGTCTACTCGCTACACCCACACTGCTACTGCATACGGCCCTCCTTGTCCATAGCTTAGTTGTCATACACTTGCTGATGTAAGCGTGTAAAATTCCTCTTGCCTTTTATGTCATCTATTTATAATAAAAGCATACACAAATGTAATAATCTCATTTTAAATCCTAGACACGTGTGTGCTGCTTATGTCAGCAATATACTAAAAGTGAGATTCATATGTATCTTCCTCCTGTGGTTCCACTTGACTACAGCAACATTTCAAAGCATTGAGTCCAGTGTGATAGTTATCATTCGACATTATAGTCTTTTTTATCCGTCTGTGGTTCCACATTTTCCATTTTTAATTAATGGCCTGGTTTTACACTAATAAAAGAAATGTAGGGATAATTTATGTGCTATAAGCTTTATTATTTATATAAACTCACATGTTGAGCATCCAAACACATGTTTGCTTTAAACCTAAAAAAACAAAAATCAAACACTCCTTCCTTTTCTGCTCTCACACAAGCCCCTATTCCCTTCTGCCCTACTTTAAACATCTGCACCATGGAACTCCCCAGAAATACTGCACTTCAACATCAACATTTGGCTTCAAATCTCCTCCTGTGCCTTTCCTTCTTTTTTATCCTCCCCACTTTTTTCCCATTTTCCCTCTCTCATGCTGCTTCTCTTCCTACCTTTGCTATAATAGACCTCATTTTTTTCTCTTTGTACCCAACCCTTCAGAGCATTAGTTAAGACTGAAACAATTAACTACAAGCAAACTACTCAGCCCTGACACAGAGTCACTCAATCTGACACATGCAAAAATCACAAACAACAAGAGCCGTAAACAGTGCTGCTTTAAAGTGCATGCCATTTTTTATTTTGATATCCTGTATTAATCCCGCAAGAGAATTTTTTTTCTCTGCATTTAACCCATCCATAGCGAGCACACACAGTCGGAGCAGTAGGCTGCCACACACATTGGGGCGCCCGGAGAGCAGTTGGGGGTTAGGTGCTTGCTCAAGGGCACTTCAGCCATGAAAGTGGAGAAAGGGAAGGTGGAGCTCACCCCCCCACTGCCACACATCTTTTCTGCTGGTTCGGGAATCGAACCAGTGACCTTTCGGTCCTAAACCTGCTTCTCTAAAAATTAGACCTTGCCTGCACCTAATCTTGCCTTTTGCCACTCTCTGTCTCTTTATTTGAAGAGAAAAGAAACAGCCATCTCTCATGTGTTTTCAGCTGTAAACCTTTACTTTTTTTAATGTAGTGCTGGCTATGGGAGCATTAGAGTCACGATCAGGATACTGTCTTTTCCACTAGGGCTCAGCTGGAGAAAAACACTGTTAAACATCAGCAGATGACCTTGCCCAAGCAAAGCTGTATTTTTGTCCTACCATTTAAAAGTCTATCATTAAATAAAAATGGAAACATTACCTAAATAGAAGCAAAATGCTTATTAAATGCTTTAACACTTTCATTTCAGGTTTGAGATTTAAACTTCATCCATCAGTACATGTTTTTTTTTTCCTTCAGAATTTTGTAATTCCACAGTGAAGCAGTTCAGCAATCATTACCAGTGTCAGGTGTTATAGCACCATGGCAACCAGAGTCTGTGAGACATCCCTATCTTCACACAGAGTGTAAGTTTCATGGAGATAATACTGAAGCTGGAGGTGTGTGAACCCAGCAGATGAAGACAGGATCACAAACACACACCAGACCTGCGAATAGTATGTAAGTATGTATCCTGAGTAGAAAACCAATAAGAAAAGTGTTTAGACAGACGACTAGCCAAGTCACTAACATGTCCAGTAAACTCAAACTGGCTGAAGACATTAGCCATCATACCCTTAATAACTGGATATGCAGACAGTGTAGGTGACTTATTATGTTTGGAAATCAGTATAGAAATCAATATCTATAATGTAGTTTGCAGAGGAAGAGAGGGCTAACTGTCCACTGCTTAAAAGTAAATCTGATCTCAGTTCAGTGCTAAGCCGAAATGCTGACATGTATTTAAATTACCACAAATTATAAGGAAAGCAGAGAAGCTGAACTTCTGACCTGGTTTTCAACTTAAGACACAGATGGAAGATAAAAGAAATGGGAGACAGACAGAAAGGGAAAAACAAGTGAGGGAAAATGAAAAGGAAAGAAAGAGAAGGCTACAAGTCCTTATATAACGCAAAAGTAAACATGACCCACAGGTGGTTACTTTACAAACCAGAATGACTTATGAACCACATATGTGTTACACAAAGATTTATTTAAAGAAAAAAAAATTATTGTAAAAAATTTTATCTCACTGCAAGAAAGTCCTGGGTTCAAGTCCCAGGCTTCAGCATTTCTCTGTAAAGTTTGCATGTTCTCCACGTGTCTATGTGGGTTTCCTCTAGGACTCCGATTTCCTCCCACATTCCACAGACATGGATATCAGGCTGACTGGCTGTACCAAACTGCCCCTACGTATGGATGTGAATGTGAATGGTTCTGTGTGTTGGCCCTGTGAAGGATTGGCAAACTGTTCAGGGTTCACCCTGCCTTCGTCTAGTGTCAGCTGAGATAGGAACCAGCCTCCCTGCAACCCTAATAGAGGATTATGAGCTTCAGCAAAAAAGTGATCTGTAACAAATTTAGTAACAAATTATTTCATTCCTGTTCATTACAGCACAAAATAGAAGCCAGAAAACACAACACAGTGGCCATACAAAGAAATATATATAAAAGCTAAACACTCTGAATTTGTTCACACAAGCTGTTATACCCTGACCAGTCAAAACCATCTGATAGCACGCTGAAACAGATTGAGTATAATTTTACATGTTTCTGTATCCTACTAAAACATTTAAGGATGGCCACTAATTCTCTACAAGTTCCAACACACACACACACATACCTCTCGATAATGTGCACCAAACAAGCTTTGGTGCGTGTTCAAAAAAGGCTACAAGGGAGTTTTAATCTAGTTATGTACATCTTGCATTATAATAAAGAAATTATAGCACAAACTCAAAGACTCTAAGGCTTTATGTCAGGGGTGTCCAAACTTATCCGCAAAGGCCCGGGTGGGTGCAGGTTTTCACTTCAACCAACCAGTAGCCACACCTTCCACCTGTGTGAGCCACTGATATCAGAAAGTGATTGGATCGTGTATTCTATTGTTTGCATACGGCAAAACCTAAAGCCAGCCTGGTGCCATCTTGGTCAGACCACTTTATTGTTATAATGTGTAATAAGTTATACTCAAATAACATACAAAAAAGGTGAAGAAAATGGAAATACTT
>JAQMYF010000012.1:33693306-33703985 GCA_030014195.1 Neosilurus mollespiculum | reverse complement strand
CCATTTTGAGATCCTAAAGCAAGGTGGTCTCACCAAGATGGCTGCCACCTGGCTTCAAATTGAAACACTAATGTGCACTCTAGTCTTTTTTTCTTTTCTTTTTTTTTTTTTAAATCAGTGATTGAAACAGGTGGAAGATGTGGCTACTTCTTGGATGAAAAGAAAACCTGCACCCACACCGGCCCTTTGCGGAAAAGATTGGACACCCCTGCTTTATATGATATCACTTTCAGTGACTAATAAATGAGTTGAATGCTAAAGCTATGTATGGATGCGTGCTTGGGGAAAACTACTGTTCTGGCTAGAATGGGAAAAAAAGTGTTTTAGCTCCATTTTGAGTGAAAACATGAAGATGATAAATCTTGCCTAATTTATGTTCTTTGTTCTTTGACAGTAGAGTGGCTGATTGCCTCATGATACAGGGTGTCCTCATGTCATAGTCAGTCATACCGGAGTTCCTGCTTGCACTCAGCCCTATTAAACTCTCTTCTTTAACCATTACACTGTTATGAGCATAACTAACAACCTCTCTCTCTCTCCCTCTCTCTCTTTCTCACTCTCTATATTTTTGCTGAGGTACACATGCTACTTCGGAGATACCAGTGATCCTGATCCTTCTGCTTTCAGAATCCTGTGATACAACCTGATGTGCCATCACTGGTTGGAGTTCTCATCTTAGAAGACTCTAACTCCTGTTGATGATGAGCCATATGGTCCTAGATATACACTAAGAAACTGTGAAGATGACTTTCCACTGCTGGTGATATAAATTCTTTTAATAAAATGATTTGGGACTGCAGTTGCCATTGGAGATGTGGAATAACCAACTGGATTTCATGTTGGATTGTGGTTAAGTTTCTGCTACATGGTTTGTATTTTTATCTGGTTTCACTCAAATGAGGATGGCTTTCCCCTTTGAGTCTGGTTCCTGCCACCATCACTGCATTGCTCATTGGGGTTGTGTAGGGTTTATAGAAGAAATGTTTTTACTATGTAAAGATGCTTTGCGACAATGTCAGTTGTAAAAGGCACTATACAAATAAAACAGAATTGTATCGAAGTACTTAAAATTCCTCACTCTTAAGCAATCGTTGACAAAATCAACGATAAAGTTTTAACCACTCATTTTACAGTGACATTCAAAAAATGTTTATAACAGTTTATAACATTATGTTCATTCTAATACAGAGCGGAATAAGACTCCTTAGAGTCATAAGCGTAGATATTTGTGTAATATTAGAAAACATGAAAAAAATGGTGCATTGTTAAAAGTAACTTGAGGCAAGTTGTAGCATAGCCATGATTTTTTTTACTTCTGCAACTAAGTACTTAAAAATACACTTGATCACCCAAAGCACACTGTTTTTCTCTTAACCTTACTTGAAATACATATTTTTATTATAGTACTGGAAATAAGCAATATTTACAGCCAAATTTCATTCCAGCCAAATGCTCAGCAATTTCACAAAAACTGAGAAACTCTGTTAAATGGCACTATAGTGGGAAAGACAAGTAATACATTTACTATCTCATTCATCCAACAAGTAAGTAAAAGCTCCAGTGTGCTGCCCAGTTGCATATTTTGGTTGCCTAAAAACTGAATACTTTAAAAAGAAGTAGCTATTGTGATGTAGTAACGTATGGCAAGCTATTTTGCTAGCTAAGTCCATTTATATGGACTGAAGGAAAGGAAACATGATCTTTATCCTTTTCCTCTTGTTTGCAAGCAAGATTTCAACTGTGGTGTTCTGTCCTCCTGTTACAGATTAAGGGTAACATTCAAGTCTAGCTAGTGTTTTTATTTTCTGCCAACACCTATGATGGCTGTGTTTCCATAATGTGACATGTTCATGATTCTGAGAATATTATCTATCATCCATATACACACTAACTCACATAGTGCAAACTGTTGTACCTACAGCCATATTGTGTCTCAGCAGGTGTGTGCAGTGCAGCAAAAAGTGAAAAATCAGGCGCATGCGCTAGAGTCACTGCAGAGAGGTGCACAGCACTCTGAAGTGCATGCACACCTACCTGTCTGCTTGTCAACTGTGAAATCCCATAGCATACAGAATCTGCTTGTCCCTGATGGGATCCTGATTTTTCCACCATGGTTTAATCATATTCTGTACAATGACTCTTTTTTCACTATTTAATCCCAGGGTTTTTTTGTCAATTAGTTGAAACTAAGCCTTCAATGATTAGTTCACATCTTTCCGATTATAAACATAAAAATTAAACAATAAAAGATTTTAAATTAATATATCATTTACTGAAGTACAACATCTGAAGTACTACACAGAATTCTATTCTTGTTCAGCACCACAACTGATCTTTTTTTGCTGATTCCTTAATTAATAATATCCTCAGTGCTACATGTCAAAAGCATGACACGCTAAATCTATGGATAAGAGAACAGCATATGACTAGGATAATATTACCTGAAGAACAAGGAGGATTTTATTGCCAAAAATATTTATGATGGCAGCTCTACCCTGGAGGCACAATTGAATGTGTGTGAATGTGTGTGTATATTATATATATAATATATAAAAATAAAAAACCCAACACAGATCTGGTGGTTACATTAGGGCTGGAGGGCATACTCAATAAATGGAGGTAGGGCCACATGGTGATCTAAGATCCTTTTTATATTTCTCCTTCCCTCTCTCTTGAGTGAAACACTTGATTGTACTTTCTCACATTACTGTTTCCTTAGTGTTTCCTGAGCCTGGTGGAGAAAGAGAGGAGCAGCCAGACACCATCTGTCCCATGGCTGAAGAAATAACTCTTTTGTCTTGCCAGACAGAGTGAGATGAGAAAACCACTAGGCAAACAGAAGACATGACTGAAGAGATCGCTTATTAAATACTAGAACATAGTTGACTTCAAATGAAGCCTGCTAACATTCTTGGCCTTGTACTGTCACAGAAATGTGCATATTGGTCTTTTTGTGCATCAGTATTCACAGAGTCCCTGAAATTTTTGGGGGGAAAAAGTAAATAAAACAGTTCTGGGATATTAAACCTTTTCAGTCAGCTTGGATCAGGTCAGGTCAAAGTGAGAGCTATCCAGGCAAGGCCTAGACTGGAAACTTAACTCCAATTACCCAGAATCCTGTGCAGGATTCATCCTCCAATTAGTGCAGTATTTCTGTAATCTGGTGACTGTCTTTGGCTGCACAGATGTCCCTTGTCTGTTTTAGGATAAGTTGAGTAATGCTCTCTTGCCCAACCCCCCAGATCAGAATATAAAGAACATAATGTTGGTTAACCATTAATCATCTTAACACAAATTTTAAACAGAATATGTATGTTTTCCTTTAAAAAAACTAGTATTAGCTTGATAATATTGGAACAGCCAGTTGTCAATTTTCCTGTAAGACCATTTTTCTCAAACTCCCAAGTAGAGAAATAAAAACAGACTGAATCCTGATAAAGATCAAGCATGTTATTATAATGTTTGATCCTTTTACCCACTATGGTGTTCATCTTATTGGTTGTACTTTTCCAGCTCACTTAGTGACAGAGAAGCTTAACACAAAAAAGCAATGAGATCACTGTTAGCTGAATATCTATTCCACCTGTAGCATCTGCTAGTCCTATTCACCTCCACATGCAATGATAAACCACTCTTTGTTATGACTCTATGAAACTTGAGCTATAATGGGTTTGTTCGTTCTGCCATTCCAGTGGCTTTGATGTCTCCCTGTCACTGCCACTCTATCTGTCTTTCATTTACCTACTCAATCACCCACTCATAAAACTTAATTGCTTGTGTCTTTATTGTCCAAATCCTAAAACAGAACCATATCTGCAACTCCTTCCAGGATGTCTGGACGAGCAGTTCTTTTAAGGTTGGTGAATCAGTTGTAGGCAAAATTGTTTTCCCTTTCTCACAGTGGAGTGGTTGTAGAGCTGACACCATGTAATGGAAACATCCACCTCACAGCAAGAAGGTCCTGGGTTCGAGATCAGGGCTCAGCAAGGGTGTTTCTGTGTGGAGTTTGCATGTTCTCCCTGTGCTTGGGTTTCCTCCAGGTGTTCCGGTTTTCTCCCACCATACAAAGACATGCACATATGGCTAACTGGCTGTTCCAAGTTGCCCCTAGGTGACAGTGTGAGTGAGAATTGTTGTTTGTGTTGAGCCTGCAGTGAACTGGGGAGCTGTTCAGGATGCACCCTGCCATCACCCAGAGTTAGCCTCCTTGTGACCCTAGTGAGATAAAGTGGTTTGGCATGAATGAAGAATGAATGGAATGAAGAATGACGGATAGTATAATGGCAGTACAGCAATAGAGTCTACAGCTATTGCCACAAGTGGACACCGGGCCATCCCGTTCATAGTTTAATTTGCAAAATGAGGCTGTGGGATTTTACATTTGTACACTTTATGGCAAGTGCACTGTTAAATTAATATGGGGTGTAGCCTATTTAGTGCCTCACACTTTAGCTGTGATGAGAATATGTACATCCTGAAAACACACCAATTGAAAATAATTACATAAGATGTCCTCTGGCAATGTTATTTATTGACATATGCACTGAACTTGTGTTCCATCTGTGTAGTACTTTGTGGTCTCCAAATAATATGGGGAGGCCTGTTATGACATGGTTAATGTTTTATGTGAGGTGTAAGTGCTACTCTGAGTAGGCCTAAGCACAGATTACATATTATCTGTCCACAGCTGATGGCTGCGGACTGACAACCTGGCACAGAGTCACCCAGAGGGCATAATGAAGACATCGACACAATGAGCTACTGTCAGCGCAAATGAACTCTCACTGACAGACCAATTCAGTCATTCAGAAGGCAAGCTGCTAGATGGTACTTTTTATGCAAATGTTAAAAACAAGGTAATCATAAATGCTATGCTGACTTCGGTCTGGCTTACTTTCAGTCCAATGTTCTCCAATAATCTCTTGTTGTCAGAGTATGAATAATATTGAATGTAAAAGAGTGTTTGATACCTCTGTTATATTTAGCATTTTCAGCTCAAGTGGCAGAAACAAAACACATTTGCTCTAGAATCTTAGATCACAAGCTAACAAAATGCATCCAAAATAATAATATAAACTAGATACCATTGTGGCGGCAATCATTACTGAGGACCCCGCTCTGGCTGAAGTACACAGACACTCAAAATTTGTAAAGCAGAATTTCGAAGACACTGCATTAACTAGATATTCTATCTTTCTATCTGTCTGGTCATTTGTTTCAAGGTCATGGTACGGAGTAAAGGTGAAAGATTAAATTTACTCTTGGGCCGTTTCTTTCAATTTACCAAACGTAATACAGCATTTATTTGTGAGCCATGACCTTGACTTTGAATCAAGTGTTCCACCCATACCTAATGTTGTATGTGTAAGGCCAACCATACCAGAAATATGGCTCAGACAAGCATTTTCTTTTAGTCGTTTGGTATACGTCAGGCTAAGTATATAGGAACTAAGGCAGAGACAAGTTTTTTCTTTTAAGTGGGGCCAAAGGTCAAGGTCACAGTGAGCTAATTTTATGCAACATGCTGCTGTACCACCCTACACATATCCACTAAGTCTGAGGAAGGTGCTGCCAACAAATCAGAAGTTACACCCCGAACTAGGATGGGGACACTAGCATGGAACCGATACAGGTACAGACTATACAATATCCGCATTATGCAGGGCCCTAATTAGGAATTAAATTTTTTTCATGTGATTTGTTCAAAAATATACTTGGATCAACATGGTTAGGCCTTCTCTTAGGCAGAATAATGACACACACTAAGCAGGCATTTGTTTGAGAATTTCACACATGTCAAAGACAGACAGCCACAAGTGCTCTACACTACACCAGAGCACCAGCAACAAAATTCTTTAAGAACATCTAACTAAAATGAATTTGTTTAATAGAGGATTAAACTACTATTGAGCTGTGAGATCCTGAAGACAAAGACATATGAGTCACTACCTGACAGCTGGCAACTGCTTGACCTTTACTGCACATAATCAGCATTTTCACAGAGGTTTTCACTTTCACTGACACTTTCCATTTGTATACGTAGACAGAAATAGGTTACACCCAGAAAAAAAGCAGTCAGCAGTGGGGGAATAAGTTCAACACTTTACTAAAAACACATACAAACATCTGGGACTGATTTGGGTGCTGAGGAAAGACACCATTATCACTGTAATTGGCCTGGTAAAGAGTATTTAATGATGTTTAGAGAAGGGTGCAAGCTGTGACAGAACAACACAGCTTTGGTTCACTTACCTGTGAAATATTTATGAATGGAAGAGATATTTCTAATCCTAATCATTTAACTCTACCTTTAAAGTGTATTTAAAACCAAAGAATAAACAGTTTATGAAATGGTAAACTCAAAGTATCAACACTGTTATTTCATAGTGTTTTTGGGACAAACAAACAGAGACACTACAGTGATGCTCCGGAGATTTCAGACACTGTTTGATACAGGATAGTCCACGAGGATGTCACATCAGTGGCAAACACATTTTAGTGCACTCAAGTCTCATACATTTCTCTGTCCCCATCCTGGACTCTTGAATTGCCCCAAGCAACAAATATAGCGCTGCATCAGAAACTCTGCTTCCAAAGGAAGTGGATTACTAATAAAGTCTTATGACTTATTAACCCTGAGACTTTTAACTGCTGATCACATGACGTGCACTACATGCTCCCGGAGATTAGGTAAATGTAAGTTTACAGTCTGTACTACAGAGAAACTAAACCTGCATAAGAGAATACAAACCCAAATGCTCAGATCAGCACACTGCAGGACTAAGCAGAATAATTCAGCTTTAAAAATCTTGAGTGGGCTGTGACAAGTCAGTCTTTTGGGAGTTGATATTTTTTAAAAAGTAGCTGTTTTATGAGAAGGATAAAGTGCTTATTTACTTGTTCCAAGCAAATTCTGGGAAGAATTAGCTTGTTCCAACCACATCCTTTTCCAGAATATCATAAAATATTCTTTTTAATCTGAGCAAAGTTTTTAACTATTTATAAACGTTCTTTGTTTATTTGTACTAAGAAAGACCTTAGAACGTACTCTTGAACATATTAGTAAATACTATGAGATGGCTTACTATTTATGTAAAGCAACACAAGAATTACTCTCTTATACTATGTAACATTTGTATGCGAAAGATAAAGTGGATGTTGCTGAATTATTCTTAAGACAGAAACGCAAACTAAAAATATACTTACCGTTTATTTTTACATATTTTATCCATGACAAAAGCAGGTCAGGTGAGCTCCATATACTCCAAGCAGAGCCAAGAGATGTGCAGCTAACAGTGTTTTTTTAAACACATTCAGAGTTTAGTATATACTACATGGAAACGTAGGTAAACTACTCTCCATAACAGTGTGTTTTTATACTCATTCAAAGGTTTAAAATATACTATGCAGAAGCACAAGAAAAACAAACTAAAAGATTTTTATGGTTTAGAAAAATAAAACATAAAAAATATCTTCAAGTGAGTTGCAGTGATTGATAACAGCAATCAAACAGATTGCTGATTCAAAGATTCCTGTGTAGTATACACCAGTTAGAGAAATACAGGTTGGAAAAAATATCTCGGGTTCACTTTGAAATAGATCAAACACCACACATAGAGGACACAGCTTTCTGTTGTGGTTGAATAATCATTTTTGAGGAGTTAGCCAATGAAAATTCTCCTACACTTGATTATTTTATAAGTGTAAAATAGTGGGAAATATAGTTCAAACACTATAGCAAACAAGGATATCAGTGTGATTTATTTTTAAAAAAAGGGTTTGACTCTACGAGCTGGTGATTTTACAGCTAAGGTACAACCCATCACACAACCTTAAGTAACACTGCACACCATTGTGCTGATGTGGAAGCCTGCACCGCTAAAGAACATGTATATCTTTGCAACTAAAAACATCTTAAATGGGATCATTACAGATTAAATATAGCATTATTCAAACTGTTACACATTTCAGGCTTTACAATTTCCTTTTTCTATTATTCACAGGTCGTCTGGCTTCACTTTGTAAAGGAATGCTTAAAATGAGAAAAATCATCTGCCAACAAAGCAAGACTATTTACTGCAAGAAATTTAGAATAAAATATCTGAACGTAGGTTTTATATATTTGGTATCCTGGTATCTAACGGGAGAAAGTAGGCAGATTCAACTATATTCAGGATATATTTCACTTGCTAAGAGGAGATGACCAAATAAAAAATGAAATAGAAACTTTGTTGAAATGTCTGCAGAGATGACAATTCTGCTTCTGATTGGCAACAATATGACGGTTTAAGCCGATGTGTCAGCAAAGAAAGTGGCTGTAAGTATAAAGCCACCCGACAGATTGCTGTATTGTTCCCTCACTCTACATGCATCACACTGAGATACAGTTGAAACTCCCATTCACACAGCAGATGTTGCCCTTGGCAAGAACTGAAGCTACAAACAAGTCCTTTCACCCGCACACCTTCAAAAGACAAGCCTCTCCAGGGACACACAGCCACAGTGCATCTGTCTGTGCTCGGCAGAACTGTTTGCTTGGGTCTCGTCCAATAGCCATAGTGTTTCAGCATCACTGAAGCCTGAGTACAAACATTACAGACACAAAGGCGAAGTCCATTCAGTACAGGAGTGTATTAGGAGGAGTGCATGACGATGACTCTCTTCAAATGGTAAGAGGGCCACAAGGCAAGCTTACTATGAAGAGAGTAAAGTGCAGACCCCAGGGATTATAATCCATATAAGCTTCAGTAATTCACCAAGTCAAGGCAAAAAGCATATATATAAGTTTAAGAAACTCCTTTTTAGATTGTTACAATATTGTCTGATTAATTTAATGTAATTAAATTAAATAAAATTATATATATATATATATATATATATATATATATATATATATATAAATAAATAGCTAATAATGCAGTATAATACTTTATAACATGCAGTCATTATATCTTGTTACAAAACAAGGAAGCATTGTTTCTCGGTTGTCTTTTCCCTGAGAAACCTTCTCTTTGTTTCCAGATGCATGACTCTGTGTTTACAATGAATAACAGCTGGATTGGCTAACAGCTTGGATTGTCAAAGAAAACGCCTAAGCACGATTTTACAATCTTAAAGTGTAAAGTCACATCCTCGCTTCGGTTTCTATCAGCGGTCATCTTGGCCAGCACAATGAGCCTAGAGCACTCCCATAATGCTCTGCATGACAATGAGGCATAGTGCCGAGGAGTGACGCTTTGGCTACTGTATGGCTGCACTGGCAAATCTGAGCTGTTAATGAAGCCATAGCAGACCATTACATCACACCACATCCTGTGCCATTCAGCACACAAAAGAGCTGATGCCAGGCAAAGCACTGAAGAGTGTCAGGCAATACAGCACACAGGACCTTGTCACAAATACATCTCTGTTTGGTAATCAGTGATTGGATTGACAGAATCAAGTGATCTCATCTGTGACCTCTTGGAATCTTTAATGCTACTAATCAAGAAGGTTAGTCATAAACTTTTATGAGTGCTTCCTTATAAACCATGCCACCTTCTACTCCCACAGAGTTAGACAAATAAAATCAGCATAAAATAAAATAAAAAATAGTGGATAAAAAACAGTTCATACTAAAAATGTAAGAATGTTGTGTGAACAACCTGAAACTACACTATGCATTTGTTAAGGTTAAGGTTCCCAAATCTGTCTAAATAAAAAAAAAAACACCCCAAGAGAACTCCAAAGCCAAGGAGCAGTTTCCCACGCGGCAGGCTGCCACGCTACCCGCTGCATACTAGAGCACTGCTTTAGCTTTTCCCAACCAGCACTTTTGTACACCACAGACCCTGACTGCACAAAGCTCTTAAACTCCACAGCACTGCCTCTACCCTCTTGCCTCACACGAGTTTGGATAATTAGATAAGGGAGCTTCTTGGCACTTGGCACTTTTCAATCAGGGACCCTGAACGGCCCAGCACCCTGAGCTGCACATGGATGGATGCATGGCCAGAGACATACCGGCTAAGCAGAATCTTTGACTCTGGTAGGGAGCTAGTACACGCTGCAGGGTTTGGGTGCGGTGCCAAGCTCCACTCCGAGATAGAATAAAGAACGTCTCTGTTCCTTGTGCCACATGCGTGGAATCTGACGCTCTTATGAGCTCTCCGCGTGCAGCACTAAGGATCAGCATTGTTCATTTGTCTTAACGGACAGTCAGCACAAAAATTACAAGAATTCTGTGAGTAGCTGCACTGCTGATGTCATCACTGAATAACGCTGGTGTACTATGGGAGGCATGTGCATGTGCAAGTGCAAGTAGTACTGTTTAAACCTTAATTACAACTGATAAGTGGAACCTCAAGATAATGCTCCTACAGTATAAGCAACAGGCAGAGAAAGGTCAAGTAGTCTGGACAATGACAAATCTTTCTGCAAACCGAACCATGCATGACTAAACAAATTTGATTAATTCACCACAGACATACTACATTTTTTTAAGCTTTAGATGTTTACATGTTCCACATTATAAAGAATAAAGACTAATAAATATATATATGAATCCACGACCGCACCTTCAACATGTTAAGTTCTACGAGAAAGGTGGTGGTGATTCCAGACACGCTCCCTCAATTTGCCATATGACACAGCGGCCAGGTGAATGCGATGAGCAACCTCTAAGTCGTACAGTATATATA
>JAQMYF010000012.1:33666331-33683362 GCA_030014195.1 Neosilurus mollespiculum | reverse complement strand
TTGACAGATACAGACAAATAAGCTTTCAAATACAAGAACCATGGGAAAAAATACCCTTGTGACCATGTGAAACTCCTCGGCCAATGGTGTATGTTAATGTTGTGTGCTTAATCTTGCTACTGAAAGTAATACAAATACATTTATACAAGACGACCACACAGCAAATGCATACTGTTAAAGCAGCACATCTGGACGAAACACAATGCAAACATGCACACTGCTAATGCAGTACACAATCTTGTTATTGGAGTCACACAATGCAAAAGTAACTATTATTAGTAATTAATTAAAGTGTTATAATTACTCTAATAATTAACCCATAAAGTTCATTTTAAATAGGTGTCTGGAGGCTGCAAAGATACATCTGGTGATCAAATTTCACAACGATTTCCAATTATTAGAGGCAATAGTGCTACTACGATGGATGCACAGACCAACAAACAGACAGACGCCGAAGGCAACGGCAATACCTCTTCGGCTAAGTATGGCGAGGGGAAAAACAAAATTTAAAATGGAGAAATCTGAAAACCTAAAGATACCAAAATAATCTCTTACACAGCATTTATTTCTGTACAAGCTATCAACATGAAACATATTTATGACCCATCACAGCAAAGTGGGTATTAAGTCAGAAATTATTATTTTTTTAGTTATTGGTACTATTTTATAACTGATATCCTAAACGTTAAAATGATACCAAATTTTCTAACATATGTTGCTAGTTTTGGAGTAACTAACCAAAACCTGCCAGGAATTTTCAGCCCTTTAATCATGCAACTATGGAGGAAATTATGTTTAAAGTTCAACAAAGTACTTAATAACTTCCGACTTAATACCTACTTTACTGTGATGGGTCACATTTAATCTTCATTTACAATAAGTTTCATGAATATATTTCACTTGAAATGTTCTCTTTTTTTTTAACGAGTCAAACTAGGCTTGTTAATTTGACATAACTCATTCAGTTTTAAATAAAAAAGGTCTTCTTTTAAAAAAACTTGTTGCATTTCTTTTTTTTAACTTAAATAATCAAACTTACTTGCAGGTATTTCTCTCAAATTTCATCATTTCCTCTGGTGTGAACTGGAGATAACATTTATTACCATCATTATACTCGTGCACATGAAAGTGAAACCTAAAAGATAAATAAATAAATAGAAATAAAAATATATTAATAAATAAAAATAAAAAATAAATAAAAAAAAGTGCCTCCATACGGAAATCCTTCTGTGTGCTCATTTCAGTCATGCATTCATTCCTTAAATGTAGGTTTTGATGCAGGAACAGAAATAATTTATTTACAAGTTGAGACATTTTCTAAAAAATTTATCTGAAAATATGGTCCTGTGACATTTGCCTGGTTTTCGCTGGGGTGTCACAAATGGCAGTAGCACTAAAAGTGACTGACTGACCTTGAGGTGCAATTAAAATTGATGAGATAATACTGCACAACTGCATAATTACATGTTTATATAAATAATCATATAAACATGTACAAGAAGTTCCCTCTGGCAGGAGAAGAAGAACCGCAGCCTTAGGGCGCTGTGTGAGACTGAATGACTCATTAAAACCAAACCAGCCCCTTTACCCTTAGGAGCGCTTTAACTTTCCAGTAGCACTTCTTACTTTCTTTTGCCCCAAGCCGCTCTGGTGTCACTCATCTGAAGTGCATTTTCACCTGGAGTTTGTGTGTGTGTGGGTGTGTAGCCTGGGTCAGAGTGATGAGGGCTGTAGTGTTAAGTGAAGCATAAAGTTTGACGGTGTTTGACCTATAAAAGCGAGACGAGCAGACAGCCAGGACTGCGCCACCCAAACACACACAGATATACACACGAGCAGACATCAATGTGTTCCTCAGGCATGCAGGTGCGGAGTCTATTAAAGTAAACCTAACTACAGATTTGGGTATCATAAAAACAAAGCTTTTTTCTTTGGGACAGAATTATTCTACACAAACAGAAGGCTGGCTTTCAAGAGAAACAAGAGAAGAAATAACAGAATACATTTATTACAGACATTTTTAAGGAAATGTGTTGCACTTTCATAGACAGGATGAGATGCACTCTCATCAGAAATAGTGACTGAACAGGTAGACACAGGGAAATTAAGTTCAGTACAGTGAAAGAATGTTGAAATAGTTTTAAGTTTAGTGCCATAAAAAAAGATGTTTCATAACACTGCAGGTATGAAATTACTATAAGAAGCTTCTAGAATACAGATTCATGAATGGACCTGCTCATTTATACTTTTCTATAAATTGTACCCGGTGTGTGTTTGTTCTTTACATAGAGGACTACTCTCATATCACTAGGGTTGCAGTTTATTTACAAATACCGTACACTGTACAGAAGCAGGGGTGGCCCGGTGGTAGGGTGCTGGCTTACTGATCCAAAGGTCAGGGGTTCAAGCTCCACTATCACCGGGTCATCACTGCTGTCCCCCAAGTGCAGCTAACTGGGTTATCAAAGGCCAGCCATGTCTCTCACTGTCTGTGGTGAGAGGCATGTAAAAGAACCATTGCTGTTGTTTGTAAAGAGTAGGCCACTGGGTTGCCATCAGTGTGTTTCTGCCCTGTGATGGGCTGGCGCGCTATCCAGGGAGTACTCTACCCTCGCCCAGAGTCGACTGAGATGCGCACCAGCCTCCCTGCAATCCTACTTAGGATAAGCGGTTTAGAAAATGAATCAATCAATGAATGTACGGAGGCAGTTTGGATTTACAGCAATACAGTTAAAATGATTTATAATCCCACTTCTCAAGAAAGGATGGGGATACTTTTAAGTCTTGTGCTGCACAAGGTTTCTTCCTCATGCTGCCTCGGGAAGTTTTTTTCCCCTCAGAATTGTTGCCTTAGTTTTGTTCATAAGGAATCTAAATCTACATCCTTTCTGTAAAGCTCCTTCGTGACAATGTCTATTGTTAAAGCTATTACTGCATACCTCAACCGAATTGTATCGCTGTATGTTTGCGTTTAATGACAGGACCATTTCTGATTTCCTAATTCCATAAACATGAAGTGAACCCAAACCAGCCCCTGAATTGTACACAGTTTTAGAACACTTAAAGCAGGCCAGGCCGCCATCACCACTCTGATGCTTTGCATAAAGTCAACAGAAGCACAGGGGAGTCAATTACGC
Source organism: Neosilurus mollespiculum (assembly GCA_030014195.1). Classification (NCBI taxonomy): domain Eukaryota; kingdom Metazoa; phylum Chordata; class Actinopteri; order Siluriformes; family Plotosidae; genus Neosilurus; species Neosilurus mollespiculum. The sequence goes on along the minus strand of JAQMYF010000012.1, from coordinate 33,680,225 downwards.
AAAAAAAAAAAAAAACGTCGGTATCCGATCGGAGACAGCTGAGCAGGTGTGTTGTAAATCTGAGTGGCGAAGAACTGATTTGCAAGAAGCAGTGTTTGGTAGGCAAAACACTGCCCTGTGTACAGCAGTTTTCATCTCTCAACATCAGCTCTCTAAACAACCAGGCATGTGGAGTGAAATCAATGCCTGACCCTTTTTACCCAGAGGGGAAAACTTGCAAAAATAATCGGCACTTGCATCAACAAGTATGTGTACTCATGCATTCTCAGAAAAGGAGGAATGAAAACTGCAGCATTCACTGTGACCCTGATGGTGTAGATTTCACCACCTACAAAAGGAGTTCAACCCCGTTTAAATGTACACTATACTCACTTTATCAGGTATAACACACATATTTAAAGGTTACAAAGGAAAAACCATTAAAAACATATGAAGGGTAATAATATTAAGAGGGGGTTTTATTAGGCAGAGAGAGAGAGAGAGAGAGAGAGAGAGAGAGAGAGAGTCTGACTGAGGTCTCTCACTCCAAAAAACCAACTAGCTGAGCTTATAACTAATACAAGTACAGAAAGACACTCTTACTCCTTCTCCTTAACTGTGAGAAAGTTAAAAACAAACGAGATGATAGCTAACCTTTAAAGGACTTCAATAAAACAGCTAACAAACATTAAAGAAAAGTTAAACATCGTCCTTGTTTTCCTCTGACCACCACACACACACACACACACACATTAAATCTGTGTCAGTTCCTGGAGATGAGATAACATTAACTAATCCAGTACAAACCTGCTCCAAACAGAGAAACATGGTTGTAACTTAATAACGTGTGTAATAACAGTGTAATAACTGTGTAATAAAGCCCGTGTGCGGGTGAACAGCTGGTGATAGAGTGGAGCGTTGAAGCTAGTCTTGTTAGCCTAGCTCATTAAAGCACACACAATAGCGGGGAGTGACCGAGCGGAGAGGAGCTGGTGCTCAGTAGCCGGAGAGGACGCTCCTCACTACAGCCACAGGATGGACCACTTACAGCCAAACAAACCGTGTCTTCAGAAACACGAACCCCTTGTATTTAGAAAGAAAGAAGTGCTGTGTTATTATTTAAAGTAAAGTTCTCAGACTTTACTTACCAAAACAACCGCGAACCGTTCTTCTAACTCCCCCGGGTCGGGCATGGGCAGTTTTAACGGCATGTTGTGTCCTCTCGGGTCGGTGTGTTGGTCCATACTCCCAGCGTTACCCATGTTTAAGTCCTTTCTTCTTTGTTTGTTTTTTGACTTGTAACTATTTCAACAAGGTTTTCCAGTAAAAACCGTTGGCTTTCGAACGTTATTTAAAAAACTTGAGCCGTTATTTTCGGTGTCACCAGAAACAAATCCGCGAAGGGGGAAAACCGGGGTGTCCTGACGCAGAGCTCGTGCGCGTGCATTCTACACACCGTTAACAGGAATCCGGGAGAAAGAAAAAAAAAACTTCTCTGGTTTGATGGCAAACTAAAAGAAACGTGTCTTATCCGTATCTTGCACAATTTCCACACCACTCCCAGTGAGATGCAGAGCTGACGAAGTGCATGATTCAGACTGAGTGGTGCCCCGGTCTGAGTTCTCGAAGATTTCTTCAGGTACAGATCCGGACTAGTTCACGCTCTCCCCGCATCCTTCAACTCCACTGTTTCACATTAACCACGCCCACCGCGGGGGCGTGCCCAAACGGCTTGGTTATGGAAACCTGGCTCGGAACTGGTGCATGCTGGTACTTGAAGTTCCCTTCTTACTAGCATGACCTCTGGTCATTTTTAGCTAAAGCACTTAGAAAAAAAAAAAGTCTTCATACATAAACAACAATTTCTAAAAAATACTCATTCCCTCATTTGCCAAATCGCTTAATCTCGCTTAATGACCTTTTTTTTTTCTTCTTCTTCTTCTTGTTGCTTTGATAGTTTATTCTTTACATTTTGGACAGTCGTACTAAGCATTTAACTACATATTGTACTGTGTATAATTTGTATGCGACAAATAAAATTTGAATTTTTTATTTTTTTTTTTAATCTTACTAGGGTCACGTGGAGGCTGGAGTGAAGACGGGATACACCCTGAACGCCAGAACATCGCAGGGCAACATCACACATCCACACATGGGGCAATTTGAAATAACCAATTGGCCTGATGTGCATGTTGTTGGATCGTGGGAGAAAACAAGAGTACCCAGAGGAAGCCCACGCAAGCACGGGGAGATCATGCAGACTCCGCATAGAAACGCCCAAGCCTGACAATCAAACCCAGGACCTTCCTGCTGTGAGATGAACGTGCCAACCACATACACACACAAAAAAACCTGCTGTTAATACATCTTGAGTAAAACGTCAATAGTCTATAGTAGGATTCTTATCCAGCAAGTGAGATCAGTTTAAGGGAGTTTTTGCTTTGTCCCAGCTGGACTGTTTCACAGAAATCGCAGGGCGTTAGCTGTCTCAGGCCATCTGGCAAATAAGACCAAAATCGCATCTGACTCTCGAACTGACTTAAAAAACATAAAAACAGCTGCTAGCTTACTTCTTTATACTAATTTCCTCAAGTCAGTGATTCCTATAGAAACCTGAATATGACAGGACAGGAGTTCAATATCTTGCCACAGGGGACCCCTTTAATTGTAAAACAAATTTAGGAACCACTCACAATTTATTTACTTTTTTTTTTATCTTTTCCTTTACATATTTATTCAATTAAAGGAGTTGTGTCATTGATTTTACCCATATTCATTTGTGTAACTTGGGGAAATATGCAATGAATTTCCAAAATACTGGTCTTTATTGGTTAATTACCCTTTCAACTTGAAAATCAAGAAGAATTAAGTTTTTAAACCTAAGATGCGGTGGATGGGAATGGATTGCAATATTACAATTTATTTATCTTTTATCTTGCTAGGCTTAGCAGTTTTCAAAATTTCAAAAATTTAAATACTGCTACAAAGTTCTAGTTAATTGGTTACATGAATGAAATGAATGTTGGTTAGCCTTCATAAACCAGATTTATTTAACTGACTATGTTTAGTTTAAGAACACCATTAATAACATATTTAGGCGACTTTCTTTAAACACCTATGACACAGCCCCTTAAATTGTTAACTCGTGTAACACATTTGGCCCAGTTTAACCATTTGCAGGCCTACTCGTTTTTGAGTTCAGATTAAAATTTAAACTCCGTTTAAAGGACCAGTCATAAAAGCAAAGATATATATTAAATATAATAACTTTGATATACAGTTCAACCCTCAGGTTATCATAAACCCCACACATCACATGATCAGTAGAGTTGGACAGCAGCCCATCCACTAAAGGCACCCACAAACCTTCCAGATCCTCTTGTTGCTTCTCCTTGCTACATAATATCTCTGGGGTTCGAATCTGGGTTTCTATAAAGTTGTTTGGTGACTATGTGTCTTTAGAAATTGTTTAGCAGTCCGTATTTAATTCAACAACGTAAAGGAACAATTTCAGTTGCCAAAGAAACAGTGACACTTAAACATTGTGTTTTCAGTCCACCCACAGGGGAAGGGAGTGTGGTAGTAAATAGGAGCACAGCTGGTAAAATGTAAGTACTCTAAAGTGACCCTCTCGTTTAAGTGCACTACAAGGAAATACAAAAATGCCAGACAGATGCCAAAAATAAAGTCGGAACAATAAAATCTCTATGTCAGAGGGGTCCCTCTGAGGAACTCCAATTCACGGACATTACTAAATCAGTCTGCAACTTAGCCAAAGGCAGCACTGTTCTTATGCCTGGAGTACGCACTCTCCAGAGAGTACAGAAACAGAGTGCACATTGTGGTGTTTCCCAGTGATGCCCTTCACTTAAAGCATGCTCATTCTTTAATGGAGCTGAGAGAGGGCTTCATGTGAGCCAAAAGATGCTTATTAGTTCAAAGAATTGTTTTAAAAACAGAATTTTATTTGTGTTCATTAATAAAATGTTTATTGAGTAGCATGTAGGGGAATCTATGATCCTGCACTGTATTGTACTGTTTGTTTCTCTATAGTACTCTACTGATGTTTTTCTCCTCCGTGTAGATGAGGTTTTCAAGAAAGAGAAGGGTGAATTTGGTCACGGGACAGTCTTGTTCTTGTGTACTAGTGGGTGGGCCTATTTAACAGGACACTGTAAGGCAAATCTGACATCTAGTGGAGGTAATCCTGATGGTAGAGGATGCTTCTTTCAACCCAGTTTTGTGTGAATTATTTTCCTTGACTCATTCCACTATCTGGTCACCCCACAAAGGATGGGTTCCCGTTAAGCCTGGTTCCTTAACCATGTCATCTCAGTTTTTCTTGCTCGTCACCTCTGGCTTTCTACATCCACAGTTCTGTAAAGCTGCTTTGCTAAAACGTCGCTGCTTTGGGAAAATGGTGGTATATAAATATAAAATTGCATTAATAATATTATCATCAGCTGCCATTTATTCATGAATACTACGGAACAACATGATCATCGAAACATCTGTTTGTGATTTATAAAACATTTATTCAGTAACTGAGTTACTACAGCTGTAGTGTTCTCATTACAAAGTAATCTACAGTTGGTCAGAATAATATCATAAAAATAAACATAATATTCTTACATATCAGATGTAAAACCGTTAAGACACATTTTCATTATTTGTAGCAGATAAGTGCTGTTTAAAAAAGATGGTGATAAGTGGAAACAAAACATTAAAGCTAACTTGTCCATGATTTAATAATTCAACATACATCCATTGTAAAGAACTAGCACACAAACACACTTGTGAATTTGGGATTGTTTGGTTAAGAAGCAAAATAAAATCGAACACATTTAAATACTGTGTATATATAAATCTTATCACATAAGAATGTAATTTTATAAATACCTTAATACCTGCCACTGCATCTGGTATTTAAAAAGAAACAAAATAAAAGTGCAAACACAGGGAAACGTAAGCCCACCTTCAAATGTACCTCCATCCGTCCATGTGAGTAAAACAAAACCAGTGAATGCAAGAAAGCAAGTTGAAAACCCTTCATATTTTACCACTTATTCCTCTTCCTCCTCTTCTTCTTCTCCCATGACTTCTACAATGAGCTCAGCTGTACAGATAGCTTCTCCGAGGTTGTTAACTGCTTTGCAGGTATATTTGGCGTCATCATCCCCGCTAACTTCAGATATGACCAGGCTGCAGTTCCCTTCCTCATCATAATCAATCTGGAAATGGCGTGTTTCCTTGATAGGCTGGTCATCTTTATACCACACCACCTCAGGATCAGGATAACCTGAAAAAAAAGAAAAAAAACCCCATAATTTTACAGATTATGAACACATACCCAAGCATATATAAACATGAGCACAGAAAGCCATATGCACAGTTTATGACAATACCAATAACTTTTTTTTTTTTTTAATGTTTTCAGGTAGCATGATAAACAAAGCGAGAATCTGCGATTTTAGCACCCAGTGTCAGCCATGCATGAACAAAATGATCTGAATTAAATTTGAGGATTATCTAATAAATCAAGATTAGCATTTCCTATCACAATCACTTCAGACTTCATGAAGTGCAGGAGACTGTATCAGCTAACCTTCAATCTTGCAGTCAAAGCGTGCAGCACTGCCCTCCACCACCTCCACGTCTTTAATCACTGAACTAAATGATGGCTTCCTCGGACTCCGCTGCTCATTCTCCTCTGGGAACGTCTTCTGATTCTCCTCTGCAGAAAGCCATTCAACAGGATGAAAAATAATATCCGGTATGTTCTAGGCTGAACAATCTATCATAGAGTAAAATACAGATGACTTGACAAAAAATTTTTATTATTTAAATATATCACAGTATCACAACATTTAAATATAAAATGATACAGATGATACTTTGAATAAAACTCTAATCTTTGTATGATTATTAATTGGCTAATATTTGTACACCTATTTCCCCTCCCTCTTCTCACAGTCTGCACACTTGTCCAATCCTTGCCCACTAGCTAACATTGCCTAATTACATCAGAGCTACCAGTTAATTTGAGTATTTAGTTTAACACATTTCCTCTGAGAGGCTGCATGGTGGTGTAAGGGTTAGCACGTCCAGCTCAAAGCAAGAAGGTTCTGGGTTCAAGTTTCATGCTCGGTAAAGGCGTTACTGTATAGAGTTTTGCATGTTATTCTGTTGCATGAGTTTCCTCCCAAAGTCCAAACCATGAGCACTACGACAATTGGCTGTTTCAGATTGCCCCCAAATGTTCGCATGTCTTTTAGCCCAACAATGGACTGGTGAGCTGTTTGGGGTGTACCCTGCCTTCACCCAGAGATGGCTGAGATAGGCTCCAGCCTCCCCACAAGCCTAGCAAACGAACAAATGTTTTCTCTGGGACAGATAAAGTCAACCTCTGCCTTTTTTAAACTGCTGCACAGCACATCCAAACACACACAGGAAAATGCTAACTACCCTGTTCCAAATACATGAACTCACAGATGCCCAGGCTAGGCTTGTGTTACCCTGACTGACAGAGGAGCAAGTACACCATCTCCCCACTCAGACAGCACAAGCAATCCCACGGAGCTGGGCTCCAGGCCACAAGTGCCTCTGGAATAATCAGGCTTGAAATTCATGATCTCTTGATGATAGGTTGAATGCTTTTCTGTTGCTATACTCAGGGCCCTTTTGGACATCCAATAATGATGAGTCCTAAGCTTGCACTGTGTCAGTCTCAAAGTAGGCATTAGGCAGGGCTGGCTTGGCACCAACTGGCAATAATGAATCAAAAGCTCAAAGTACCCATAAAACAAAAACACTATCGCCATGGTACCTTCAGCTGGGAAGCTCTTCTTGGCATGAACACCAGCCATCATTGCCATGGAGGAGAGTCGGCCTATAGCACGCACCGCATGCCCCGTTTTCTATGGATACAGTTATTGTGCGAGTTGTTAATGAGCATAAAGTCATCAACAGTTTAAAAAATCTATTTTACAATTTTATAATTATTGTTTTAAAAAATGAATACATGTACACAGAGACGATTGAAATTAAAGTAAAATCTAGTTTCTGGACTTTAATAATGCGCAAGATCACTATAAGACCAACAGAACAAATTCAGTACACATACTAGAAGAGTGATCATTATTCTTCAAAATAAAAAAATCATATCAATATTTACATTGTCATAAAAGTGTCCTGTATTTTACAATACATACACCTACTGTAATAGTAATACACTAATACTACTTTTTTTTTTAACTAGAGGTGTAGATGATCATATGCTTGTACATCAGTACTGTAAAAATCATTGACTCTGATACGAATTAAAAAAAATAAACAAATAAAAATGACAGGCATTTGAGTTCTCATCTCACAGTCTCATCTCACCTGCCACCTCCTCCTCAGGATATATTTCTTCATCCTTTCTTTGGAGAGCTTTTTGGCCTCCATATTTTTGGTGTCCTGTTTAAGCCAGGGGTGCTGAAAACACTGCTCACAGGTGAGACGAGCCCTAAATAAACACCGGTACTCAGTTTCATAAAGAAACCACTTTTTAAACATTTAAACTGATCTGCAGTGACTGAATGGTGTAACATTGTCTTTAAATAATAAAATTGTTTAAGAGAAACTTAAAGTCAAGGTCAATGGTCAGTTTCATCTTGGAGGCCCAAGCACAGAGAACGCTCATATAAGATTTTAAAGGTTTAGCATGTATAGTTGTTGAGGTGTTAGATGGCAAGACAGATACAGGCAATGACAATACACCAACTGGCTGAGTGGTTTAAAAAAATAAATCAATAAATAAAAAGTTAACATAAGTCACTTTCTCTGCCAAAAAATAAGTAAATAAATAATAAAGCACCCCTACTCTCACCTGTTGCCATAGAGATGCATGAAATAATATCTGGCATGATGGGAAAAAACTTCAGACTGACATATATATATATTATATTATTAATTTCCATTCCCTGGTGTATAAATCAAATAATTAAAAATCTTGACAATAAATGGTACACATTATATAACATGAATGTATTACAACATTATAAAATTAGAAAACATGGGATTTGAAAGCTCTGGTCAAAAAAGTGATGTTCTTTCAGCCAATTTAAGCAAATGGTACTGTATAGAAACACCCTGGAAAAAATTTAAGCCCTGAGTCACTAGAATGGAACACTTTCCCATTGTTACTTATACATTTATTTTCTCCAAATAATTTCATTCATCTTAAAAAAAAAAATCCTACCAAACTCTTGAAAATGTATCCAGTAAGAAAATACAGATTACATCAATATAAGCATTGATTCATAAATAAACAACTATTATTGCCAGCATCTGTTTGCATTTCATTTTGTATATGGATATCTTTTTTTTAATTAAGAGAGATGCTACACCAGTAAAATAACCTGAGAGTGAAATAAAGCCTACTTCATATCTTTCTTCAGCAGACTGCTGATGAAGTCTTTAGCCTCATCTGAAATTTCATCAAATGCCTCATCCTCAAAATCCCATGTTGCTGATGTAACATTGGACAGCGTCTCATTTTCATTATCTCCCATGAATGGAGATAATCCACTCACACTGGGAAGGAAGAGGGGTGAAAGGAGAAGGCAAGGGTCAGAGAAAAGACAAGATAAACATTAGCGAGATGAAACAGGCTGAATTTGTTAGGGGGTTGTGCTGTGGCTGTGGTCACACTGATCAATTCCATCACTCTGCACTCAAAGTAAGTGATAATTATTTGGCTCTAATTACACTGATCACTATCAGATAATTCTGAACAATACTCCATGCAGAATAGATGACATCAGAACACTAAACAGATGTTTGTACACTTTACCACTGTTAGTTCATCAGCATTCATTTGACTTTAACTAGATCTTGTATGTATCTTGAGTGCTCTGGGATCAAGGTATAAAGCACAGCATGACTTTTTTTTTTTTTTTTTTTTTTAAAACGGAGCTCAGGAATAGTTTAGTGCCGAGCTTCAATTTCCCTTAACCCTCAAAAACTTTGTCTTAATCTTCCAGCTTTTTACGTCCAAGCCATTTGTGCTGGCCTGGCTAAACGCTGGAATCCCAGGACTAGCATTAAGAGGGAAGATCAGAGAGAGGCCACAGGGCTACCACAGGGAGACAGACTTCTGCAAACACCACTGAGATCACATGAGCTCCAGTTCAGTAGTATAAACAAAGCACATATTTTCCTCTTCATGCACAGATTCTCTTTAAGATCTACTGCCTACAGCTGGGGATCTATAATCTCATTCGACCACCTGCTCTCACATGCATGACACACACATTAAAATCAAAACATGATATGGCACTGAATGAAATTTGCAACTGAAATGACTAACAAAAATAAGCACTACTCACAGTATGTAGCAGATGACACCGATACTCCACATGTCTGTAGTGTAGCTGATCGGTTCATAGTTAATGACCTCTGGAGCTACAAACTCGGGGGTTCCAAACAGCACCTTCAGTGAACCAGCATTTTCTGTTGTGTTAGACAGAATTACATTTAAGGGCAGTTAGCAGAGACAGTGTCAGTGAATAGTTCAAAATACAGAGACTATATAGTGCTATCAGTGTTTTGTATGCAGCACAGTAGCCATGATTACATAATGCAAACTGACATAACGTACAGGTCAAACTCGAAAAATTAGGATGTCGTGCAAAAGTTAATTTATTTCAGTAATTCAACTTAAAAGGTGAAATTAATGAATTATATCGAGACTCATTACATGCAAAGTGAAATATTTCAAGCCTTTATTTGTTATAATTTTATTGATTACGGCTTACAGCTTATGAAAACCCCAAATTCAAAATCTCACATGTACTAAGTACTTCGATTGAGCCCCTTTTGCATGAATTACTGCCTCAATGAGGCATAGCATGGATGCCATCAGCCTGTGGCACTGCTGAGGTGTTTTGGAAGAACAGGATGCTTCAACAGCGGCCTTCAGCTCTTCTGCATTGTTCATGTCTCTCATCTTTCTCTTGGCAATGCCCCATAGATTCTCTATGGGGGTCAGGCAAGTGTGCTGGCCAATCCAGCACAGTAATCCCACGGTCATTAAACTAGGTTGTGTAGTGCATCAAGAGCCACCACACACAGACGGATCCTGGACATCTTCAAATGTCGTATTTCTCTTGTCAAGCCGCTCCTGAACATCACAAACAACGTCAGAAGCATCTTACCTGGGCTAAAGAAAAAAATAAACTGGTGTGCTGCTTAATGGTACAAAGTCCTCTTTTCTGAAATGAGCAAATTTTGCATCTCATTTGGAAACCAAGGTCCCAGAGTCTGGGGGGAGAATAGAGAGGCACACAATCCAAGATGCTTGAAGTCCAGTGTGAAGCTTCTACATTCGGTGTTGATTTGGGGAGCCATGTCATCTGCTGGCATTGGTCCACTGTGCTTTATAAAGTCCAGAGTCGATACAGCCGTCTACTGAGACATTTTAAAGCACTTCATGCTTCCTTCACCAGACAAGCTTTATGGAGATGCTGACTTCATTTTCCAGCAGGATTTGGCACCTGCCCACACTGCCAAAAGTACCAAAACCTGGTTCAATGACCTTGGGATTACTGTGCTTGATTGGCCAGCAAACTCACCTGACCTGAACCCCAGAGAGTCTATGGGGCATTGCCAAGAGAAAGATGAGAGACATGAGACTGAACAATTCAGAAGAGCTGAATGCCGCTATTGAAGCATCCTGGTATGCATAACACCTCAGCAGTGCCACAGGCTGATAGCATCCATGCCATGCCTCACTGAGGCAGTAATTCCAAGTACTGAGTGCATATGCATGATTATAGTTTTCAGAGGGCTGAAATTTCTGTATTTAAAAACCCCATTTAATGTATAGAAATATAATATAATTTTAGTCTAAACCTACAAAAAAAAACAAAAAAACAATTCAAATGTTCTAACAATAAAACACACTGATACAAATTAATTCATTTAATATAATGATACAAATTTAAAATGTGGTTATACTATACAAGTACAACATTGAAAACAGAAGATAATGCTTCCGGTAATGAAACTTATTTGTATTTATAGCCTTGAGAAATGTTAAGTCTAACCTTATTACGTAATAAAAGCAACAAAAAATGACAAATTGTGTATGTTAAGAATAAAATTAATTAAATCAAATAGATATTAGTTCAAATATTCAAATATGCTTCAGTTATATCCTCCCAAGAGCTTCTGAACATGCCATGAAATCAGGTCTGGAGATTACAAAAAATTCATAGCAAATTGTTCCGCCTAATGTTTGCGTTTTTTGCACATTTTCCATATTTTACTTGGAACATTCTGGAATTCTGTTTATTGATTTATATCTACATAAACTGTAAAATAGAGGTACCTTTTCCATAGGGGATGCAAACCTTTAATCACAACTGCTCCCAAAGGACATACCTAGCCTACGAGCAAGTCCAAAGTCGATGAGTTTGATTTTGCTGCCTGTTTTGTTGACGCACATGATGTTCTCTGGTTTGAGGTCCAGGTGAACAATGCCTTTTTTGTGGATGAAACTGACCCCATCTACAATCTGCAGCATGTATTTGATCACCTCCCTCTCTGACAGCTCAAAATCCTCGTCGATAATCCGCTCAAACAGCTCTCCTCCAGAGACCCTGCACAACATTAATCAGAAGGTCACATCTTCCTCAGAAACAGGGTTGTTTCGCACACCAGGTAGCACTGAGCAGCCTACAAACATGGTGGCTGACTACAATGCTAAGACCATACAGCAGCCTACAAACGTGGCTGCCTTGGACTACAGCACCCAACAGCCATCACAAACCATCTCATGTTCACGATCACTTTCATTCTAATCAAACACACCTGGATTCACTTGTATGGTCACTCACATCAGCATATAAGAGGCACGTTCAGTGACATAAATCCCAACAGAAAAAAATTAGCATACAATGTAGTAAACATTACTTAATAGTCTTGAGAGGTAAATAGCCAGTAAAAGACAAGATTAGAGGAACAAATATTTGTTTCCCTGGTTTGACAGAAACTAGCAAGAGATCAAACTCTAAGAAGTTGTTAACCTCAAATTATTTTGCTATGCTGCATTCACTGAGTACTGCTAATGAACCCTGCTGTTACAACCTACCAACAGTAAGACTGGAAAATTATGCAGACATTATCATGCCTGCTTATCCTTCAAGATCTCCAGTTAGAGGAGATGTCCTAAATCACTAATATTAAATTATAAGTAGGGCTGAATTAAAAGAAAATAATAAGGAGGGAAATAAATAAATAAAACATACTCACATTTCCAGTACCATGACCATGTCTGATTTGCTTTCAAAGGCATCAACACACTGCGCAAGCTTGGGGTGATGCAGGTCATTCATAATTTTAATCTCTTGCCTGACATTCTCTTTCTCTTTTGCCGAGTATGCTTTTATAAATTTCCCAGCCCAGACCTTTTTGGTTGACTTCTCTACCAGTTTAAACACTGTTCCAAATTTGCCCCTAAGATAAATCAAAGAAAAGTCACACAGACACTGTGCACAAAACATGGTAAGACTGCTAAATGTATAATACTCTATAAAGCTTTATTAAAAAAAAAAAAAAAAAAAAAAAAAAAAAAAAAAAATCACAGCACTGAAACTCACGATCCCAGTCGCTCGTTCACTTCGTACAGGTCTTTAACCTTCACATCTGTTCTGATGGTTACATCTTTGTACTCAGGTGGCTTCTCTGATTCTGCCAGTAAAACATATATCAATGGGAAAGGCTTGTTTATCAGCATATTCAATTACACACACTAACGTACCAAAAGGAATTTAAAATCACAATCTAAAATAAAATTCACAATCAGATCCAAACTTCAGGCATTTTGGGGTTTAACACGTACCATCATCTGAAGGCTCAATGTCGTCTTCCTTATTCTCTGTTTAAAAAAAAAAAAAAAAAAAAAAATACAACAAACAAAAAAAAAAAAAAAAACAGCACGTTAAGGTATCACTGCAGAAATGTAATTTTCAGAACAATTTTACTATTTAAGCACTAGGTGGAGCTCACCATCTTCTTCCACTTCCTCCATTCCTACTTCAACAGGAACACTCTCTGCACTAGGCTCACCAACACCATAGATATTTCCCGCTCTCACACGAAACTTGTACTTCCTATCAGGCAGCAGGTTCTGAACATTGTAAGAGGTGCTGTTACAAGTTGCCAACGCTTTCCATTCCTTATCCACCGAATTCCAGATTTCCAGCTTATAAGACTGAACAGCACTTCCACCATCATACGTGGGGCCATACCACGATAGGGTCAGACCGGATTTACGGATGTCTGTGACAGCTGGGATGCGTGCAGGAGGATCAGGTTTGTCTGAAACGCAAAGGGTAAAAGGTCATGGTCAAAACCGAGACAGCCAGACGGAGAAGAGGAATATAAACACCACCTAAAGTCATCAGTGCTTTATGAACTATTATTCGTTCATCTCCATATCCAACTGCTTTATCCTAGACAGGCTGGAAGTGAAACTGGAAGCTATTCCAGGAAAAAACTGAGAACAACTCAGTTATCAGAATACACTTTGGATGGGAAAGCAGCTTGAGGAATTTTGGTTTGGAATATTGCATATAGTTTGGGTGTTGGTACAGTAGTATTCCTGTCTTACAGGTCTGGGTCATCCCCGATTCACTTTTGCAGTTGAGTAAGTTTGTGTGCAGTTTCTGCATGGGTTTCCTCGAGGTTCTCCACTGTCCAAAACATAGCATTGGCTAAGATAAACTGCCTAGTTAAGACAGTGTGTGAATGTGAGAAAAAGTATATGCATAGAGTAATGCAGTAAGGTTGATTATCAACGGGACCCCAGTGGAGAGAGTGGACAGTTTCCGGTACCTAGGTGTTTACATCACACAGGACCTGACATGGT
>JAQMYF010000012.1:33564898-33586378 GCA_030014195.1 Neosilurus mollespiculum | reverse complement strand
TATAATTATTATTTTATATTTGTCCTTCATGTGATTTTATTACTGCTAGGTATACTTTCATGTGTCATATAAATGTGTTTTTATATCCTAGATTATGATTTTGCTACTGCATTAGCATAGTTAATAAATCTGACTTACAACAAAATCCGACTTACACTCCTGTATATAATATAATTTATATATACTGTTATGTATTTACCTGCAAAATTTTGTAAGCTGCTTGCAGACTGAACAGCATAACCCTTCTCAGTATATCGGTCAGCCAGAAAGGCTTCTCTGTGTGCGCATAGAGTTAATTTGGTTCTTGGCTCAGTCCTGTGAACTGTGTTTGGGCCTGCGCATCGAGAACCGGGACAAAGCAAGAGAACAAAGCTGTTTCAGCCTCCTCTAAAACAGAGCAGCTCCTCATTAGTAACATGTATGTGCCTCATTTATTTATTTGTATATTTATTTATTTGCCTATTAAAAAATTTACATATAACATGGAAATCCTATGATTGAAGGAGTTGTTCAGTGGGAGCTGTAGGTTTTTTAAATTTAAAATATATTTTTTTTTTTTACATTTTGTTATTTTTCAGCTGTAGGGTCATTAGGTTCATTCTGGTGTGACATGTGGAGACACAGTTTTATTTGACTCATTATTAAACAAATTTTGATCAGCATTGTAGCACACATGATAATCGAGGTAAAGTTATGTGGCTGCTCATGCAAATGTAAAGCCAGAGTGTTTTGCATGTGGAAAACAGGTGAGAGAGATGACAAATGGCTTATTCTTATTTGCCCTTTTTATGTCGTTTGCGTTAACAGTAGTTTTAAAAAAATTTAATGTCGTGATTTGTTTTAAATTAAAATTAGAGTCAGTAATAATATCTCTGATGAATTTCATGCCTGCTTTGAAAGAATGATCTGCATTACATGCACTTTATCAAGAGTACGAGTTAAAGAGCGATTATTGCAAGTCTTGTCTCTTTCTGTTTTACTCGGTGCATATGGATTTTAAACATTTTATGCCAGGAAAATATATTAGCTAATGAGTTTGGCTGTACAAGTCATTTTTTTTTTGCAGACTGTGAAATTACACACTTCCATTATTCAGATTTATTTATTTATTGGTATTTTTCTTTCTGGCCAAGTTGTAATTTAGCTGCATTTATTTGTAGGTGTTTTGGTGTATTTCTGTTCTTATTAATTGGAACCGGATTTTTACCAACGGCGACAAAATAACACAAATGCTCGGTCAGCGTCGGATGCCAAGCTGCGTTTCCAGCTCGTTCATTTCCATGCGGAAGCTGGCAGACACTCGCGAGATGGTGTCTCGTCTCCCTTTTTTTTTTAAACATTAATATTATAAGTGCAGGGTAAGGATGAAAACACACACATACACACATACACACACTCAGCCTGTTTAATTGAGTTGGCAGAGGACTGGAGGTCTTCATCCACATCGGTCAAGCCAATGGACCAGACTTGACATTTGTAGCATAGATCACATATATGACTGCTTGATGTCATGTGATGACAATTTTATGATTTTGTCCTGATTGTGAATTCTTAGATTAGAGATTGAGCTGGGTACTCACACTGGGTATCCCGTAGACTCTATCTAGGCCAGCTTTTTTCCTGTTTAAAATCAAAAATTGGAAAAAGACCAACGCTAACACTAGTTACTAATTGAAATATAGCTATAATCACTTTGTAGCTATTTGCACATAAAATACAGTAAATCTTCAGCTATGAATTCATTTTTCTCATTAACATATCATTATATTAACTTGTAAGGGGAATCATTGTTTTAGTATGAACCACACAGGAACAAAAGAAGCAAAGCTTTTTAGAATTTATCTTTATATATTTTAACCATGACAAATGCAGGTGAGGTGAGTTTCATGCTCTCCACTGTGTAGCTAATGGCATCTTTTTATGCTCATTCAGAGTTTTAGTATATACTGCGTGCAAACACAAGTAAAAGAAACTAGATTTTATAGATTTTATAGATGTTAGATATATATAGATATATATATATATATATATATATTTGTGTGTGTGTGTGTGTGTGTGTGTGTGTGTGTGTGTGTGTGTGTAATTTTTCTTATTGAGACTTATCTTTTTCTTTACTTGGTACAGAGCAGCTGTGTGCACACAATTTCCTCTGGGATCAATAAAGTATTCTGATTCTGATTCTGATCATTCTGATTAATCCTAACTTTTTTGTTCAATATTCCAGTGTAATCAGGTTATACCATATAGAGGAATGACAATAAAACCCACCTGACTTGACCAACCTCATATTTTTAAGTTCACAATATTGCTCATTAGAGGGCAGCGCGATGGTGTAGTGGATCTCTCTCACAGAAAGAAGGTCCTGGGTTCGACTTTCATGCTCAGTGAAGGCATTTCTGTCTGGAGCTTGATGTTCTCCCCATGCTTGCATGGGTCTCCTCCAGGTTCTCCGGTTTCCTCCTACAATCTTAAGACATGCACATTATACTGATTGTCTGTTTCAAATTGCCCATAGGTGTGAGTGTGAATGGACACGTGTGTGTTGGCCCTGCAAAGGACTGCTGAGCTATTCAGGGAGTGCCCTGCCTTCGCCCTGAGCCGGCAGAGTTAGGCTCCAGCTTTCCTGTAACCCTAGTAGGATAAAGCGGTTCAGCAAATAACTATAATATAAATTCATAAATATTGTTTATTAGATTTGTTATTTAGCTATTTGTTTCTGAAGGGTGTCAGTAATCATGTAGATGACTTTGTGTTTTCTGTTCCAATCCCTCAATGTGATATCTTACCTTTCTGTAATAACTTTATCATGTCTTATTCCAGTTTAACCAGATTAGCAGGGGCATGGCCGACAGGAGGACGTGTGATCATTTGTAATATTTTGCACATCATGCATATTTATAAATCCTTGCATTTTGTATGGCAGAAGTGTAGAAATCCTCCTCTGCTATAATTAACAGATTCTCAAGTATTAAAATGTAGCATAAAGAATGTTTCCCCCAGTACTTCTGAATAATGTTTATTTATTGTGTAGCTAATGTATTTAATAATATAAATAGTCAAATTGGGTGGCACAGTGCCATAGTGCTTCACAACAATGAGGTTCGGGGCCCATGCCTGATGAGGGTGTTCCTGTGTGGAGTTTCTATTTTCTCCCCATACATGTGTGGGTTGCCTCCGGGTTCTCCGGTTTCCTCCTACAGTCCAAAGACATGTAGATATACGTGGATATTCCCTAGGTGTGAGTGTGAGTGTGAATGGGTGTGTGTGTGTTGGCACTGCGATGGTTTGGTGAGCTGGTCAGGCTGTACCCTGCCTTTATTAGGAGTTGGCTGTGATGGGCTCCTGCCTCCCCGTGACCCTCCTAAAGGATGAAGCGGTTCAGAAAAATGAAATAGTAAAATCTTTGAGAAGTGCTGGCGGTGAGACTCGCCAGAGGGCAGCAGCCACCGCAGTCCCGCAGGCTCTCTGCGAATCAGGACTCACGCTGGTCAATTTAGGATGCACTGATTGGCTGTTTTATTCTTATTTAGAGGTTTAATTCTGGTAAAAATCGTTCATAAACAGTTGCGTCGACAAACATATTTTAATAGTCATATCAGCATGGTGTTCCCCCCCAAAAAAAATATTATAAAGCAGTTGCTGGTGTGTAATAATAGCTAAGTTGAGGTCAGAATGAAACAGATGGGAAACAGAATCTGGGACCATCTATTGTTAGGAAATCATAATATACAGTGCAGGCTATAGGCTGCTCAGGCTTGCATGTCATTTTGGGTGTTAATGAGCCCCGGGTGTTTGCATTTCTGCTAAAAAAAAAAACAAAAAAAGGTGGAATCGAGCCAAACACATTGTGGTGTTTTCGTGACATCACCAGTTCAGCTCTGCATCCGCGCGCGCTCTGTCTTCTCCTTTCTCACCGTGCTGCGCTGATTCAGTGCTGCCGGAGGCTCCACACCGGAGGCACTTCACTGATCAGCTCCACGTTCCCAGTTCGAGTGCGCACTGACCGGCGGATGGTGGATTTGCCAGGCATCTCTTCGGTGTACCCCGGCTCTTTGTGGGAGCAGAGCTCAGGAGGCAGGAGGAGGCAGAAGGAGGCAGGATCGGAAACAATAGAGCAGAGGAGAGGAACCGCTGCGCTTTGTGCCTCGTTAGCGCTGCTCCGGAGCGCGCGCACATCCACCACGCAAACATGCGGGGATTTTAACGCACGCACAACACCGCGACTTACCGGATTCTCTGCACGCGACGTTTGAATTGAGAAAGAAACAAGTGGCGAGATATGAATTCTGCCGAAGCAGCCGAAGAGGGACCGAACGACTCGGACACGGACGCCTTCTTCAAAACAGGTAGGGCTGATGATAGAACTCCCGGCAGCGTGGGGCTCTGTTTCCACTGACATGATGCTACCAGAGCAAATCAAGAACCCAGAATGAGGAACAAAAGAATCGAGCATGCACAGAAATGTCTGCTGTGAAAGGAAACAGCCTGGTGATGCACATGCACAGAGTCAAATCTGTTCATCCAGACAACTCAGTGCGTTTAAGGATAAAAAATGAGTTGAAGTATTAGTGTGAGGTTCAGTACTGACAGTAATAGTCTCTATATGAGGCTTAGTAGCGACAGACACCATGGCTTTTGTTTGACAGCTGCACTTCTCCCTGTCACTGGGTACTGAGGATCAAACACACACACACACACACACACACACACACACACATACACATACACGCACACACACACACACACACACACACAGATAACCCCCCCCCCACACACACACACAACGTGTTTGTTAAAGGTGATGAACTAGAAGCTGAAATATCTGAAAGCTAAAACAGTAAAACTGCACACAATATTAATTTTGTTTATTTTACACTTAAACTGCAAAGCACTTTTCAGTAACTCATGATGAACAATGGTTCTTGGGTTCCTAACATCAATACTGATGAAGATCATGGTGGTGCAGTGGTTAGCACGTCCGCCTCCCAGCAAGAAGGTCCCAGGTTCGATTCCCGGGCTCGGGACGTTTCTGTGTGGAGTTCTCCCCGTGCTGGCGTGGGTTTCCTCCGCATACTCCGGTTTCCTCCCTCATTCCAAAAACATGCACAGTAAGCTAATTGGCTGTTTCAAATTGCCCCTGTTTGAGATAGTGAGTGTGAATGGTTGAATGTGTGTTGGCCCTGCAATGGTCTGGTGAGCTGTTCAGTTGGCTGAGATGGGCACCAGCCTCTCCGCGACCCTAATTAGGATTAAGCGGCTTAGAAAATGGATGAATGAATGAATGGTTGCTAAAGGTTCTCGGTTCTACTGTCTGAGAGAAAGGTACCACATAAAGCCTTTAGGGGTTTCATTCAATACAGATCAATTCAATTCATTCAATACAGCTTAATGGTTTAAGTGTTGTGGATACTCACTACTGTCATTGAAATGCCAGGTATTATAATAAAACTCTGTATAAAATAAATGTACTCTCATTAAAAAAAAAAAAAAAAAATCTCAGGGGTTCTTTGGATAGGTCCTGGATGGAAATGTCTTTAAAACTTTTCTTAGAGGAAAGCATTCTCTTGTAAGGCTGCATAGAACATTTAAATTTATTCTAGAAAGCAAAGCCAAAGAACCCTCATAAATTCTGGAGAAATTGTGTTGATATTTGAACTTAACAGTCAAATAAAAACACACCTCCCTTTAGTGTCCTCCAGAAGCTCCACCTTCAAACTGATGGATGTGCTTTGATAAGACAACAACAGTAATAATGTCAACTTGTCTCCCCCCAGCAATATCTGCAATTTTTGCAGTGCACACAAACAAATACCCCTTGATGCTGATTGGCTGAAATAGTGTTGTGTGGCTCACACAAAGCCATTTGGTTTGTGTCCCATTTAAAGGGCCAGGTCTGTGCATAATCACAGAAGGTTATAACAGCATATACACAGATAGAAAAGCTAACAGACCATGAGTAGAGTAAATGGACAAAAAGGGTATTGCATTAGACTCAGTGACCACACCTTTAAGGTTTTTCATTCCAAGACCTTTACCACTTACCATTATAGAGATGCAATAGCCATTTCCTACTCAGAAATTAAAGGTCAGCTCTGGCATCCTTAAGGTTCTTCAGTTGTCTTCTAGGGGAACCCTTCTTTAAACAACCCTACAACAGTGTTTCCGTAAATTCTTATAGTATATTGAAAGCTGTACGTGAATGTAACTAGCTGCTTCTGCTTCATGCTGCATAAACACACCACCTGAAATAAGAAACTTGAGACTAATACCGCAGCGTAAATGGCAGCATCCTTTGACCATCTACACGTAGCTGCATAATGCATGTGTGCCATTCCTCAGTACTATACGCCTGAATGAATGTGAGATTTTTTTTAATGCTGAAAGGTTTTTCTCCTTTCTTGTGGTACCTTAATGTAAACCAGGATCTTTTACTCGTTTAAGTAGAACCATCTGAAATCTGGAATGGTGGGAGTACGTTGCAGGCTTGAGCAAGTGTTGTGGTGATGTGTCCAGATTTCGAGCACTTTCTGTAGCTATGCTAAGGAAATTAGTATTAAGGAGACCTGAACCACAGTAACTGACATCAATCTACACTTTGCCCAACAGAACAAAGCTCTAGAAAGACAATCTAGATTACAGGAAGACAGAAGAGCTGATTCTTGATTTGTTCGATCTGGATGTGGACTTTAGCGTAACACAGCGCCACATTTTGGTGAAAGCTAAGATGATTTACTGATGGTTTGGAGGTCTGAGAGTATTATCAGAGATGAGAGAGTATCTTTGGTGTGGTTCATTCAAAGCATATAAGGACATCTGTCTCAGGCAGCACTGGGAAATCAGTCATCAGTGTCTGTATTAATACGTCATGGCAGCCTCTGCCCCAGGAGACACCAAATGATGTAGAGATGGATGAAGAGAGGGATGGATCAGGCCAGGATACAGACAAAGGGAATGATAGACAGACAGAGCTGCATTGAAACAGATAGCGAGATCTTGAGTGAGACCAGCACATTTTGAATGGAAGCCCCTCCCTGCTACACCTTTTTTTAAAAGCAGTGGGTGTTTGCCCTCAGAGAGAAAGGAATTATGTGGCTGAGTAAGCAGTAATCCATTCACAAACTGCTGCCTGAAAGAGCTGAAGTGGTTTTATGTCCTCAGCCATACGGTACTTTCTCTCTTCATGTGTATTCACTACTTACAAACGGATTAACCCCAAGCCAAACTCATACTCGCGCACGAACAAAGACTTTAGACTAGCCAAGGCTTTTAGAGCAAGTTTACAGCCCTCATCCTATTAGGAGAGGTAAAAAAAAAATTACACCCCCCTTCAGTTATTCTCATCATGTGCTCATCTGAATCATCAAGATTCAGGCATTTTGGCTGTAAGGAAAGCAGTAATTTGGCGGATAGTGCTGCTTTTAATGAGGCAGTCTCCAGCCAGCTGAAGGCCGGATGTGTCTTCAGGTAATAACAGCACCAGATTGGCACAGTACTACCTTCCAATCAATACCTGTATAGCTTTAGCCTTTTTGTCAACAACAATTGCCTCCCTGGGAGACTCATAGACTACAGCTGCAGAGCCTGGCTCCAGCTCTGCCCGTCTTCTCAAAAGCTACTCTCTGCAGGACACGGAGGGTTTTCTGTATTGATTAGCTAATCACTCAGTGAGCTGGGATGGAGGCCAAGGCCTCAAATGAGGTCATAGTGAATCATCCCAAGAGGTACAGGTTAGTGTTGCAACGTGGCCACTCTAATCAATTTGATCAAAATAGTGGGGTTATTAGGATATTTAAAAGGGCACTCTGATGAAAATTATAAAACAAATGCTGTCAATGCATCTCTTGTTAACATGCCTACTTCCCTCTTATCCTGGAATCAGATTACACAATATTTTTGTCTTTCATAATGGTCATCATCTCAGATTAAGCAATCATTCATTAATTCTTTTATTAATTTGCTGAACTGCTTAATCCTACTAGGGTTTCAGGGAGCCTGGATCCTATCTTGGCTAACTCTGGGCAAAGGCGTGGTACACCCTTAACAGCTCGCGAGTCCATAGTAGAGCCAACACACAACCATCCAAACTCACATTCATACCTTGGGGAAATAGTTAACAGCCAATCAGCCTAATGTCTTTGGACTATGGGAGAAAACCGGAGTACCCAGAGGAAGCCCATGCAAGCAAAGGGAGAACATGCAAACTCCACACAAAAACGCCCTCACTGAACCTGGGACTCAAATCCAGGACCTTTTTGCTGTGAGGTGAACGTGCTAACCGAAAGTACCCTACGCCGCCCACCATGCCGCCCATAAGCAATCATTGAATCATAAATTCTTGCCAAGTCTTCGACAGGAGACTGATAACACTAAAAGTTCAACCCCAACCAATCATCATTTCTGTCCTTTTGGGTCAGGAGAAGGGTCAAGAAATTGTCAATCATGGCTACAGAAGGAACGTCAAGGAACACATTGTAGGAGTTTTTAAACTAGGGAAAAAACAATTCTGACATGCTACACGTTTCATCTGGGTGTCATGGGGCATCAAGGGGCATCAAGGAGGTCATATATTAGGTCCTCTTTAAATTTGGCTTTAAAATGACTTAAGTGATCGAATCACAAGTGGACCAAAACACACCACATCTGTGTCTTTTGCCAGATAAGCACCAGTTTGTTTAGCGTGGGCTAGCTAAGGAAACAAAAATATTAGGAGAACTATTCACATACAGGGGATTCCAACAGTTCAGACTGACAGTCTGATTGTCATTTGTATCTTGCATATAAGTGCAGGACAAAACAAGCATTCTCACCAAAACAACCACCACATCCTATAATGAGGACATACTGAATTTTCCCGTTATGTCCTTGTCGGAGCTGCACCAGGACGCATTAGCGATTACACTAGAAAAGTAATGTGGTCAGACTCGCCAAGTGGTTTGGGTCTTGAATAGATTTTGTTGACTATTTAAACTTCTATTTAGCATAGTCCACTAGTGACCTGATCACCCAAGATGCATTTACAACCAAGTGTAAACAGAGCCTCACTCATACTGTTGTCTACATTGCTGTACATTTATAGTAATTAATAAGGAATAGTTATAACAATTTCTTATTAGCGCTGTATTACTTACAAACTGTCATACATTTTCTACAGTATTTTTAAATTTAATGTAAGTTAAGTACTTTTTTTTCAGTGTTTGTACACACAGACACATGATTATAATGACTATAATAATTATACTTAAAATATACTCTTGTTTAGCTGGCAGTATTTTAGTAAACCGAAATGCGTTACAGGTCATGTATAGTAGTATATGTGTAGTAAAGTATTAAAGTATTGAGATATAGTGTTGCTTTGTACAGATTTTAAATTTAAAATATACTAAAGTACATTAATACTTTTCTAAAAAGATTATTTTAGGGCTGTATGGATGGGTAATTGTTCATTCTTTTATTCCTGTGTGGTTTGGCATGGATTTTTTAGGTGGTCTCTTAAGTGGCCATTTAGAATTATATTATTTGTTGTTATTATTATTATTATTATTATTATTATTATTATTATTATTATTATTATTCAGTCATTCATTCATTCATTCATTTTCTAAACCGCCTACTCCTAATTGTGGTCATGGGGAGACTGGCACCCATCTTAGCCGACTCCGGGCGAGGGCAGAGTACACCCTGAACAGCTCGCCAGGCCATCACAGGGCTATTCTTCTTCTTCTTCTTCTTCTTCTTATTATTATTATATACATTAATTCCCATAGAAATATGTTCCCAGTACCTTGGGCAAAAAGTGTGGGGTTATTTGTGTATGAATGTTCTGGTTCTATGTATAGTAGGTGATTATCAAATCAGTAGCATATTAACAAGTCAGTCAGTGGGCTGTTAGTCATTTGATATCCATGTGCAACTCTGGCAAGAGAGATATTTCATTATATTACAGACATGTCAAAGGTAGAACCAAAAATCAAATCATTTCACTTCCCCAGGGTCAATTATACAGTATATTTAATGAAATCCTGTAAGCAAAAACATGTTTATGTGTATGTTACATTTAAATAAGACTAATTTAAGAAATAATTTAAAATGACCCACATTGTATTCTGTGTAATATTAGAGACAGTTTCAGAGCTCACCGGATTCACTGACTTCCCTGACTAGTGGGTATTCTTTGTAGTGACAGACGTTGGCCCTCCAGCATTGTGTTTTGTGTGTGTATGTATACACACACACACACACACACACACACACACACACACACACACACACACACACACACACACACACACACACACACATATACACACACTAGCATGGAGAGAACAATAGGGAGAATTCGGCCAGAGTCAAACAGGACAATGAGCACACCCATGCTTTGGCTTCATTTTCTGTGAGTGTGTGTGTGTGAGTGTGTGTGTGTGTGTGAGTGAGAGAGACTCTCTTTTGTACACACAGTTTTGTAGAGGCAGATGGCTAATTGGCCAATGTAAGCCACATGGGTAATAAAGAGCGTAAGGGGAGATTTGACCGGATTACTGAGTCATGATCTGACGTTAAGGGAGAGAGCAGGAGAATGAGAGAAAACAGAGGATATCCTCTTTGTCCTAGGGAGCCATCAATTTCCATATTCACCAGCGTGAAACAGGCTTCTACTGGGTTGGTGTGGTGAGACAGTTAGCACTGCTGGGTAATAGGGTCAGGTCTTATTAACTGATGCTTTGAATGGAGCTTTTAGGTAGATTAGGGGAAGGATTCTTTAGAGGGCTGTGGGCAGGCAGCTGTGTCTTTGCTGATAAGGACACCCTAGGTCTTTTATAG
The DNA here is from genome assembly GCA_030014195.1 of Neosilurus mollespiculum. NCBI lineage: Eukaryota > Metazoa > Chordata > Actinopteri > Siluriformes > Plotosidae > Neosilurus > Neosilurus mollespiculum. The sequence goes on along the minus strand of JAQMYF010000012.1, from coordinate 33,575,560 downwards.
AGCTGTATGTATTATATTTGCAAAGTGTTTGTAATGCACTGAAATTGCCTGACGTTTTCTGGTTATATTCTAGCTACTTTACCACTAAAACCAATTTCTGAGGAATCTGCATTCTTACAGTTTTGCTCTTTGCAAGCAAAGGAACCTGAGTATACAGCAATCAGAATGTATTTGGGGAAAAACAGGTAAGGATGTGAAGTATCTAGAGCTAGTATCTATATTCTAAATTTAGAAGTGTTTTTTTTAATGTACTTTTAGCCAGACAACATAAACAAAAAACTAACTGGCATTCATTCATTCATTCATTCATTCAGGTCAGGGTCGCGGTGGGTTTGGAAGCCTTACCCAGATGTACACTGGATAGGATGCCAGTCCACTGCAGGGCACACACTCATTCTCATCCGGGAAATTTAAGTGTCGTCAGTCTTCCTGCCTGCATGGCTTTTGTAGGTGGGAGGAGACCCAAAAATCCAAAGGAAACCCAAACAGAAACTGTGCAGATCCTGAGCTCAGGAAGCAGTAGTCCATTATTATAACTGACAAATAAGGTCTTTTATAGATGAAATTAAAAGAAGTCACATTGAAAACGAAGGGTTTCCTTTGATTTTATTATTGATTGATTATCTGCTTTGGTTGCTGATGAGAGCTGTAAGAACAAGTTTTAAGCTTTCTAAGAGCACGGACAGGCTGAAGATGAGTCTGATGACAGATCCCATAACAGCATCAAGTTCATCAGTTGATATGAAGGTCGACTAGGAACTGTGGTTAGTGGAGTTGGAGTGCTTGGTAGCAGGCCAGGAAGTAGGCAATGATGCCAGCATGATTTTTTTCCCATTAAAACAACAATAATATAAAAATAAACAATATTAGTTTCCGTTAAAAACAAATTTTTCTCAAAAGTTCTAGTATAATAAAATTGTCAAAGACAATACAGGATTATTACCAACATTTTGTTAAGCTAAGTGCTGCAAACAGAATTATTAGGTGTTTCCTTTACTGTATGTCCCTTTTTATAATTTATCTGCTGTGTACAGTCCGCTGTCAAATCATTATTTAATTGATCATAGAGGTAAAGGTCCATCTATTGATAATTATTGATTTATGCATCACTGACTGCAATACTAAAGACCAAAAGTTGAAGATCTGTTCTTATGATCGGTTCTTGTATTTAATATTACAGGTTACTGAATTGTATTTATTATCTCATACTTTCCATGAAACTTCCATCTCCAACAGAATTGTCAAGTAACCCAGCCTATGTTAGGATAGTAATAATATCATGGGTGGAGTGTATTGTCTGATAATTGAATTGTCCAAGTGCTAAATTGGATATGATCTGTCAGGAGTCTTTAGAGTCTGCTATATGAATGCTATGCTTAAGCATGGGTGGGAAAATGGACTCACACTAAGAGCTATTGATTTATAGTTGTATGTGGGTGAGTGTGAGTGTGCGTGTATGTGTCTTGGAGGAGGGTGTGGGGCGTGGTGTTTTGTACCTACCAACAACACACAGAGTATGACGTAATATCCTTGCTAGTGGACAGATTTGGGGTTGTAATTGCATTAATATGAGAGTGGACTAGAGACACCGACACAGTGTGTGTAGACTAAGCATCAGCGGTCTGATTTTTGTACACTATCAATGTATTGTGATAAACATAACATAGCAAGTTTAAATTCTTAAGTTATGCTGTCTATAGCTGATATAGCTTATTCACTGATTGCAGATCTGCTGGGTTGGAGTACAAAGGTGAACGAGCAAAATAACATGCCTTTAGTGTGCAGTTTTGGAAATCTGGACCTGAATGGCAATATACAAACAAGATTTTGAGAACTAATTGTGTTTTTATTACAACATCTTTAGCACACCAGCTATTCTTCCCAAGGATTTAGCATGAAAGATCAGCCTCTGGCTAATAAAGTACTGGAGACTCATATTCGCCAATCCTTTTTTTGGCATGGTCTTTGGAGGGAGTAATAGCCCAGGTAAGAAGAGGAAATGAAAGTAGGTATTGAAATAGATCTACTGCAGAGGCTCTTGCTCATTTGTTCTTCATCAGAAGGAGCATATCAAGTTCATCTTTGCCTAGTGAGGGATCACTCTCACTGGGTGAGCAGCCCCAAGGACGCGGCGGTGGAATCAGAGAGGAGTCATGCATGTTTAATATCCTGCTTACTCTGTCTGCTTCATAGGTAGAAAGGATGAAGTGATGCATATAATGGAATATAAATATAACTTTAAAGATTGCAGATAATACATCCGCTCACCTCAGAGGATTCCTATTTGCATTAAGTGAGTCTCTTTTTAGCTTAAACTTTCCTAAATAAAATTTGAAATTGGCCTCATAAGATGCATATGCTTTGCATATTCTCTGTAGAAGAGTTAAGTCTTTGGTCAGCATTTCATCAGTAGAGGTGATTCAAGCCTTTGTGTAAAAGTAATATCTGACAGTGAAATCCTGCAGAGCAAGCGCTGTGTTCAGCACTTACAATGCCACACACACACACACACACACACACACAGACATGCACACGCACAGAGAGAGAAAGATGCTGGTAATGCATCAACATTCAAAGAGAGGAAAGAGCTTGGGATAGGTGGAATATTGAAAAGGATAGACTATGCTCTTAACAGAAATCAGCCTGAGCAGTGCTTCTAAAGCATAATATTTCACCTCTCTCTCTCTCTCTCTCTCTCTCTCTCTCTCTCTCTCTCCTTTCCAATATATTATCCTGTATAAGTGTTTCTTTCCTGTCTTGGGCTTTCTGTCTGCAAGATGATTACTGAGAAATCCTGTGAAGGACTCTCATTATTAGTGATGCAAACTATACCTAATGGATGCCAAGAATTTGTGCTTACAGTAAACAAGCCTGGTATGAATTATTTGAGTCTTTTTTTCTCTGCATATATACATGTGTGTACATTCTGGTGTGATATGTGAGAAATAAAACATGATGGGGTTAGGAAAATAGTCAGTGATGAGATGGTAAGATACGGCCTCACGTCATTGATTTCCTTAACTGACCATTTTTATTTATTTAGCAGCAACTGCCTCTTTTTTTCCTCCTGTTTCTTAGACCTAAACCTAAGCACTGACACTGGAGAGTCCTTCCAAAAATGTTAAATATCTCCTTGTTTACACACTTAAAAAAATCTGTTTCCATGGAGTTGTGCTTTGCAGGCTACACACCTCACCAGGGAACTAAACCCAAACAAATGGCCAAATGGACATAAACAGTGACGGCTACAATTTCTTTGGAGAAAAATTCAAATAGATAATAAAAAAAGGTTAAAAAATAAATACTCGTACCATCAGTTATTCTCATTTAAAATTTTGTTGCTTTGTTTTGTTTTTAAGTAGATTAGGTTCTGCAAATCGCTTTGCCGTTTTTGTATTTTTGTACTCAGTGAGATCCTAGGAGCAGAGTAGCCAATCAGAATGTGCGATTCCTGAAATCCAGTAAAGGTATATATATAAATTCCTATTATTCCTAAGGAACCATTGTCTGGTTTAACTCTCAAAGCAACTGTTTTTTAAATGAGCATGTACATGTGTGTATCTGTGTAAGTGGGGTAGGTGGTTTTGTGTAAATGATTTTCTGGTATGTGTTTTCAATAAAGGACAGATTTTCCTCTGGGGCCTTCAACACCAAATAAAGCAAATAAATCACCCATGACTCTGGGGCAAAGCAGATTAATCTGTAAATTGCTATATTGTGACTGTTACTCACATGTTGGTCTTTGTGTCTCACATATAACGGGATTAGATACATTTCAGTGTGATATATTTCAGTGCTGTCAGGTGAACATAATATATGTATTTACAATCACCATTCATTTTATTATGAACTGCTGTACATGTAGAAAAAACTTTAAATTCCTTTTTAAATTACTTTTACTGTGTAAAGCTGCTTTGCGACAATGTCAGTTTTAAAAAGCGCTATATAAATAAAACTTTATTGAATTGAACTGTACTCCTGCACATTCATACAATTATCCAATCAGCCAGTCACGTCGAAGCAGCACAAGCAAAAAAAATCATGCAGATACAGATCAAGAGCTTCGATGCATGGTGGTTGGTGCCAGATGGGCTGGTTTGAATATTTCAGGACCTGATAATCTCCTGGGAATGTCACACACAACCTGTCTCTCGAGTTTACACAAAATGTATGTACAAATGGATTAAAATAATTATGCCTTTGGTATGTAAGGTAAGGTAAGTCTGTTGGGCTTTTACACCCGAGCCTAGTGGCTCATAAGGCCGGTGCTTATCCTCGGTTTGTAGCATGAAGCGACTAGGAGTTCAACTTCTCCTGGATGGGACGCTAGTCCATCGTAGGTTACCTTCCCAGTATTTTTTACTGGTACCCATTTATACTGCTGGGTGGACAGAGGCACACTTGTGGTTAAGACCTTGCCCAGGGGTCTTAGCACGGTGGGGGTCTAATGGGGATTCAAATCCACCACCTCTTGATCATGAGCCCAGCACCCTAACCACTACGCCACAGGCCCCACCCTTCAAATCAAGGATATGGCTAATATGAACGTATCAGTTAAAGTTTTATTCTCTCAGATCTCAGTGCATATCTGTAGAGTCACAGTTATTACATGATGTATTAAGTGCTTATGTTATGGCTTCTACATCAGTGTGTTAGGAGAAAAGCTCTCATTTTAGAGGTCCAAACATTCTGTGGTTAGCAGTCTCACCTCAAAGCAAGAATGTTCTTGGGTTGAAACTTCTGTGTCTAGTCTGCATTTTCTCGCCATGCATATTAGGTCAACTAGCAACTCTAAATTGCCTGTAGGTGTGAGTGTGAATGACTGTTTGTAGGTGTACTCATGCCTCTCCCCTGAAGTGAAATAGGATTGGCTCTAGGCTCCCCCATGACCCTGACGGATAATTGGTGTAAATAAGGGATGTATGGGCCCTGTGATGGCCTGGCGAGCTGTCCAGGGTGTACCCCGCCCTCGCCCAGAGTTGGCTGAGATGGGCGACAGCCTCCCCCGACCCTAATTAGGAATAAGCGGTTCAGAAAATGAATGAATGAAGGGATGTATGGATGGATCTTAGCTGCTGTTTATAGTATTTATAGTATTTGCAGTCCTTTGTTTGATATCTGTTTCATTGAAAATAACGTTTTTTTTTTTTTCATGGACAGCATGGTGTGTAATGGTTTGCACATCCGCCATATGACAAGAAGGTCCATGGTTTGAGTCCTCAGCTTAGCGAGGGCTTTTCTGTTTGAAGTGTGCATGTTCTCCCCCTCCAGGTCCTCTGGTTTCCTCCTACAATATAAACAGAAGAACATTAGGCTAACTGACTATTTCAAATTGCCCATAGAAAGTGTGAAAGGTTTTGTGTGTGTGTGTGTGTGTGTGTGTGTGTGTGTGTGTGTGTGTGTTGGCCTGCGTTGGACTGGTAAATTGTTCAGGGTGTACCCCCCATTGTTCAGGCAACAATGTATATTGTCCACATCTAAAAGTCCAAGATGATAATAATAATAAAAATAATATGGCTTGGTGGCATAGTGGTTAGCACGTCTGCCTCACAGCAAGAAGGTACTGGTTTCAATTCCCGGACTTGAACATTTCTTTGCGGGGTTTGCATGTTCTCCCATTGCTTGCGTGAGTTTCCTCTGGGTACTCTGGTTTCCTCCCACAGTCCAGAGACATGGCTGTTCCAAATTGACGTCAACATTTTCTGCCCTGCGATGGACTGGCGAGCTGTCCAGGGTATACTCTGCCCTCGCCCAGAGTCGGGTGAGATGGGCATCAGCCACCCCGTGACCCTATTTAGGATTAAGCGGTTCAGAAAATGAATGAATGAATGAATAATAAGAAGAAGAAGAAGAAAAAGAAGAAGAAGAATCCCGTTCATATTGTCTGGTTATTAATATGTTCATAGATTACAATGGGCTCCTACTCTACAGGCCCTGCCACAATGTGCAAACTAGACCTATGTATAAGGATCATATATTACTAGTTACTAGAAACATCTGGAAAAACCATTCGGTATGAGAGGTGGAATGAGTGAGACCCACTTATTGAATTCATGAGCGTTCGGCTGGGTAGGAAAATATGTCTTACAGATAATGGCATGAGGCTGGTTTTCTTTCCTACCAGATAATGAGTGTGTCTGAAACTGGGTGAGCTGAAGCAGGTCTGATGGATGTTAAGTCTGGATATGAGCCCTGTTTCTATGCCCATGATAAGGAAAGAGCTTTTACAGAGCTGTTGGCTGGGTTGTTAGATTTGCTGACCTTGCTGACCTTAGACAAATTTTGGCCTTGAGCATGATGCATCTTGAAAGGATGTGTAGTTTTAAGGTTCCTGAACATGAACAATATATATTTTTTGTGTTTGGTATGTTATTGCCATGTTTAAGGTCAGAGTGAGAGAAAATTGTTGCCATGCCATTAGCCTCATATGGAACACAGCTGCTGGATTAATGAAGACATCATGAGCATTGGCACTGCACATATACAGCTTCTCTGCCAGTACAAACCAACTGGTCCCATTAAAGTAAAAAGCAGGAAGATGTAAAGTAAAAACAGAAGTGCTGTGGCTATAGTATGGAAGTAGCAATAGATGGAAAGAGCAGAAAGGAGAGTGCAGCACAAGTGAGAGAGGATGATCTAGCCTCAGGTGTCCTAATAAACACAGCTGAAAGGATGAAAAGAAGCACTGACATGGGTTTCAGTGTTGTATTCACTGCTCCAGTGCTGTAGTAAATCAGGGAGCCTTTGCAAGTGTAAGCCATTCAGCAATATCAAAGGCAGAAAGCGAATGGAGCCAGCTGGAAATGGCGAAGGAAATTTACACTATAAAGCCTCTGCATGTTTATGAACTTGGCAGCACTGCGTACATCAGTGTCATGTAATAAATGTTGCCATCAGTTCAGTAAAGCAGGATAGTAAATAGGAGGATTGAGGGGTTACTAACCAATCTGAGCCGAGTCCTCTTTACTGAGTAAGTCTTTAAAATGCTTCTGTGACAGCCAGGCTGGATTCATACATCAAATTGAAGTTAAATTACAGCTAAACAGTTCTCTCAGGGGAGGACACCGATTACAAGTAACGCATGGAATCACACACACACACACACACACACACACACACACACACACTATCCCTTTTTGTGTTACTATCCTTGTAAGGACCTTTTGCTGACATATAAAGTCAATCAGATATCAATGCCATCACCTGAATCCAAAAGTTAACTTTAACATTTGTACTAAAAAACAGATAGATAGATAGACAGATAGATAGATAGATAGAACATTCATTCATTTATTCATTTTCTGAACCGCTTAATCCTAATTAGGGTTGCGGGACTCTGGGCAAGGGCAGGGTACACCCCGAACAGCTCGGCAGGGCATAACAGGGTCTCGAAAGAACAGATTAAGGACTATAGGCAAGTGTACCCACAAGGTCAAAACTGTCAGATAATCCTTGCAAGAATATTTGTTACCCACCAAAATATATAGATTTGCACACATGCATTTATGGCATTTGGCAGACATGTTTCTTATCCAGAGTGACTTATATTTATCATTTTATAGCCAGGCAATTGAGGGTTCAAGGGCCTTGTTCAAGGGCCCATGAGTGTCAGCTTGGTACTGACACCCCCCAAACACACACACACACATCAGACTGTACTCTGCTCTTTACCTTGGTGACTGTGGTTAACACTCAGGAATAATAACAATCACAATTATGTAAACTGAGGATTTTACTCTCTTTATTCATTTTGTAAGATTCAGAGAAGGAGAGGAGCTGGGGTCTTGCGGATATTTATGGTAGAACTGAAATGGCTAAGGAAGTCTGGCATGAGCGTGTGTACACAAAAAAATTATTGAAAATGGTCTAAATACCGCTGACATAAAATCTCTCCTCTCCAGCATATGGAGATGATGGAGAAAGCAATCCTATTTGCCTCACCACAGATGGACCTTAGCCAGTGCTGTGTGAACTGAGGCCGACGGCATCCCACTGCTCTCTGCTCCATCATAGTGTTGGCAAGCAGGCAGCCAATTGAAGTTTTCCTTTTCCTTAATTGGTAGGAAATCAAGGACTTTTGTAAATCTGTTTGTTGTAATGAATGGAGCATTGCCTTGAAAAAATGAAGCATTGTCCCCATTTTTTTCGGTGTGCTGAAAATATGCTGTCACTAACAATTAAAGCTCACATCGCTAGCAATTAAAAGCTGTTTTTGCTTGGCTTGTTGCCATGCCTACCGAACCACTCAGTGATTTTGTGTGTCCAGGCTCAGGAAATGTTGCAGAAAGCATAGTTTTATCCAATGCCAATGGACTGAACAGATCCTGCAGACAGTGTCTGCAGATTTTATTAAATGAACAAAGAGGATTGCTAAAAGACTTAAAGTAAATTCAGATTACTGGGTTCTGTTCTTAGAATAGCTGCTGGGAAAATCATGGTCTCATGGTGCCTGGGAGGTTCATGTACGTTGCCTTAACTTTCAGCATATTAGGTACACAAATGTTTGAAAAATAAAAAAAAAGACTAAACGTCAACATTTTTTGATAAGAATAAAGAAAAAGTCAGTGAACAGTGGATTAGTGGATAAATGGTTTCTATGCATAGAGTGGACAAGGAATCCACTGATATTAAATTTATTTAGCATTTCTTTTGACTTTGGTAGATATTTTGTGAAAATCCCAAACTTTTTGCAAATAACAAAAGGTACACAGCACTCCCTGCTGACCGTGATATAATAATAATAATAATAATAATAATAATAATAATAATAATAATAATAATTATTATTATTATTATTATTATTATTATTATTATTATAAGCCCCACAAAGTGTTAAAGAATCCTTTAAAAATCCCTGGATCCAGTATTTTATCATCTCCAAAATCTAACCAAAAGTCTTCCTTGTCAAAAGCCACACCTTTGGAAGAAATTTCATGAAAATCTGCATGTAACTTTTTGCATAGCCTTGCCAAAAATACACACATGAACAAAAAAGAAACATGTTACCTCCTTGGCAGAGGTAATTATTCTTGTGGATAGAACTGATTCTTCAGTCTGAACTGTGAGGTGCTGGGGTGACAAAAAGAAAAAATACAAGAAAAACAGAAGGAAATAAATATTTTTTCCCTCCAATCTAATATTAGGCCTAATTGGCTAATATCATATTAAAATTAATTGTTTTATGTATCACAAATGTTCTTGAATGAAACTAGGACTAACTGCTTTTTAAAAAAAGACAGCCATTATTATACACGCTATCGTTTTCATATTGGTATTTAGTGTTCCACATCCACACCAAAACCTAGAAATGCTGCGTGCAAAATGCCAGAGCAGAATTGATAACATCCTATGATGTTTGTTCTGTTGTCTCAAGCACAAACATATACCAATGTCATGACAACCATACATCATCTTCAACATCATCTTTTATTGTGGTTGAAAGCACTAACTACATGTTTTCTGATTTACCTAGGTTAGTGTGGACATAGATTTATAAAGAGATCCCAGTCTAAAATCTGATCACAGGATTACCAGACAACCTCATAAAATGAATATCAGCAGATCACATCTGTTAAACAGGAAAGCGGCACACAACAACAACAACAACAACAACAACACCACCCACAAAAAGGCAAAGTCCTTAGGTTTTTGAGCAGAAATCTGCTCTTCTGAGAAGGTTCAGCACTTGGTTAGCTTGGTAGCAGTTAATTAGCTTGGTTCAGTTTTAATGGATTTCCCTTAAGGGATTTAATTCTGTTGGATTAATCAGTCATGCTCTTTCTCTGCTGGATGCTGAATGAATTTATAGAAAGAAAGTACAAAATTAATGTGCTAACTGTCTGCACCAGATGTGTGTCTATTTTTAGATGATTGGTCTCGTGAATGCTGTACAGTCATTTGTATTGAGAGATTTGGATTTCATTTTATAACTACATGAATAAGTGCAGTAGGAAAAGGTCCCTTGGAGTAAGTAGACAGTGCAGTGGTGTTTTATAATGATTCAGTATGTGAGTATGGGCTGCACAATGATGCAGTGTGTAGCATTGCTGTATAACAGTTCCCAGGCCTTCTCTTCAATCCAGAGCTTCTGATGTTCTGCTTGTGTTTGTGCGTGCTGCCTCCTGGTTCTCCGATTTCCTCCCACTGTAGAAAAGACACCCCTGGCAGCCCTGACTACAGTAAGCTTTTCATTAATTTCATTTTCCAAATTGCTTTATCCTTTATTAGGGTGATGAGGAGGCTGGGGCCCAGCCCATCCAACTCTAAGTGAAGGTGAGATACACCCTGAAGAACTTGTCAGACCATTGCAGGGCCCAGTTTTTACTGACAATAATTCATTTGCATTTATGGCATTTGTCCAGCATCCTTATCCGAAGTGACTTGTATTATTATCTCATTTAAACAGCTGAGCGGTTGTGGGCTAAGGGCTTTGCACAAGGGCCCGGCAGTGGCAGCTTGGAGGTAATGGGGCTTGAACCGTCAACCTTTTGATCAGTTACCCAAAGTCTTAATCCCTGAGGCACCACTGTCCCAATTCATTTATTTGCCAAACTGCTTTATCCTACTAGGGTACGAGAGGCTAGAGCAGGGGTCACCAACCTTTTTGAAACTGAGAGCTACTTCATGGGTACTGAGTCATATGAAGGGCTACCAGTTTGATAG
>JAQMYF010000012.1:33549778-33564275 GCA_030014195.1 Neosilurus mollespiculum | reverse complement strand
AGAACAGGCCTGCGGGCGACTTATGTGGTCCTTGGGGGCGACCTGGTGCCCGCGGGCACCGTGTTGGTGACCCCTGGGCTAGAGCATATCTCAGCTGAATCTGGGCAAAGGCATGGTGCACCCTGAACAGTTCTCCAATCCATTGCAGGGCAACACACACACACCCATTCACATGGGGCAATTTGGATGAGCCAGTTAGCCTGTCTTTTGGCATGTATTTTGGACTGTGGGAGGAAACTGGAGTACTCAGAGAAAACCCATGCAAGCAAAGGCAGAACATGCAACCTCTACACAGAAAACACAGGACCTGAACCCAGGATCTTCCTGCTGTGAGGTGGACGTAATAACTCCTACGCCACTGACTTTTTTTGCACGTTTTGCTACTTTAGTACATTTGTTTTTACAAAAGTAAAGGAATTATATGCTTTACTAGATATCCTGTAGATTGAACTGTTTTGTTTTAAAAGGGCTGAATCAGCAGTAGGTATCTCTACAAGTGGGTGGACTTATTTTATGAGATTCAATTAGCTGGAATCAGTGGTTTGCTGAAAGACAAATCAAGAAAAAAAGAGGGCAGCAATGGCACGGTTAAAGACCTTTTAACATTTGTGTTGTGGTGTATACCTTCTGCTTGGTGCTTTGATGTGTTGGTTGATTTGTTGGTTGTTTTGTTACTGTATGTTAGTGAACAATGCAGCACCGGTCCCCCGCAGCGTCAACCATCAGCAACTCCTTTTTTCAGTTCCTCATCGCCTGGTGTCCAGGCATTAGTGAAAGAGAGGAGGCGGAGGAGGAGAAGCTATTGGGAATGGGGTTAATGGAATTACTTCTCTCGATCTGTGAAAGGAGTCAATTATTGATGGTTCATCTTTTTATGTATCACTTGCTTAGCAAGGAGATTTCCTTGGGGAAAAGTTCCATTTTTATCACATTCAGTTTTAGACATTATATTTTTTTCTGTTGGAGAAATAACCCACATCTGGTTTACGGTGTTGGCCCTGCATGTACTTTGAGTCAGTGGAGTCATCTGGTTTCTACACAGACAACTTTCGTCTGTTGTGATTTATTTGGTCTGTTCACATCAGCTGTATGCGATTTGGTTTAATTACAGGAAGGCGTTCATTATTATGGGCATGGAAACAATGGATTACGTTTTGCACTTTAAAGTAATCATCCAGTAATGTTTGCTATGTGAACTCTGGGTGAATGCTCCCAAAAATAACTCTTGCAGAGGGAAAGAGAGAGCACTTAGTTTTTCGGAGAGGGCCCCAAAACTCCTACTGTTTTATTGTGCTGCATTCTGATTACACCAACCTTATCACTATATGCAAAATCATGATCCGTTTATAGCTCAGTTGGTTTCCATCAGTGTTTTACACAAATCTTTCGAAAATCTGAAATCTTATGTGATCCAAAATCTGGTATTAATTGGTTTGGTGCATTTTGCTTTATATTAAGCTGTTATAGTTTTGAATGGATTTTTCGACGGTGTGTGACAAAGAATATTCCAGAAAGCATTTGAGTTATGGAGACACAGACAAGGCCTCATTTTTACTGACAGCTTGTCTGTGGCTTGAGGGCTGCTAATGCCATTTATTCTTTTCATTTAGTAATGATGATTGTTCTATTTGGCAGAAAGATGCGATGTTCCCCAGAGGTTATGAAGGCCAAAGAACCACTGGAGTGACTACTGAGAGAGAGAGAGAGAGAGAGAGAGAGAGAGAGAGGGTGTAACTGAAAGAAGCTATGCAGTAGCTGTAGGGTAAAGAGGTGCTGTTCTCTGCATATCCTGCATTTACATAGAGCTCCTGCTTAGGAGAAAACCACAGCAGGAAGTGTACATGTAACCACTCCTCACAGGCCGGATTTTTAATGAGCTACAGGAGGTGAGTTTAGTGACTTTAAAAAAAAGCAGTCTCTCTAAAATGAGGAAGCAGACCTCTCTAATTGCTGCCTGTGGTGAGTCTAATCACAGGTTAGGCAGCTGGTTAATGTAATAATGTAGTAGTTCTGATAAATAGATCTTTAGGACAACAGTATCGTACTTAGTTGGATTGTTATCTGTGTACGCAATCAAGTGTTTAGTAAGAAGCTGGCCTTACAGTGGGGTAAAAGAACATGTTCTTGTTTTTTTGGGTCTTAGTGTCGAAATGACAAAGCTAAACACTGACTCTAGTGTTCTTTTTAAACTACTGATGAGTCTTTGGTCAGTCTGTTTTAAGAATATGAGATCAGGAACCACGCAAGGGTGGCACAGTGGTGTTCCTGCCTCATAGCTCAAGTGCCCCTGGTTCCATCATGAGCTCAGGTTACTCTCTGCATGGTGTTCTGTACATACTTGCCATGTATCCATGGGATTTCCTCTAGGTTCTCCATCTCCCGTCTTCTCAAACAGGGGTGTCAAATTCATTTTCACTGAGTGCCACATCACTTAATTTAAAGGTGATCTATTGCCGGATTATCACTGAACATCTATTCTAAAAGGGGAACCATGAAATCTGCATGGCAAAATGATTTGTTTAGGCATTTGTCCTCTTTTCCTTTATTCAATTAAACAATTAACAGCAACAAGCTAGCATGCAATCTTTCTTGAGCCATGAATGACTAGCTGTTTACTTGAAATAGGCTGCTGCCACCTAGTGGAAGGATGATGAATTAGTTTTCTCGGTAATGGTTGATGCAAAGAATGTATGATAATCGTATTCTTTGAAAGCTCTTGCGGACCACACAAAATGAGTTGCTGGGCCAGATTTGGCCTGTGGGCCTTGAGTTTGACACCTGTGTTCTAAAACATGCCAGGGAGTGGATTGAGTGTGTGAATTATGAGTGTAAAGATTAAAAATATTCATTCATGCTTAGCAAATAACAATTGATTCAATCAGTACTGTGGAGGAACAAAAAAGAGTAGGAAAATATATAAATTGCTGTTTTGTTGAAGTGGAATTATAAATAATCAAGTAATCAAGTAAGAAGACATAAAGAATAAGATCAAACAGCTGATGGAAAGCAGACTTTGACAGCCAACTAATCTCAGCTTACTTTGCATAACAAACGTTGTAATTGATGTAACGTACTGTTTATCAAGTACTTACGTTATATTATACTTATGTTGTACTTTTCTTACTCTATCCTTGCAGAATGTCAAAAGTCTCATGATTTATCTGACTGACCAACACACTGACACTAAACTGACATTCACATGCTCCTCTTAATGCTTTCCCTGCTGCACTGTGGACTTACCAATGGACCATTAACATTATCTGTGTTCCTTGCTGTCTCTCAGCCGCACTCTCCCTTTCCCCTCCTGATGTCATTTAAACCAAATGAAGGACAGACTTGATGATGTAATCATTGAAGAAGGCGTGTTCCTGCTATATCCTATATTATTATTCTCCCCCTGTCCCATATGCCTCGGGACAGTCTTGTCAGCTAGCTCAGCAGATGTATTCTTGGCACAATGCTCTGAGTGTCTGTCTCTTAGACACACACACACACACACACACACACACACACACGGACCTTGTTTCTGTCTGGTCCTTTCAGTCTGACTGTGCAGCTGGATTCCACACTGATAACCCCTTCAGAGTCTGGTCTCTGCATACAAGAGTCATTTAAGTGGTTGTATCTTGTGAAGGAACTGTGGCTGTTATTCCTTTTCACTCAAGTAGAAGTAGCTGTTCATGATTAACCAAAACCACCTTTGGCTATATTCCATTTAAATTACTGCTAAGCTTATTACCTGTATAAGTTTACATTGTGAATGGCTAACATGTATCTCTGAGACAGTACTCTGTTAAAGTAACTGTAAAGGTCACTAATAAGTATTCAAGCCCTCCAAATCTGAAGTACTTCATTACTTATTTATGGCCATGGGAAATGAATGCATGCTGCCTGAGTATCAGGGAGAGCAGGGAGCTGTGTGACATGAGTGTTTTATCGGACCGAAAACTGCAACCGTCTGCTGGGTGGGTGTGCATGAGTGACTGACTGATTTCTGAGTGGGTACTTTCCATGCAGACAGGCTGGAACAGCTGAAACACACACACACACACACACACACACACACACACACACACACACACACATTTCATGACTTCAAGTCGTTCATGTTTGTGTGTGTGTGTGTGTATGAGAGAGAGAGAAAAAAAGAGAGAGAGAGAGAGAGAGAGAGAGAGAGACAGAAGACTTGAAAAAGATAACATCTACAGCTGATCAAGCACATGCATCATAGTGCTAAAAATGTTTTACTTAAAAACACATGGTTTGAGTGTTTTTTATTATGAGGCACCCTTTGAACAATTTGGACAGTATTCTTAGGCCATGCTCTTTAGGTTATTATTTTGAATTTCAAGCGAAACCTGTTGTTAGTTAGGTTGAAAAATCCCATGCATCAAACCACTGGTAAACTGTTGGCTAATAGGTTTAGTTGTACTTGAATGCTTTTTTAAATTTATTTAATGCTTATTAATTACAGTGTTATTATCAGTACGAATGATCCAGAGTAATTTGGTCCAGAACATTAAGTACGCAAAGGTAATGGCAGCAATATGTTGCCTGCATGAAAAAAAAATTACTTTTAGGCTTGTGCGTGTGTGTGAGTGTGTGTGTGTGTGTGTGTGTGTGTGTGTGTGTGTGTGTGTGTGCGCATGTACTTCTGATTCTACTGTATTCTCAAGTGGCCAAAATCCAGGAGCTCTTAATGTCAAAACTATGTGGTTCAAAACTAATTCTGCCCAAAGTGGAAAACATTCATAAATCTAATTCTAATTCTAACATATGCTTTGAGTGAAAAATATAAAGGCTTACTCCAAGTTCATTTTTAAACTTTGAACCCTAGTTTCTTTCATGTACAGAAAAGGTATCAAGAGAGGTTTCTTCTTGATCTAGGGAGCTTACTGCTCCTAAAATATAAGAAGTGACCTTGTTGTGAAGGATATTGATTGTATTCATGGAATTACTACATGGAACCACAAGTACACTGTGCTCCATTAGAGTTTTGGTCCATAGTGGGTTTTATGACTCATTCAAAGATTTAGCATATACTATGCAGACACATAAAAGTGTGATGATGATCCAGCCTCCTCCAAGTGTCCATGACAAACCACGAATGTCCATTGTTTTGATTCAAGCATTACCTTCTCAGGATAATGTCCATTAACCACTAGATAGTGGACCACTCAGATCACGCCATTTGTGAGTAGGAATTGTGGTATTAATGACTAATTAAGATGAACTCTTTCTTTAGCTCAAAGGCTAGAATCTTGTAGTCTGCACTAGGAGGTGAAAAGAAATTACAGTAAAAGTTCATATTGTTATTACAAAGATCAACTTCTGGGTTTGAATCTTGACCAAGGGCCTTTCTGTGTGGAGTTTGCATGTTCTCCCCGTGCTTACGTGGATTTACTCTGGGTGCTTTTGTTTCCTCCCACAATCCAAAGACATGCAGATTTGGTCAACTGGCTGCTCTAAATTGTCCATAGGTATGAATGTGAGTGTGAATCGTTGTTAAAGCTGGATAAGCAGTATAGATAATGGGTAGATATTGGGTAGATAATTATTGCTAGATAATGCATGACCTGAGGTTGCTGGCTGAGATTAAAATGGTTGCATCTGCATATGAATCTGGACAGTCTACAGAGAACTAATATGCAAGATCAGCGTTTGTGTCACAGTGCGGCAGCGTTACAAGTGATACACTGTCTGAGGTGTTGGAGCAGTGCTTCTGTGTTTTCAATGGCAAATACAAGGATGTTTTCCAAGATGAAGCTGACAGAGAAAGTTGTCCGTATGCATGTTAGCTGTTGCACATTATGTGATTTGTATGTTGTTTCAATAGAAATCGCACCAATTGTTTCAATTGAAACTATCATTGTACTTGTAAAAACATAAAAGTATTATCACATGAAGTAAAGGCTTAGGTATGGTGCAAATTTCTTTGTTAAAAACACCCATAAAGTTGTGAAAACAAAGCTAATGTTAGCAGCATTTCCAATCGTGGCACTGTAGCATATTACATAATTATTAATGTAGGTCAAGATTACATTTACAGCTGCTGGTAGAGCAGGTATCATTATTTTTGTACCTGGTAATGCTGGCACTGAATCAGGATGTTCGGGGTGTGGTTCATTTTCTCCAACAAAGTGTTTAGTGCAAATACAATCCATTTTTTCCACTTTATTTACTCTTTGATCCCCTGCATCTCTCTCTGTCACTCTTTTGTTTCGGAAAAGGTTGCCGAGATTGGTCATGCATGTGCACTGGCGTGATCTATTTTTAGTAAAAAAACAAACAAACATCAGAAAACAACCCCTCCCCCTCAAAAAAAAAAACCCAAAATCAAATAAAAAAAACATTTCCACTGTTTTTATGTATTAAACACAAATTAAATCATGCACTAATTAAAGGGAAAATTGGTTGTTTTAAGCTATGCACTTGCTATGCTGGCAGATTAGCAAAATATTAGCTTCAGAGGAATCAACAATCTCTGCCATTTCCATCCAACCTTTTTTTCATCCACATTTTTTCTTTGTAATGTCTCTATAGATGTTTCAGTAAATGCTGTATTTTGGACAAGAAAGACCTTGTTTACATGGTTGGCCTAAAAATTATGCAGTTTTTCAACACACGTTTGGTAGCAAATTTTGCTGTGAGTAAAATGTGCTTCTTGTGTATTTGTGGAACTTCTGAACCTTTCAGGCCCTGGGAATCGCTGACAATTTCTACTTAGGCCAGTCTGTACCACAAATCCATGAAACACTAAAACATTAGCTTTAGTAAAGGGAGTTTAATATTGTTTATATTTAAAAGTGTTTATGATGTAAAATGAGTTAAACTCATAATAGTGAGTTTTTATTTGAAACAGATTGATCTATTGAAAAGTAGTTAGTCCAGATAGAAGTTAAAAAGAATTCAGAGGACTTTATGTGGCAGGGATGACATATTCCTTCATGAATGTAATGTGGTGCATGAAAGTTTGTGAACCCTGAGGAATTTTCTTCATTTCTGCATGAATATTTTTTAAAACATCATTAGATTTTTACCAATGCCCTAAAAGTAGATAAAGGGAGCCAAATTAAACAAATGAGGCAATAAACAAACAAACAAACAAACAAATAAATAAAATACAAATAAAATCCTTGTACACAGTCTGTCTGACTTTGGATTGGTGGAGTAGGTAAACTCTTCAGGGTTGGTCTTGAAGCCTTTTCCATTCTTATGAGCAGGACCAACTCTTTTTTTTCTCCTGAGAAATCTCAGAGGTTCTTTTTTGTGTCATGAAACCCCTCCAGACTTTAATAGATCCCTGTTCCTTAAGTAAAAATGGGCACCCACTCACATCTGATTGTTGTAGAAATAAACCCTAGACTCAGGGTTCAGGGATCAGGGATCCGCGGACCTCAAATTAATCTTAGTAATAATAAGTGGTTGTATGTAGATTGTTACTCTGGTGTTGAGAAACGACAATGTGGTGAATATGAGGAGGCTTATAGAAATGCAGGGACAGCTGTTGCTCAGACAGGACTCAGGAACTGTAGGTCCCACCTGCCGTTTCCTTCTGCTGTTCATAAAGCCAAACATGACAAATGAGAGCAATAGGAGAGATTGTTTCCTGATATCTGGGTAGGCAAAGGGATAGAAATAGCACGTGAATTTTTGAGGATGTCCAAATATAAACCTTGGATGAAGGATAAATCGAAGACAGGTGCCCATGGATGAAGAGGGGCAAAAATCCCCTTCATTATATTTCAATTCTCACTCTAGCTAACTTGTGTGACAGGTGTTAAGAAAAAACAGGACTAGACATTTTCATCTAGATATTTCCAGACCACATGAAAAACCATAGTTCATGTTATCACTGGAAAACTCAATGAAGCTCAGTGATTGGATAATAGAATTTGATATTGCTGTTCATCTACTGATCAAATATCTGCACCCCTTATTTGTCAGGTTCTTGGGCCAATCCCAGCTGACTTTAAATAAGAGGCAGGGTACACCCTGAACAGGGCTTCAGTTTATTGTAGGGTTAAAGCTCACACAATCAATCATGCGCAACGATTAACAAATTAGAGTAACCTAAGATGAAAGTTTTAAGACTGCTAGAGGAAACCAAAATACCTGGGGGAAACCCATGCAAGCACAGCGAGAGAATGCGAACTCTACACAGAAAAACCCTTGTTGGCTATGAAATTTAGTCTAAAGCCTAAAGAGTGGTGAATGCTGGGAGTTTTGGATTTGGTAACTTTTCTGATGAATTTTGATGAAAATGACGGTTTGCCCCATCATTTAGTGACATTTGGCGACGGTTAGCAACATTTACTCGAATGTGTGCAGAAGTGAAAGACAGTTTGCGAACATTAGCGACTTTTAGCACATTTTAGCTATTTTGCCACTCTTTTGGGAAGTTTGGGACCTTTTGCCAACTCCTGGTAAAACACCAGGCGAATGTAAGATGAATCTTGGAATTTAACCACCCAACCCTTTAAAAAGGGTCAACAAACCCTGATCAGATATAGAAGATGGACTTACAGAAATTGGAAATGGATTTCTGTCATTAAGGTGGCCAACATGCTGCTTGAGGAAGAATTGCTTTGTCTGACTGCTGCTGCTGCAGCTATCCTGCAGCAGATGACAAGCAAAAAAAGAGGAAGCAAACAAATGATTGATGGACCCAACCCTAAAAACGAGGTGAGCAAACCCTCCCCAGTGTTCACTACTTGTGCTAACTTTAGCAACCCAAGTTACAACCATTTGTAAATGTTTACAACAGTTTGCAGAAAAATTAATTGTGTTCAAAATATTTTTGTGGCAAGAAAATACATTTATGGCCCTAATACCTGTTTGTGAACTGTTTAGCAACCTTATAAGAACCCTGACGAAACCCAAAATTTGCTACGTTCAATATTCACAACTCTGTGAAATACTAGCACTGAGCCTGTTCTTATTTGGCTTGATCTAAACTTGTTCCAGCATGAAAATACCCCTGTTGCCAAAAGGAGGGTCTGATCTTCATTCTAATAGCATCTCCTAATGTCAACACATTTCAGATGAAATTGGTGTTAACTTAAGTGTTACCACTCATTGCTGAGCCATCATGTATCTTTCCCTGCGATTTCCATGATTCAAAAAAGCATTGAGCTCCATGATTTATGAGCATGCTTGCAGCACGATTTGGGTATAAAAAAGGGGAAGCTTGCATCGAAGAGATGAAACTTAAAGGAATCCTGATGCCAAGTACATCAAGATCCCCTACGATGGCGTATCAATGTTTGTTAAGGTCTGTTACACCCTGTTAAGGTCTGTTAAGCTCTACTGCGCTCTGCCGCGCTTCCCACATTCTATCATAATTGGCGTCAAATTGTAATACATTGTAATAATCGTGGCAAATTTTTTGATGGTCAAAAATTTTGCCACGATCAGACCGATCATCACAAATCCACCAAGTTTCCTCAAGATTATCATGACTCCACCAAGTCCCCTCTAGATCATCACGATTCGATCTCACAACCCCCACGCTCATCACCATTCTTTCAAATCGTGGAGATTGTGGGCATCGTGTCCCAGTGTATACCCAGGGTTACATGACCTCTTATCAGATACAAGTTGAAGTTAGATAAAGTAATTGGTAGACTGAGGAGAAATAGTTATCCTGAACAGTGGTCATCCTTAAAGGTGCAGCATTTGTAGGTCTGTACCTTGAGTTTTCACTGGAATAGAGCAAATTCTTTATTACTGCATACATTTCCTTTTTTAGGAACTGGTGC
This sequence comes from Neosilurus mollespiculum, assembly GCA_030014195.1. Classification (NCBI taxonomy): domain Eukaryota; kingdom Metazoa; phylum Chordata; class Actinopteri; order Siluriformes; family Plotosidae; genus Neosilurus; species Neosilurus mollespiculum. Next base: position 33,554,514 of record JAQMYF010000012.1, on the reverse strand, counting down.
TTCCTTACATACATGGATGTACAGTTAAATTATTTTAAATGCCCCAGAAATTCATTCATTAAAAATTATTATTTCTGCCTTCATGCATCCTGTAGAAGAGTACAACTAATTTTACTCATCACACTTTAAGCAGATCTTTCTTTGATGACCAATTATGAAGTCAGAGTAAATGGGGAATTCCTTTATTCCTATTACATCCATGGTTATCAATGATAATTCAAGAGTCACAATGACTTTTAATGCAAAACTGTAGTCAAGGGATCATTATCCTCATTGGAGATACTGTACATATAGGGCCAAATGAAATGTAATGTTACTTCCAAATAGGTTGAAATGGAAGCAAATACCAGAATATCATTTTCCAGTTTCATAAAACTAAACAAAACAAAACAAAAAAATCGGTTGGAGCATCCGTAGATTCTGAAATAGATTGGTTATGGTCACATCACACTACCTTGTTGCTGATTATTTTCCTTGCATTTTAAATGGGAGGTGATGTACCATAGGATTCTAGCTGAATAACCACTGGAAATGTTCATGACATTCCTCTTGGATTTTTTTCTAATTGTTCGTGGCTATTTTATTTGTTCACAAGGTGCAGGTGTCAAGGTGTGCCCAGACATGTTTATATTATACAAACACTATGTAAGCTGGAAGGTGAGGGACTGTGTTTGTTTAATATTATGTATAATATAATTACAGTGGTGCGTGAAAGTTTGTGAACCCTTAAGAATTTTATAGATTTCTGCATAATTATGAACTAAGACATCATCAGATATACCCACACATCCTAAAAGTAGATAAAGTGAACCCAGTTAAATAAATGAGACAAAACTATTTTACTTGGTCATTTATTTATTGAGGAAAATGATCCGATATTACATATCTGTGAGTGGCAAAAGTTTGTGAACCTCAGTATCTGGTGTGACCCCGTTTTGCAGCAATAACTGCAGATAAACATTTAAGGTAACGGCTTGGAGGAATTTTAGCCCATTCCTCTGTACAGAACAGCTTCATTTTTGGGATGTTGGTGGGTTTCCTTACATGAACTGCTCACTTCAGGTCCTTCCACAATATCTTAATTGGATTAAGGTCAGGACTTTGACTTGGCCATTCCAAAACATTAAATTTGTTCTTCTGTAACCATTCTTTAGTAGAACAACTTGTGTGCTTAGGATTGTTGTCTTGCTGCATGACGCACTTTCTCCTGAGATTCAGTATATGGACAGATGTCCTGATAATTTCCTTTAGTATTTGCTAAATTCATTTTCCGCATTCAGAGTTCCTTGTTCCATCAATGATGTCAAGCCATCCTGGTCCAGATGCAGCATAACAGGCCCAAACTGTGATACTACCACCACCATGTTTCACAGATGCGATAAGGTTCTTATGCTGGAATTTAGTGTTTTCCTTTCTTCAAACATAACACTTTTCATTCAAACCGAAAAGTTATATTTTGGTCTCATCCAACCACAAGACATTTATCCAGTAGCCTTCTGTTTTGTCCATGTGATCTTTAGCAAACTGCAGGCGAGAGCAATGTTCTTTTTGGAAAGCAGTGGCTTTCTTCTTGCAATCCTACCATGCACACCATTGTTGTTCAGTGCTCTCCTGATGGTGGACTCATGAACATTAACATTAGCTAATGCGAGAGGGGCCTTCAGTTGCTTTGAAGTTACCCTGGGTTGTTTGTGACCTTGCCGACTATTACACGCCTTGCTCTTGGAGGGATCTTAGTTTGTCGACCACTCCTGGGGAGGGTAACAATGGTCCTAAATTTCTTCTATCTGTTTTACTGTGGATGGGTGGACACCAAACTATTTGGAGATAGTTTTGTAACCTTTTTTTCTGAGGTCCTCAGAAATCTCCTTCTGTTCTCTCTTTTTATCACTTTGATAGAGCCGTGTTCTTTAAATCAAACAGGGTGCCCACTCACAACTGATTGTCATCCCATTTATTGAAAACAACTGACTCTAATATTACCTTCAAATTACCTGCTAATCCTAGAGGTTCACAAACTTTTGCCACTCACAGATATGTAATATTGGATCATTTTCCACAATAAATGGTTCTCTTTATCTACTTTTAGGATTTGTGTGAAAATCTGATGATGTTTTAGGTTGTATTCATGCAAAAATGTATAACATTCTTAAGGGTTCACAAACTTTCATGCACCACTGCATTATAATATACAGAAAAAGAGTCAGAGGCAGTTAATGCTGATATTAAAAACAATATGTCACTCATTCACATTCCAACTGTATTGTCTCTGTTTCATTTGAAAATTAACTTCCTTTTTTTTACTTTATGAAATACTAGATAGGTCAGATGGAAGAGGTCTAATGGGCCCAGAGAGAGAGAAACCTGATCTGTCCTATGAGCTCTTACTCCATCTCTGTCACTTTCCTTCTGAGAAATATGGCAGGCCTGAATATGATTAATGCCAAGGCATTTTAAAATAAAAACGAGAAAGTTTGAAAAGTCTGGTGAGAAAGGGAGGAAGCTAGTGACATGCAGAGAAAGTGTAAAAACCTATCCTTATTTAAAAAACCTTACTGTACTAAAAATAGAGGTCCCATTACTCTGTACAATAACAGTGAGCGGAGGTAAGTGCCAGTATTCCTGATGGATTCTTGTTCTGCTGATTTTAAGGATTGGGCTTTATCTCTCTCACTCTTTTCTCTTTTTTTCTAACAAAGAACATAAATGTCAGCATGCTCAGTCATTGCCCAACAATAACTTGAATAAAGCATGCTGTCAGTCTGCGCTGCACATATTTTACTAACCAAGATGACGTTTTTGGGGACTTTTTAGAAAACCGCATGGTCTTTGGGTGGCTTTGATATTTCTTAAACCCTTGAGCTGGCTGTGAGGATGGCTACATTGTTGTAATTATGACAACATCCCAGAGAGAGAGAGAGAGAGAGAGAGAGAGAGAGAGAGAGATTTAATCTGACCAGCCATAACATTAAAAACATTTGGACCATTCATTCATTTTCTTAGCCACTTAATATTAATTAGGGTCGTAGGGAGGCGAAGGAGGGGTACACCCTGAACAGCTCGCCAGACCACTGCAGGGCCAACACACAACCATTCACACTCACACCTAGGGGGCAATTTGGATTAGCCAGTTAGCCTAATGTGCATGTCTTTGGACTGTGGGAGGAAACCAGAGTACCCGGAGAAAATCCACACAAACACGGGGAGAACATGCAAACTCCACACAGAAATGCCTGAGCCCGGGAATCGAACCCAGGCCTTCTTGCTGTGAGACAGACGCGCTAACCACTGTGCCACCATGACATCCCATTTGGACCACTGACAGTGAGTAGTTCATTAGTATATATATCACAAGGGAATGGCACAATCTGATTGGTTTGCTATCTGGGGATTAATAGACATTATTATTGTTGTTACAAAATATTTTCTCGTTTCTGATTGGTAGAAAGCCATCAAATAATTACTGGCATTGCATCATTGCCATCGGTTAACTGAATTATTGCACCGTTGAATGATTATTGTCTACTAGATTATAGTTGACTTCAAAAACCTTTTTACTTTGTTAATAAAACAATTATAGAATTTGACTTTTAGATGACTTTCAGTAAAAAACGTGATAATAATTCTCTTTATCATACTTCGCCTCATTCAATAATTGCTTATTATTCTGAGTGGATAATGCTTGAATCGAACCGGTTAACACTCACTTACCTACTACGGTCATTGATACTGAAATCCTCGAAATTCGACAACATGCTGTCCCAAAAAATATGATGAAAACTATAGAACATTATAGGGCATTTTTAATTATAAAAATAAAAGTAAATTTGCTTTTGTTATGTTCTCTTGTAACATATACTAAAACTTTAAATGAGTTTTTAAAGACACGTTACACAGAGCACCCATGCTCTGCTCACGGAGCGCATTTGTAGCACACTGCATCGTTAAGGCAGTGCATAGACACCGTTTTAACATCATGCTTTCTTAAATTCAGCACAACTTGTAACTTACCTACTGCGCTTCAGGTATGTATGTTGAATGTGTTTTCTGCATGTTCTTTTACAGCTTTTATAATTCTCTGAACCACCTTTACAGACCCCAGGGCAGCATGTGTTTCACAGTGAATATATGTGATAAGCACAATGAATTAAAGGATTAATTTATTTACTGATTCATGGTGAGCAAATCTACCTGTAATTATTGCCATGTTAATTTGCTTTTCACAGTTTAGACATGCTTTTCAATCACACTTCATCTAATAAATGAGCAGTGGTAGCTGTGGTGTAGATATTTGCAATATTCTAGTGTAACTGGATGGAGATTGACATTAGCTGACTTTATAAGAACTGAAGCATTTTGCTGATGCATATTACCTTCCTGCTAGGTAGAACAAGAATATTTCTCCATTTCAGTATGTTTCTGAAAATGTTTTTACTGTGGGAGGTGACTCTGGACTCTTTAAGAAGACATCAGTGTATAGATTTAATGGTGGAACTGATGATCGCCATTTTATTCTTTAGTCTTTTCCACTGTGTTCTGGATGAGAAAGGTCCTGCAAAGATTAAAAAGCTCTGAAATCCAGTCCCGACCTCCTTGCCTGTGTGTGGGTGGGTGTGTGTAAATGTATATTTCTATAGAAGGTGCTGGTTACCGGTGGTGAAAGCTGACTTCTCTCATACAGCTGGACAGTTACATCACCATCATCATCATCTGTCTTTCTCTTGCTCTTTCTCTCT
>JAQMYF010000012.1:33522241-33534805 GCA_030014195.1 Neosilurus mollespiculum | reverse complement strand
GTTTTTCAGCCAACGGGAGCTCATAGCTGTAAAGCCAAGCAGACCCCCCCCCCCAAAAAAAAAAAAAAAGAGTAATACACATACAACATACACATAACACATACAGCATTTCTATTATTGTATTCAAATTCTTGAAAATTAAAAAAATGCATATGGTTGTAGCCCACAATACTTTACAGCAGAGCCGGATATCACAGAGCTAGCTGGTTAGCTGAAGGCCTGTAGGTCCTTTCAGTAGTCCAATAAAATCGTGTTTGGTAAAAAAACAAAAAACAACCAAAAAAAACCCCTGTTGAATTCTTAATACTGTAATAATAATAATAATAATAATAATAATAATTATAATTATAATAATAATAAAAATAAATGTTCTTACTATCAAATACTTGAATTCTTTATTTTTTGCTTTTCTTGGAATGAGTAAAAAGAATAAAGAATGCTGGTTAAAATGACAAAAAGGTGTATAGCGTGATAAGGAATCATGTTAAAAACTTAAAAAATATTAAGCACTTGTGATTTGTTTAGTGTTCCTTTCTGAGCGGTACACGGTGTGTCAGTGGTTCGCTTCACAGTGAGAAGGTTTGGGGTTCAAATCTTGGCTAAGGGCTTTCCTGTGTGGACTTTGCATGCTCCCTCAGGGAATTCTGGTTTTCTCTCATCGTGCAAAGACATGCACATTAGGTTAACTGGCTTAACCTGAGGTGTGAATGGTTGTTTGTGTCTGCCATTAGCTCTGTAGTAGACTGTTTGGGGTGTACGACTGCTAGTCACCTGTGGCTTGGACTACCTCCAGATAAGTGGTATAGATAATGGATGGATGTTCCTTTCTGTGCAGTCACTGCACAATTCCATGTGTTTTTCTAATTTTAATGTCCCCTGAAAATGTAGAAAACAGAATCAAGGGAAAAGACACCTATGAGCAGGAACGGGTGGTAGTGTGAGGACACCTTTAAAATGCCAAGCCTAAAATATATGATATATTTTGATGAGTGTTCTGTGTCCAGGAAGCTCACACTGCCAGAAATGTTCAGGCTCAGAATAGACAATGATGTAATTTGTCTGTGTGAATCACTAGTGAGTCTACATTTTATCATACTGCTCTGTCTGTAAATGTGACCTGTGTTTGTGTGTGTGTGTGTGTGGGGGGGGGGTATGTATGTGTGTCCTTTAGGTATGACATACACATGCCATGAGCCAGTATAACCAAAAAAAGCGATTTAAAAATTATTTATGTATTTATTTGTTTTTTTATTCTTAGCTTACAGTTGAAAGCTCTATCAATATTATTAGATGTAACAATATAAAGAATAAAAGCACAAAGTTTCAGGTTTGACCAGTTTTAGGAATACTGACTTTTATTATGATGGATAAGAATTTGAATTCAATCCAACCACCTTTTCTTCATTTGTTCAGATTTTTATGATTAAAAAAAAAAAAGAGATCTGGCTGGTTGCATACAGAAAATCTATGTTGAATTTGCTGGTGAACAAACACTGTTTCTAGCAGCAGTGTTTTTGTGAGAGCAGGAAAACGGAGTGGAAGAGATTTCCTTTTGCTTCTTCCCATGCAGGATTTTCATGGTCATTAAGATGTATTCAGCTGAACAATGTCAATCTCAGGAACTTTGGTAGACTATTTCCGTGCCCTGAATTAATTTCTCTGTTTCTTTCTGTGTCTGGTTTGTCTCCTTATTTTTCTCAGCTCCCCTGGTAAAGGACACAGCCAGGAAAATGTTCTGATTAGTCAGTGCTGTCTAATGAAACGTAACAGGAATATTCAAAACTTATTGCAGATCTTCATTTTAATTTCACCGTGTGTAAGACCTTTAAGACCTGATGTTTCTGCACGGTCTCACTACAGCTCTCGATCTGTCAGGTAGTGTAAGAATCCTGGATTATCCTTCATGGTTGTTACCTGGAATATATCATGTTTGTGTTGTAAATATGATTATTTACTGCAGTACTCAGTGACAAAGATTGTAACACTGTATCCAATGAATATGAGACGCATATTAGATTGAATTGCATTTCTGTGTGTGTGTGTGTGTGTGTGTCACATATACATCATGACACAATTTGGTACAATAATCAATAGTGAAGCCTGAGAGTAACGAAACACATTAGTCATCTTAAACATGTGTGACTTTTGGATGTCCTCTTCTGTGTGAATGTGTGCTCAGCTGTGCTTCAGACTGATGTGGTTGCTTAAGCTGAGTGAATGCACTATTGAGAGAGTGCCAGTTGTGAGTCACGGAGTACAGCGAAAACTTTTATAATAGTCATGGTAATCATGTCCTTTAAAGGTTACTTCTGATGACTTTGTGCCTAATGATTTTGTGGCTTTCCATTTCGCTTTCCATTATCATTCACTCACGTGGAGTTGAGTAAAGAGCAGCAAGATTGGTCATGTCAGTGTAATTATGTGTTTACAGACCCGAATATACAATATCAGTACTTCTTCCACAGAGGAAAGGATGTGCATACATGACTGTGCGCTAGTGTTGTGAGTACTAGCCTCAATATAAATATTTAAGCACTAAAATAAATATTTATTTTCAGTAAAGAAACATCCGTGATATAACTCTTTTTAACGGTATTCGAAAATGTATTTCTCTTCAAGAAGAAAAAACATTGACTAAACAAGAAAATTTTCTGCGATGTACAAGTGCACTCAGTGCTGATGGTGGCGTCGTGCCTACATTTTCAGTTGCCTGTGTGGGCATGTGCGCATGGACGCGACAACAAAATCGTAATCATGGCTTCACAACATTTGCGCAAGGATGGAGGTCCATGGAGCTCCGCTAAGATGCCGTTGTTCTTATTCTCAAATAATTTGTTAATAATAATCTCTTTAGCTTTGACTGACCGGGTTACTCCAAGTGTTCTGAAATTGTACCTCAAAAATGTACAATTAAAACACCATGATGCTGACATTACCCATGATTTTTTCTGCTTAACCTCAATAGCATCTGGTATTCATTTTTGGCTGCAGAGTAAGAACTGTGTGAAAACGTTGTTTTACTGCTTGTTCCACCCACCACACACACACACACACACACACACACACACACACACACACAACTGTCATATCCTTCCCTCTCTCAAGTATCTAATCCTATACTCTGGGAAAACAACAGATTTACTTACCACATATCAAGTAACACTACACTGTAAACTTTTGCTGTAAATTTAGAAGTAGTTTACTATAATTTCTTACAGTTACTTACTGTAGACACTTTATACAGTATGCTTCTGTAAATCGATGCCTTATGCAGTATGCTACTGATACCTGATACTTATACAGATTCTGTATTTGGATTTTACAGTAAACTTATCCTTACTGTAAAAATTACAGTAATTTACTGGCAACTACTGCTAAAAAAAAAGCTTTAAAGCTGTAGGGCAGGTGTGGCTTAGTGGGTTACTGATCCAAAGGTCAGCGGTTCAATTCCCACTGTCATCACCATTGGGCCCTTGAGCAAGGCTCTTAACCCTCAATTGCTCAGTTGTATAAAAATGATCATTGTAAGTCACTCTGGATAAGAGCGTCTGCCAAATGCTGTAAATGTTTGCCATAAGGTTACCGTTAAAAATACAGTAATTTATTGTTACTGTGAAAATTACAGTGATTTACTGTAGCGTATATTTATGGTTAAGAATTTCTTACCGTAAAATTTACGGTAATTTACTGACAACTACTGCTGCCAGTAAATTACTGTAATTTTTACAGCACATTTTTTTACAGTGTAGGGTATACACACAATAGACATTCTAGCTCTAGGATTTTTGTTTAGAACCCCAGGGTCCACATTACTCACCGTGAAAGATACTGACTCTCTGTTCTGTACTTCATCCTTTCAGAAGACGTAAACAAGCTAGTGAAAGACTTCAAATGAGTCACTTTAAATGTGTGACTTTAATCTTTTATCAAGGAATAAAATGCATTGCTCTAATTGAGACAGGCCAATATGGCAATATACAGTAGTGTTCATATTGTAGTCCTTCAAGGATTGTTGATTGTGATTAGTTGCAGTCTAATATGTCAAATTTTCAAAGAAATGTGATGCATGTTCTGATGTTTGTAGGCATGTATTGGAGTGAAATTGCAGGATTACTTGAAAATTGCAAAAATAGTTGAGCACATGTCCGCGTCTTGATGTCTTCAAGAGCATGAACAAGGAAGTCACATGTGGTGACGTATGGTGAGGTATGGTTCAACGTTTGGACGGGGGACTGCTGTGATTGGTGAAATTCACAGTGTAATATTATGATTGGCCAAATTTGTGTGAACTATTGCAGTCATTGGTTAGAATTGCCATATCAAGCTGAATGCATGAGGATTGGTTGGATTCACATAAATTGATGATCAGTGCATCACAAATTCCTGGAGTGACTGACATTGTGATAAACTGTTTGATTGATTTGAAGCAGTTAATTATATCTTACATTCAAATATTTTGCACAGTTTAATAGATGAAAAATGAACATGTGAAAATAAATGAACTGAATTAGAAAATCATGTTATGAAGTTTGTGTGGCTTTTTGGAAAAGGAAGGGTTAACTGCATTATTTCTGTAGACAATTATCAAACAGTAGATGTAATGTAGACACAGTATTGTGTTGCTGCCTTTTTTAAATAGCAAACCTATGTACTGTGCTGCAGTTTGTCTATCACAAAAATGTCTGAGAGTATTGCAACATGATATTTTTTTGTCATATTGCCCAATCCTGACTGTAATCCACTTAAAGTGTGGTTTTGCGTCTAATTCACTCTGATGTATTATTATGATAATGTTCTTCTGTATAACCATGATTTATGAGCAGGGCTGTTTCTCTTCATGAGGGTTTTGTGTGATGTAAACCAGGTCCTACTGTAACGGTTATTGTTGTTTCTACACTCCCCTCAACAGGTCTGTAATTAAGCGACAATTGTGAAAACATGGAAGAAGAAAAAGTGGCCCCTGTGATTCACAGCGGACACGTGTTTACAAACTGAAAGCAAATTAAGACAATGGGAACGTTTGATGATCCAATTATAACTGGCCTACAAAGGCTGAGAGCTAAACAAACCCTCTGTATGTTTGCAAAGCCAGACAGTTTCAGACAGACTCTGCCTTATCTCGACTCAGTGGAGCCTTCAACTGCGAATCGACTGTTTCAGACTGACACAAAAGAGAAATTTCTCTTCTGAATCCCATTTTCAGATTTTGTAATAATGTTGTTAACTTTTGCAATGGCAACTCAAAAAGATCCAAAAGATCATATTATTTTTATACACTTTTCTGAACTCTTCAGAATGTTGTAGGTTGCATTATGATTGGGTTTATGTTTTGCCTTGTATATGCATTTCATGCGCTGGTTTCCAGTAGGAGAACGTTTGCACACTACAAGCCAAATCCAAAACGCCACTTAATCAAAAATATAGGAATCAATATACCTTTAGGATAAGCACTTTCTACTCTTAAGTGCAGTCACACCCATAAATTTATTAAAGATGATGGGAACTCTGGCTTTTTTTTTTACTAAGACAGTCATTCAGCTCAGCATTAAGAGGCCTCTTTTTAGTCATAAACTGCTCATTTTTGCCTCTCTAACTAAGCAGGACTGCACCGATGCTGTGTAAACTGTGTTTGTGCTTAACTTACATTAAAGTCCTGTTCAATTACTCTGCTCATTTACTATACATACTGCCACAGCTATACACAAATAAGACATAAAACATCTTTTACTGTTCTCATTAAAACTGTGTCTGTGTTGTTATGCTGTGCCAAACATCTGTGCCTCTGGATTTACACTGTCATTCCCTGAGAGTATATTTATCACAGCCTCACAGGTTTTAATTGTATTGTTTTCTAGAAAAAAGAACACAAGAGAACTCTGAGAGTGCAAACCGCAGCCAAGCCAACCCCTTATAAAACAAAATTCCAATAATTGTCTTGTCTCACAATGTTAAAGAATTCTTTAAAAAATTCCTGGATTCAGAATTTTCTTGATCATCTGCAAAATTTAATGGTCTTCCTTGTCCGAAGCCACACCCCTGGTAGAAATGTATTTCTATATACAAAACCCCTCAAAATGTTTCATGCTAACTATCAAGCACATAAACCGAAATCATGGATTAATGAATCCAAATGAGTGAATGAATATGCAGGATGCTAGTCAGCACTCGACTCAAAAAAGCAGTCTCAAAGAGTGAGCTTGATTGCAATTAAATCATCAGTTTTAAATATGATTGCACTGGTTCCTTTCGTCCGGTTGGAGTCCTGTAGCTTCTTGGTTCGTCTGTATTTATGAGTGTTCTCTGCTCTGCTAGAATCTCTCATAATTAGGTGAGTCCACAAGGAAGCAAAACATGTTTAAAAACCACTTTATTTCCCTGCAAGCAGCTTGTGGATGGGATAGAAATTCATTTCACAGATGTGCCCAGTGTCCTGCTGTAAGGGCAGACATGGTCCAGAAGCTGAGCCTTATCTCCAGAGACTTAACAGCTTGTCTCCCAGCAGGAGGTACAATACTGCAGGATTGCCTTGCTAAAGCTAATCATGCTAAATAGTTGCTTTTTGAACTTACATCATCATGTCTTTTGACATGACTCATCAGCTGTGAATGAACAAATGTTATTTTGGACATGTATGTATGGTACTTTATCCATATGTATGTGTGTGTACAGCTGAGAATTCCCAGTGCAAGCTGTTCAAATCCGGTGGATGTTTCTGTTCTTTCTGAGCTAGAGTAACACCTGTCGTCTTGTGCTTTTGGCCTCCCAGGTTTATCCCGAGGGTGCCGCGTGCATATGGAGGACAGATCACACATGTTCATGAACACAGAGAGGCTGTAAAAAGAGCAGTTAGTTGCCAGATAACTGCTATAATTATGAAAACAGCTTCACAGTTCAAAGATGTCTCAGTGTATACAGGCTACTGTAGATGAAGCCGCCTGTCAGCGTATCAGTGTTCTTTTCTCCCTCTGTGTGAGAGCTCATGCACTATTGTGTTTTACAGCTCTGTGTCAACACAAATGGATCCAAGTGAGTTTCTGAGTGTGATGAGATTATTCGCATTGATTCCCATGTGTCTTCTTGTTATCTTGCCAAATGCGTCAGTTTGACTCATGGGTAAACACTATCAGATTATGTATACTGGATATGCAAGTAAATAGAAGAGATTGCCATACCAATCCAAAGTAGGTGTGGCCTGCTTTGTTAATTTACCATGGGCAGTTGTATATTTTTTTTTTGTTTGTTTTTTTGTTGTGTTATATATATATATATATATATATATATATATCTATCTCAATTAAAAGTAGCCTAATTTCAACTGCCATATTCCTGACCAGGCAGTTACTAAGGAAAAATTATAGAATTCTGTAAATCCATATTAATAAATGCAGTCTTTGTGGCGGCACATCCGCCTCACAGCAAGAAGGTTCTGGGTTTGAGTCCCAGGCTCAGGTGTTTCTGTGTGGAGTTTGCATTTTCTCCCCATGCTTGTGTGGGTTTCCTTCCACAAGTTCAAAGCCATGTACATTAGGCTAACTGTCTCTTCCAAATTGCCCCTAGGTGTGAGTGTGAAGGGCTGTGTGTGTTGGCCCTATTGGCGAGCTGTTTAGGGTGTACCCGGCCTTCAGCTTTGCTCAGCGTCGGTTGAGATGCTCACTCTCATCCTCATGAAAGTAAAACTTTTCATTTGTGCAATGTCACAGATATCCTGTGAAGTCTCCTTATCTGTAATTGTATCTGTTTACAACACATAATCTGTACAATCCAGATAATATATTAGTATTTGTATAGACGGGCACTTTTAGCAATAACGCTTATTCATTCACTCCCACACACCTCATACCAGCTGCCACTTCTCTCCATTACTGTTATGTTAGAAATTAGCAGAGCTCTTTCATCAGTATTACTGGTCTCAGATCAGTAAAACCCCAATGATCTGGCACGTGGCCTGAACAGATGGCGAGCAGTGACTGTTACATAAAAGCAGTCAGTACTGAGCCAGCATCCATGCCTTGAGCCAAAACCTGATCTCAGAGTCATACAATCATCATGGGGGAGTGATGACCAGCACTGTAACTGAAATATTGTGATTCATCCTAACGAAGCCAGCTCATGACGTTAGGCGCATAGTTATCACATGCTGAAGTGCTTCATAGCACATCTGTGTGCTTGTTAAAATGTCTTGGATTTTCTTCAATAAAGTAACAAAATCCTGGTTTAGTACATGCAGCACCTGCCTCGCCAAAACTACAAAAAGACATTGATATGGTGATTAGTATATTTAATGGTAGACAGGCTTATACTCCAGAAGAACGAGTATTTTCGAATTAATAATTGTGATACACAATATGTGCTTGCGGTGAGAGGCATGTAAAAGAACCATTGCTGATTTTCAAGCGCAGCCTGCATAACCGTCAGCGTATTTCTGCCCTCTGATGGCCTGGCAAGCTGTCCAGGGTGTAGTCTGCCCTTGCCCAGAGTTGGCTGAGATGGGTGCCAGCCTCCCCGCGACCCTAATTAGGATTAAGCGGTTCAGAAAATGAATGAATGAATATGTGCTTGCCTTGTTAAAATTTACTTTCACCGAGAATCAAATCAGGAGTTGTGAAAATGCCGTATGAATTCTAACAGTGCAGGAGAGCCAAAGAGAAAAGATCATTTCAGAGTATGTGTAAATGACGTTGATTTAACACCTACATCGAAACGATCTGCAACCTTTACTGTCTTTCTATAATTGAGTGTGCGAGGCAAACGGACACAACTAACTAACATCTCTCCCACATGCTCCAGTATGGACTCTCATTTATCTTACTGACTTTCCCCCCTCCAGAACCATCCATCATACCTAACTATGCATACACACACACACACACACACACACACACACACACACACACACACAGTCGAGATTTTTATTTGCTGCAATGGCTTCTGAAGCAAAACTGACACACACATCTCAGAGAAAGATAGAGAGACATTCAGAAAGCGAAAGAATGAGAGAGATTGTTGGACTGTCCACTCATCTGTAATGTCTTTAATTTGATAGTATCGAACTTCGCAACCCCATGTCCTCTTCTTTCCTTGTCTCTTAGCTTAACAAATTTACAGTGTAAAGACTAATAGTGTAAGATACGTAATACTCATTCCATAAGTCGTATAATCTGAACATATGTGTGGACATTTCAAGTTTACACATGAAGTAAGCTACACTCAATTTATTTAAAAAAGAAATACAGTCATATATTGTATATTAATTTTATCTGTATAGCGCATTGGTAGGGTTAAGTTTGGTTAAGTGACATTTTGCCGGGCGTGCTGTACCGAGCATTTGAGAGAACATTTGATACATTGTTGTGCTCCACATTATTGCGCCAGAATATTGATATTCAAAGCATAGATGATGCTACAAATAAGAAGCAAGTGAGCCTATTTTTAAATTATGGGACTGGTTTGGGTAAATCGATGTGTCAGGGTAGCTATTATTGACTATTTCTGTATTTCTGTATTTATTTTGCTTTGCTATTCTCTTTAAAGGAATACTCCAGAATTCTTTATAAAACTAATCTCATCTGTAGCTGTAGCTGACGCTGAAATACATTAGTAAGCGTTGTCATGACGACACCGGAAGTCATCATGTGAGATTATGTTTGATTCTTGATTCTTCTTTCCTTTTTAATTGTGTACATCTAAAGTGAAACTTTTGCATGGTAATTTATGTTTCTGCTGCCAAATTTCTTTAAAATGGTTTGTTAAATATTTTCTAAGTAGTCACTTGTTCCTCGCAGCACAAACGGGAAGTTGTGAGCGGGAAAGAAAGAGTGAAAGAGAGTTAAGAGAAAACAACACAGCATACTTATATACTTTTATACTGCTGGTTCTACAAGGTGTACACGGTAAAATTATACTGGCTAACTTGAGAGTTTATGCACTTTGGAGTTTGAAAGAGTTGTATGTATTTAAATGCATTTATTTGTTTTAGTTTTCACAGTGCTCCATGACTCAGAGAGAGAGAGAGAGAGAGAGAGAGAGAGAGAGAGAGAGAGAGAGAGAAAATAAAGGTGATAGTGGACATCAGTATGTGTGGAATTTTTTGACCAGGGTAGATACAGTAGCGTATGGGCAACTATTCATCTACATCCTCTACAAGATTATCTAATCTTGGTCAGGGTTGTGGTGGATCTGGAGCCCATACTGGGAACACTGGCAAGATAATTCTCCCATGATGGGTAGCCAGTACATTGCTGGGCACCATGCTCATGCAGGCACAAAATTGTTTATGTTAATAAGAATTTAACATAGCTGCAGGTTTTTGAACATTGGGAGAGACCAGAGAACCTGAAGGAAAACTGATATTAAGAAGACTTTCATTGGTACAAAATACACCACTGCGCAGTTTTCGGCACAGCTTGTTTTTACTAGTGACTCCATGGTGACTTTTCACCATAAAAAAAAGAAAAAAAAGAAAAAAACTGAGAGCATAGAAGGCTTTGCTGTCTATTAAAGTTAAACCACACTTATTTCACAGGATCGTGCTGATAGAGAGTTTAATCTCCTCGAAGCTGAGTGAGTTGAATAGATAAGTATTGAAAGTTGCAGTAAAAGCTGATCTTAAGATCCTCAAGCAGAGCATAACGCTGTGTAATGGTCAGAAATTATTTTTCCATTTTAAAATGTGACAATGATGACAATGCATGAAGTGAGTCCAAATTGTGTGTCAGCTGTTTCAATTCACACATTATGCCCTTTTTATTTGATCTAAATGGCCAGATTATTTGTGAAATGGTTAAATAGTGCACAATACAGGACTTGTGTGCACAAATGAACAAGTGGTAAATGATGAGTCATAAAATTGGATGGCAACATATATACATTTACTTCAGATATGTCTTACGTTCCCTGCGATGGCCTGGCGAGCTGTCCAGGGTGTACCCCGCCCTCGCCCAGAGTCGGCTGAGATGGGCGCCAGCCTCCCCGCGACCCCAATTAGGAATAAGCGGTTCAGAAAATTAATGAATGAATGAATGAATGTCTTACGTTTTTCTATTTACGAAAATATCCAAAATGTACACTTTTGAAAGCTTGTTTTGGAGCCATTTATTGAGGCCCCTGTCATTTGTGCCATAACATGCCATTACAAATCAGTGCATTGGGCTGCTGTATTCATTACA
Organism: Neosilurus mollespiculum; assembly: GCA_030014195.1. Taxonomy (NCBI): domain Eukaryota; kingdom Metazoa; phylum Chordata; class Actinopteri; order Siluriformes; family Plotosidae; genus Neosilurus; species Neosilurus mollespiculum. The sequence continues at coordinate 33,523,640 of JAQMYF010000012.1, read as the reverse complement.
GCCTGTGGGCTTTTAAATTGGGAATCAATTATTAACTATGTATGTTACATTTTGAAGTTTCCAGGGTAAAATACTTTATATTTTATTATTATTATATAATAATAAAATACATTACACTGTACTCAAAACTAACTTATAACAGAAGTCTGTGGTTCAATTTTTGATTTATTTTTAAAACTAAAAAAATTATCAATCTATAGTTGTTATAGTTATACTTTCTTTCTTTTTGAGACAGGCATGGAAGAATGTCACAAAATCTGTTTGTAATATAGTTTAATCCAATTTTCCAAGATCACAGCAATAAAGTAGATAAATACATAAAAATATCTGTTTTTCATTAATTCTCTAAGATTTTGTGGTTGTGTGTGAGCACAAATTGTTTCCTCTAAAAAAAAAACATGGTCTCTGAAATTATGTAAATAAATTTGGCTCTTATTTCAGTTCACCAAATTTGGACTTTAAGTCAGAAAAACTTTGACTGAAGAATTCCTTTTATTGACTGCTAAATAGCACAAGTAATAGCACAAACTACTTTGTTTCATGGATGTTATAAAAAACTAACCGTAATGGTTATCAATCTAGTCGGTTATAAAACACGATGGGTCATTCATGAATAAATACCAAATTGTAATTGTTGGCAAATTGTGGTGGCATATGAGAAATAAAACACTAAAGGACACGATACTCATTTATTCCTTCATTTAATTCAATTGCCAAATCGCTTGAACCTATTAGGGTCATGGGGAGGCTGAAAATGGGGCAGAAAGTGGGGTACACCCTGGACAGCTTGACAGACCATCACTGGGTCAACACACGTGCACACGCACACACACACACACACACACACACACACACACACACACACACACACACACACACAGACATTCACACTCACACTCACACCTAGGGGCACAACTGTGGGAGGAAACCGGAGTACCCACAGGCAACTCACACATGCATGGGGAGAATATGCAAATTCCACATAGAAACACCGGCACTGAGCTTGGAACTCAAACCCAGGACCATCTTGATGTGTGGTGTAACCACTACACCACCATGCTGCCTAGACATGATGTTTTTTCAAGGTAAAAAACTTTATGTGGTGAAGCAAAAGCACCACACAACCCTGTCGCTGATTATTTTCCAATAATTAAGTTTTATTCCTTACCTAATATCTAGCTGCATTTTTTGAATTGCTGTCACTTCTGCTCACATTTCTACTGATGTATTTGCTTTAATGTTTGTTTTGTCTAATGTTGCCTTTAATACTGTTTTGTGGGTTATTTTGGTGGGTTTTTTTTGTTTGTTTGTTTGGATTTTTTTTTTGAGTGGACTTGATTTATAACAGCTATATATATATATATATATATATATATATATATATATATAGCTGCAATAG
>JAQMYF010000012.1:33485493-33496503 GCA_030014195.1 Neosilurus mollespiculum | reverse complement strand
CACACACACACACACACACACACACACACACACACACACACACACACACACACACACACACACACACACAGAGCATTGACTGATTCAATATTGGTTAAAGAAATCAGTGTGGAGATGGAAATTTCACACCTGCAGATATAACACTTATCTGCAGTAGTGGAGAGGACAGGATTCAGGCAATGTCTGTGGATAAAAAAACAATGCTTTTGAGACACTTTGAAAACACAACTAGCTAACGGCAGAATGGGAAGTAGAAAAGCCAAGCCATCAGTTTGACTGGATAGCTGATGTTTAATTGGTCATGCTTATTTATTTATTTATTTTTACTTTGCTGCACAGCTTTTATTTTGCTCTGTGGTGCTGAGTCTGAATAGATCACACAAACAAGGCATCATTATCAGGTTTCAGTTATTGTATGCACTGTATAGGTTAATTTTGTGTATTTTTACACCCATAACACATTGCAGTAGATAATCATCACAGTAATAGAGTTGACCAATGGTATAAAAGTATATATTATATCATTTTACTATTATACACTATTGGTTTACTATCTGATATATACTGATTGGTTTACTATCTGGGGATAATTATCAATTATTCACTAAAAGCAAGGTGGGTGTCTCTGAATAACTATTCAATTCAGTAAACATCCTCTGAGCCTGAGGCACATAATTGTTTTAGTATATACTACATGAAAACATAAGAAAAACAGACTAAAATTAGATTTTTATTGTTAAATGCTTTTAAGCAAGACTGAGGCAGTTGAGCGTAAGCACACTCTGTAATAGCATCAGAAAAAAAAATCATAGATTTCCTATGTACCGCAAGAAAACATAAGCAGAGCAAATGAAATGAGATTTTTAGTTTAATAATTATTATTATTGTTATTTTGTAATTCAAGGCGGATTCTAAAACCTAAATCTTACCTGCTACTTCTTCTGGTCTTGTTCTGCTTCATTTTGTTAATGAGGAGAGAAAATCAGACCAGATAAAGTTTTGAGGAGCAGAATGGGGAGAAGGAGACTCTCACAAAGAAAAGTCTAAATAATATGTTGAACTTACTGTTATTGCATTAAATCAGTCTGTACTAGGAGGACAGTAAGTTTAAGCACTCCTTGTAAAGACCTGGGTGTGCGTTTGTGTGTGTGTGTGTGTGTGTGTGTGTGTGTATGCTGGGCAATGGAAGAAATTATTTTCATGTGACTTACAAGGACAATTTAAGCCCCATATATATTGGAGTGTTCTCAGCTGTGATGTCTCCCTGCATAATCCCCATGAAGAGTGTCGGAGGCCTGGAGCGGCACCAGAATGAGGCAGTGCTGCTTATCACTGTAAAGTGATGAAGCAGTTGACCTTCTAGGGAGGGTGTGTGTGTGTGTGTGTGTGTGTGTGTGTGTGTGTGTGTGTGTATGTGTGTACTGTAAATCAGACACTTACAGCACAGTTGGCAGTTAAGGCACTCCCTGAAAAGTGTCAGTACATATACGTTCGCGCAATCACTCACAGAAGACTCTTCTCCCCTTTACTGTGTCTGTGTGTGTTCCTTCTGTTCTTAATCAGTACATTCCTTCATTCTTTTCCTCATGTTGTTTTTTCTTCTTTTTTCTAACGTCAAAAGAGGTTAAAGACAGTCGTGAAAATTCAGTCTGCAGAGCTCACGTCCTTGTTGCTAGGCAGCTCACACTTAAGCTCGCATTCACTGAAATCTGCTTCATTCAAGAAGATTCTTTTTCAAATAAGAAACACCTCCTGTTATGTAAGACAGGTACTTTATTAATAATTAAATATCTACCTTGTGTTACACACATCAAGCAAAGTCCTTGAAAGTAAAAGCACTGTGAAGTATTTTAATCATTCATTAGCAGTATACTAATGAGTTAGTGTGCGTAAGAAGGTAATGGATTGTGTTTGTGTTTTCAGGTGGACGTGATAAGAGAGGAGGGCCGATTTTGACCTTCCCAGCTAGAAGTAATCATGACCGAATAAAACAGGAGGATCTGAGGAGACTAGTCACATACCTGTCCACTGTGCCTAGGTGAGAATTATTTATATATGTAATAAGATTAATACAGCTCTTCTGTGTAAATATGACTTGGTCATGGTTTGGCACTGATAACATTAACAAAACATTAATTCCCATGGAAAGATTGTCTATTATTTCAGATCGGGCTTTTTTTAAAATACAATTTTATGCATTAGACTCATGTATTTGGACTGTAGTTACATTTGTTGTCATTAAAATTCTCATTTACAGCATATGGATGCGAGATAAATGACACACATTAAGAGACAGCTAGTAAAGAGATTACACCATGGGTCGTGTTTCTCATAAAGGCAATGGCGATGAATTAAAACTCGATCTAAGGTTATTCACTGCATTAAAATGCACAAATCCAAAAATAGGTGAGATTGACCATTTGTTGTTTGTGACCTGGCTGCTCTCTAACTCTGCCCTGCCATCATGCTTTTTACCTCCCCAAAACAGGGGTCGTTGTTGGGATATTATAATCAAGTAATGTGAGTTTCAGTGTTTCAGTTTATCTGTGAACAAAATTTTGACCACACCCATGCAAGGAATTTCATCAGATTTACTGGTGACCCTACCCTACATGAGTCCCAGAGATGATTTTATTTTGGAACCTGTAAGTCAAGGCAGTTCAAGTCCCGGGCTTGGCAAGGACGTTTCTGTCTGGAGTTTGCACATTTGCATGTTTCCTCTGGGTACTGTGGTTTCCTTCTACAGTCCAAAGACATGCACATTAGGCTGACTGGCTGTATGAGTGTAACAGGTTGTGTGTGTGCTTGCCCTGCAATGAACTGATGAGTTGGTCAGGGTGTACCCCATCTTTGCCCAGAATCAGCTGAGATAGGCTAGTAGGATTAAGTGTCTCAGCAAATGTAAGATGAATGAATTGATGCATCTCTAAGACAAATATCAAGGTAAAAAAGAAATGACTTAAATGCATCACCTTCCTTCCTTCGGTACCGGTTAAAGAATACATGTTGCTTTGTGCATGAAGAACAAACAGCGATACCGTGCTTACAGTAAGCAAGGGATATGAAAAGTGAAGAATAAACAGAGAGACACCGCGCTACTGACAGAGACAGGAAAGAAAAAATAAAAACCAATTCCCCTTTAGGGCGTATTTGCTACATTATTCATGCTGCACCGTACTTGCACTCTAGAAGTACCCCTCTAGTTTTCTGTTTTGCTCCTGATGTTCAGCCAGCAGAAACTGTAAACTGCCTGTGTGAACAAAACAATGCAACATGGCCTCTGTCATACAACAGGAGACATTGTATTCAAGTGCAAATGATTTATTTAAAAAAAAGGTTAAAAAACCCAACAACAACAAACTATGAGCATGATCAAGAGAATCATAAAGAAAAACATGAACAGTTGTTCATCATTGGAAAACTAATGTGGCTGAATTTGAATAATCAAACAGAATGGGAAACAGGTGCTCATGAACAGGGCCATGTGACTTGCAGGGACCGATGGGAGATGCAATCCAGTCCCACCCGGAAGCACTGCCTTCAGAGCTACATGACAGCTTTTAAAAGTCAGATTTTAATTGCTTTCGCTGCATAAAGACACTTAATTGATGCAGTAGAGTTGTAGTTATTATATAGTGTGTGGATTCATTTTGCCTGCTGTTATATTTACATTATTGTGAAAGACAGTGTCCTTCATTACATAATGAATTGTCCTTTCATTTAATTTTACTTGAGTCTCTGTTCTTATCGCTGCTCTTGGGCATTTCTCTTGATTAATGCGAGGTCAACTGTGACCTATTAAAATAAGAGTAGAATGAATCTGTATTATTTCTTTGTTTTGTTTTTTAAATCTATTAAAATCCATATTTAATGCCTCACTCCCCCACAATCACCCTCTGTTCTCCCCTCTCAGACCAGCTTCAGCTGTAGGTAGGCAAGCAGCTCTGCAGTACAGCTGGTATATCCTTCCTCATAACCTCCTACATGGCTGCTTAAGGCCATCTAAATATCAGATCTCATGTCTCTGTGTATGGAGTACAGTCTATAGCTATGTAGCATTCACTGGTTCAAGATCACAGTCAAGGTCAATATGTAGCATTTTTATCTTAAAACATAACTGAGATGAACAATGGACAGTGTTGTAAAGAAAAAACAACATGAGCAGGAAGTGGTGTGTATGTGGTGTGCACCCTTGTTTTGCTTGGCTTTAAATGGACAGTGTCTTTGCATACTTCTGCTGTACATCTGTGTGTGTGTGTGTGTGTGTGTGTGTGTGTGTGTGTGTGTGTGTGTGTGTGTGTGTAGTGTGCTCGTACTGTTAATTGTTAGCTCATAAATAACATTGTGATTTTTAATAAGCTTTTATAAGAAAGACACACACAATGTAGCTCATTAAAAGGAAATCTGCAAAACTTTTTCCTGTTCCTAATTACTTGATCAATTTATTAATTCATTTAATTATTGTTTATTCAATTTATTTATTCATTAATCTACAGTACCCACTTTGTCCTAGGAACAGAAATGGCCATGAAGCAGAATATACATTAATACACCCTTATTAGACTATTAAACTTATGTTAGTTATGAGGACCTACAGAAGTATGCATGTAAGAAAAACCTGATGTTTCCAGTAGAGACATCATCAGTTGCATCATCAGTATGAGTTCACTGTTTAACAGTGTCTGTTGTAAAGATGATGTTTGTACAGAAAATCCATAATACTGAGTGTGTCTTACTCCTGGGTATGAGCATGAGATTGAGTTGTAGAGGAAGGATAGAAAATCATCAAGATATTTTTTTCTATTCATTCATTCATTCGTTATTTTCTATGCCGCTTAATCCTAATTAGGGTCGTGGGCCGACACTGGGCAAAGGCGAGGTACACCCTGAACAGCTCGCCAGACCATTGCAGGGCAAACACATATACAAACATTCACACTCACTCTCACACCTAGGGGCGATTTGGAACAGCCAGTCAGCTTACTATGCATGTTTTTGGACTGTGGGTGGAAACCGGAGTACCCGGAGGAAACCCACGGAAGCACAAGGAGAACCTTTTTTTTTTTTTACATATAGTATAGTATAGTACAATCCCTATATTTCATCAAGATTATAAAACTGATATTCATTGCTTTATCATTCTGGTATGCTGATACTTTGTAATGCTTATAACAACAACCTGAAAGTGATTGAACATAAATGTGGACTTGATAAGATGTTTATTTTTATTTTAATGACGAGATGTTAGTGAAGCCAAGGAAAGCAGTTGAATGGAATGAGTGCTCTTAATACATATGTCAATTATTTAGCAGCCACATGATCATTAGTGTAGCAGTACAACATTTCTTCATTCAATCTACAGTAAACATGAGCTCACTTTTAGAAACTGCTTGATCCTGGGCTAAATTTGACATTGTGTTGGTAGGGAGGAGTGCTTCATCTCAGGGTCTGTTGCCTAAATACAGTGTCTCGGAAGGACTAAGCTGAACTGCATTTCCCATCACTCACTTAAACATCTTCATCATGTTGTCTGACTAGTGTTTGTGGACACTTGGATATATAGCTTTGGTTACTGTCTTGTGTTGTGCCCTGTGTTATTCTAGCCTTGTTTAACCTGATGTTTCTTCACTTAGATGTTTTCACTCATCTGTCTCTCATTCATTTGCCTAACCGTTTGATCCTCTACTAGGATCCCAGTCGACTCTGAACAGCTCCCCAGATCACCACAGGACAGCACAACCATTCACACTCACACCTAGGGGCAATTTGAAACAGCCAATTAGCCTAATGTGTCTTTGGACTCTGGCAGGGAACTGGAGTACCTGGAGGAAACTCCCGCAAGCACGGGGAGAACATGCAAACTCTACACAGAAACGGCCAAACCCAGGATTTTCTTGCTGTGAGGTGGATGTACTAACACCTACGCCACAGTGCCTGTTTTATGCTTTATGTTTTCCCGTGAAAACATAAATTCCGCAATTATATCTGCCTCCCTACAATACATGACAACCAAACATGAAAATGAATACATGTAGGATATAGCAGGACCTAAAGTAAGAATAAGCCATTTCCCATTAGTTGCACTGGTGGGAGAGCAGTGACATCCTGTTAATAGTGGGGCTCGAACCCCTGATATATATATATACACTCATATAATATAATATATATCTAAACCCTCACAAACCCTCTATTTAATGTGTTCTTACTTACCTGTAATAATATATTCTAAACATGCATAGTTGTTGTTTTTAGATCAGTGATCTGTACAGAGCCAGGAACATCAGTCTCATATTATGCCTAGCATCATTCCTGATCACAGAGCCTGCACTTAATTGAATTATATTCCTTGGAAATGTCCTCTGTGCTGTATTAATTCCAGGCCTACTGAAACACATACAGTGAAGCGGACAAGTACTCCATATTTTTATCTCCCAATTGCAGTGTTTCTACCACTGAGGCAGATGCTAAAAATAGACATTTGACTACATTTTAGCCTTTTCATTCTAGACCAGTGAAAATGTTCACCAATCATGTCACCTAATATCTGAACCAGTGTCTTACACAAAGGGAAATTTTATTTAAAGATTGTTTGATTTATGTGATATTTTTTAAACCTGTGAAAATGTTCCAATTTAGCTGAATTTAATTCTAATGTCATTTTTAAGGAGTGGGTTATTTGTCAGTCATTGTTTGGGCATTTACTTTTTAGGTATTTTTTGTTTTGGCCATTTACTCAATTTTTGGGCATATACTCATTTTTCATGAACATGGTTATATTGTTTAATAGCTCTCCATCTGTCTCTGTTTTTCTCTTTTTGTTAAAGATATTAATTTACCTCATTAGGCTATAAAGCATCAAGGAGTGGTCTTTGCTGGAGTAGCCTCTTAGATTTTAATTCATAATGATGTTCACATCTCTCTCTCTCTCTCTCTCTCTCTCTCTCTGTGTCTCTCTCTCTCCCTCTCTGTCCTTAGTGAGGACGTGTGTAAGCGGGGTTTTACCGTGATCATTGACATGCGCGGCTCTAAGTGGGACCTGATTAAGCCGTTATTGAAGACCCTGCAGGAAGCGTTCCCAGCTGAGATCTGTGTTGCCCTCATCATCAAACCTGACAACTTTTGGCAGAAGCAGAAGACCAACTTTGGCAGTGCCAAGTTCACCTTCGAGGTACTGAAGAGCACAACTGAACACCAGGGCTCTGAACTGTATAAAAAGGATATTTTTAAAAAGAGATTTCCCATGCCACAGGTGCTGTTTGCTGGCTGACATTAATCAATAAAGAAGCATTTTATACCTTGAAAGACATAACAGTTGTTTTTAATACAGGTACATCAGTTACAGGTTTTTTTTTAAACAAAATATAATTAGATTCATTTTGGTACTCTTTGATGTTGATACCAGTAATGATACAGTAATAACCTACTATTGATAAATCATGGATCTTTTTATTTAGCCCTGCTAATGTTATTATTATTTTTAGCTCTGCTTTATGTTAGTTCTGTTTATGTGCTGCTAGATTTAACCTCAATATTCTGAGATTTATATTTATACTATGGTGTTTGAACAGCATCTTTAATAGAGAGCACGAGATTGGTCAAGCAGTGTATGCAGAGCAACATCAGAAAGCATGGTCTTTAGAAATCTGTGCAAGGTACTGTTAAAGTGGCTGGGTCACGTGTACTGCGCATGCACCGTACGTTGAAAACTGTTCATCCTGTTAAGAAGTCAAACAGAGGTGAATTTTATCATGGCAGTAACCACAAGCTGTTATTGCCAGACAGAAGGTGTGAGCATGTTTGTTTTGTACATTTCTTACTTTGGCTGTCTTTGTCAGAAAATTGTTTTTGCTTTTGAGAAACAAACTTCAATCTATCATTTCATGCGATTTCAGTTTGACAGGAAACAAAAAAAAACCTGAACCCATTCACCCTAATTTGGCTAAATTGCACCCTACAAAACACTAGCAAAGGCAATACATGATAAGAAAAGTAAAGTCATGAGGTACTTCTGCTCCGGTGTCATCCTGGTGTTTCTCTCTGATTGCTTATCATTTACACTTTTTTAACCCTGACCAGTTTGGATGCCTGAAGGCGGAATGTGTACAGTAACCATGACAAAGCCCCTTAAATTTGATCTTGAATTGCAAGCAGTGTAAACCCTAATGAAAGGAGGAGCTCAGTGACAGTTTCTCTAGATGCTTGCTTCATTGGTCCATGCTCACAAACGTGCTTATGAGCAATTAATTTACAGCTTCAGTGAACACACTCACTGATTCAGTGCTGCGTTCAGGTCAGCTACCCTCACACACTCTGTTAAAGATTGTAGTGTTGTATCAGCTTCTCTTGGTATCAGCTTCTCTTGGTATTGTGACAGTAATTAAATTTTTTGTGAACTGTTTTGGTTTTATCATTAATCATGAAATATATCCAGAATGCTTTCAGATTGTATTGTCTGTTTCTTCTTATGGCGCCATTCACTAGGCTTTCATATTCTTTTTTATGCTGTATCATTTACTGGTGGATGTTGGTATCAGAGCATTTTTGAAATTTGACACTGAGTCTAATGTTTATCATGATATTCAAAATTTTAGTCTGATCTTTTTTTAAGCTGACTCAAAACACAGTATGCTAGTAAATACAGGAAGCAGATAAAATACCAGATGGGCTATCATAGCTGCAGTGCAGCTCAGAAAAAATACTAACACATCTAAATGGGCAAGTAATGAATTGATGTCTAAGTTGCCTAATGGCTGTGTGTGCTCACTACTGATGTGTAAGTCTGTTGGGCTTTTTATACCCGATGCTAGTGGCTCACCACTGCCAGGGGTGAAGTGACTAGGAGTTTATCTCCTCTTGGAAGAGACTCTAGTATATTGCAGGTTACCTTTCCAGTATTTTTACTGGTACCCACTTGTGGTTAAGACCTTGCCCAGGGGTCTTAGCACGGTGGGGGTCTAACAGGTTTGAACTCGTGACCTCTTGATCATGAGCCCAGCACCCTAACCGCTACGCCACCGGCCTTACTACTGATGTGTAATGATGGGTTGAATGCAGAATTCAAATTTACTGCTGACTGTTTACAGTTTGTGTGCAATCACAGAGATTTAATCTGTATTCATTTCTAATTCGAGGAATCCTTTGTTTTACTATTGTGAGTATCAACACATACAGTGGCACAATCAGCAACTGTGAGCTGTGGCAGCTCCGTATTTGTTTTGCTGTTGCTGTCTCCAAGCACTGACTTGGGAGTTATGTTCTGGTTCAGCAGAAAATCACAAATTGAGTAATGTGTGCTTCCAGGGCACTAGGGAGTGATACACATCATTAAGTGTGTGGTCCTTACTTATTTAGTGTGTGGTCCCCAGTTTTTTAATGCACAGTCTTATCAGTCACTATAGAACTCTACAGAGTGTGACACCTAATCTAGTAAGATTTTTACATTTTTAAAGCACAATGAATTTAGGGCTTTAGTCATCCCACATATATTTCTCTAAGAGCAATCACTAAAATTGATTTTCCCATAATAACCTCACAACTCTTTCTTTCTCTCTGCTGCTGTTAGACTAGCATGGTGTCAGTGGAGGGTCTGACCAAGCTTGTGGACCCATCTCAGTTAACTGATGATTTTGAGGGTTCTCTGGAGTATAATCATGAGGAGTGGATGGAACTGCGAGTGTCACTTGAAGAGTTCCTGGGCAGCGCTGTGCACCTTCTCTCTCGGTTGGAGGAGCTGCAGGAACAGCTGGCTAAGAAGGAGTTCCCAGTGGATGTGGAGGGCTCACGCAGGCTTATCGAGGAACACACACAGCTGAAGAAGAAGGTGATGAAGGCTCCTGTGGAAGACCTGGATCGAGAAGGCCAGAGGCTGCTGCAGTGCATCCGCTCCAGTGACGGTTACTCTGGCAGGAACTGCATCTCAGGCAGTGCAGATTTTCAGAGCGTAGTACCAAAAATCGCTAGCCTGCTTGATAAGCTTCACAGCACGAGGCAACATCTGCACCAGATATGGCACATGAGAAAACTGAAACTGGATCAGTGTTTTCAGCTGCGGCTGTTTGAGCAGGATGCTGAGAAGGTGAGTGAACTTTGAGCTGCTTATGTTTTCAGGAGCTTTCATGGACAAGCATATAATTCATAATAAGTTGATAAATGAATTGTGGCACTTTACCTAATTATGGTAAGAGAGGAAAACTTCTGTACATGTTTTGGAAAAATAATCCACTTTGAGGTGATAACACACCACACCACGAGGGCATGTCCCATCATGTTTTATTAGTACACCTACTTTGCATGTGACATAATTTATGCAACAAATCCTTAAATCTCCTGCAGCACGCACACACACTTTTTTTTTTTTAGCTTGCACATAAAATTAGCACAAATTAGCACAAATTAACAGTCTTTATTTGGGATCTTTGTCAACCAGGGTCTTTGGTAAATCTCTAGTAAATCAATCTTTCAGGATTGGACATTAGTCATTCTGTCTGTGGCGTGTGGTACTTATACAGTAGTGAGCAGTGAAGATTATACACCACCACTTTTGTCTAAAAGGGCTCCTAATAAAAAGAAGCACAATTTACTTCTCTATATTTTTTTGGTGAGAATGTATTGAACAATGCTATTGTAGGCAATGTGAACCAAAAAAAAAAAAAATAATTCCAACAAGTACATTGAGTTAAAATTATGGCTAATAAACAAAAACACTAAAAATACCAATTTTCGGAAGGTGTCACAGATATTTTCTTTTTCTTTTTTTTTTTACTTTTGCATATCATGAATGAAATTCAAACCATATGGAGTGGTTTGGTGAGTGAAGAAACAAGAAAAAAAAAAAAAAAAAAAAAATACAGTGATGCAGTGATGATTATACACTTAAAAAAATTAGGATAAATCAGAAACCAAGTACTACTGAAGTATTTATTTCATATAATACTGGATCATATTGATGAGAATAAGTAAACAAACAACAATATATAGTAATAACAAAAATAACAGTCTCTTTTTTGAGAA
>JAQMYF010000012.1:33467194-33478590 GCA_030014195.1 Neosilurus mollespiculum | reverse complement strand
GAGGGGAGGGTGCGGACAAAATTTGGATTTAGCTAGGTCTTATTTTCGGGGTAGGGCTTATTTTGGACCGTCCTGCTTAAGTAAGGGTAGGTCTTATTATCAGGGAAACACGGTATTAGCCTTAACTAGACAGATGATGTACGTGATCTCAGAGATGTATATATAAGGAAGCCTTGATCCACTGGGTAAAAAGAGTGAATAATGAGAAATAGACAGAAGACAGGTAGCACAGTTTGCTAACTGCACTCAATGTGTATCAAGCATACACAAATTAAGCAGGTGCAGATGTCCCAATGTGAAAATGACTGATAGTGCTGATAACATGGACAGTTTTACTGTTGTATGTTTATTTGTTTACTTGGTTGTTTGTTTACTTTTTTTCAGAATGCATACGTGAACATTAATCGGATCATGTCTGTGGCGTCCCGGTTGTCAGAGGCGGGTCACTATGCATCACAGCAAATTAAACAGATCAGTGCCCAACTTGATCAAGAGTGGAAGAGTTTTGCCGCAGCTCTTGATGAACGCAGCACCATCCTTGCCATGTCTGCTGTCTTCCACCAGAAATCTGAACAGGTAAAGCTGTTTTTTTAAACCCATGCATTTCTTGTTGGCTGCAATATATACAGTGATGTGAAAAAGTCTTTGCCCCTTTCTGATTTTATATACTTTTGTTTATTCATGACACCTCTTTGTTTCTGTTCTTCAATCACACTCACGGTCACTCATTTGCCGAACAACTTAATCCTATGGCATAGAAGCTAGTGCCTAACTCATCTGACACTAGGTGAAGGCGGGGTACCCCCCAAATAGCTCGCCAGTCCATCACAGGGCAGCAAACACAACCATTCAAAGTCACATTCATAATGCCTAATGTGCATGTCTTTGGACTGTGAGAGGAAATCAAGGTACTCAGAGGAAACTCAGAACATGCAAAGGAGAGCATGCAAACTCCATAAAGAAACAAGCCTGGGAATTGACCTGGGCCAGGACCCTCTTGCTGTGAGGTAGACATGCTAATCACCATGCCACTATGCCGCACATGCTTCAGTCAAATTTAGCAGCATCCAAAAGACAACTTTCATTTCTAACAACACAGTTTTCAAATGATCTTGCAATTTATTGAAGAACAAATGCTCACCGACATTTATATCACCTGTGTGCAAATGTAACTTCCCCCTCAGTCATGTAATTCATGTTTAATCAATAAAGGCTTAAATTAAATTGGTCATGCAATGTGAATTTGCCTGAAAGGTCTCAGCAAATAGGACACTATGCTTCATACAAAATGAATACCAGGAGACTTGAGAAAAAACGTTATTGAAATATATGATTTAGGAAAGGGTGACAAATCAACCTCTCAAACTCGAGGACTTCAGCCAACCACCGTGAGAGCCATCATGTACAAATGGGGAAACATGGAACAGTGGTAAATCTGCCTAGGAGTGACTGGCCTAGCAAAATATTGCAAAAGCACATATGTAATGGACTTTGAAGAAGCACATCTAAGGAGCTGCAGGTCTCTCTCAGCTCAGTTCATGTCAGTATTCATGATTTCACCATTTGAAAAACACTGGTCAAAAATGATATCCATGGGGGGCTGTCAAAGCGAAAACTACTGCTAAGCAAAAGGACCATAAAAGCTCATCCATCGTTTGCCAAAAATAAAACCCCCATTTTAATTACTCCCAAAATTTTGGGGATAGTGTTCTATGGGATGAAGAGTCAAACATTTTTTTCAAAGTAACCTTTTGGAAAACATGGTTCCTCTTCCATCTAGCTAATACAGTCTTTCACAGTAAGAACATCCTGCCCAATGTCCTGAATTAAAATGTTGTGATGATGTCAAGACAAAGCGATATAGGTGTGTCTTGTCTCTCAGTAAATCACTTGAAAAATTATTAAAGATCATTTAAAGCTGTGCACTTTCTTTCTTAGCTTCTCATTTGAATTATACAAATTTTGATTGGGATCTGTATTTCGTTCCCTTGTATTTATACATGTGTAATGACAATAATGTTGAATCTAATCTAATCTAATCACAAAAAAAAACAACATTTATGAACAAAATTTGCTGAAATAAAAAAGGGGCAAATACTTTTGCATTGCACTGGACTTGATAGCTAATGCAAGCCAATTTTCCTTACTGAATGTGTGTATATGTATCCAGTTCCTCTCAGGTGTTGAGTCCTGGTGTAAAGTGTGTAGTGAGGGAGGTCTTCCCTCAGAGATGCAGGATTTGGAGAGAGCCATTCACCACCACCAGACTCTGTATGAACAGGTCACACAGGCTTACACAGAGGTATACTGCCGATTTTATTTGGGACAAGCTGTCTGTAGACTTGTACCAATAACAATTATAATATAGTAATATATTAGTAATAACTGTGTAAAATGTAAAACCAACTGTTATATTTTAAAACCTAAAATAGCAATAACTAACTTTTTACAGGTTCCACAAAATTAAATACAACAAGAAAATGATTGGGGGGGAGTGGCATGACATGGGTTTCTCTAATTAATACAAATGTTCAAACTTGATATGCCTAAGAGTGAAACACATATCAGGTTGTGGGAAAATAAACCAAAAATAATCCAGTCGAACTTCATGAGACTGGTGTGGTCATGGTGAAAATCATGAAGAGAGAGCAAATGGGTCAATGTGTCAAGTGACTGGATCAGCCTGGTTTAAATAGTCAAATGGTGAAAACACAAAACAGTCAGAACCAGAGAGTGATTAAACAAGTACTTACAACAATAATTGATACGAGCGAGGGTGGGAAATGAGGAAGTAAAAAGGAAACCCAGGCTCAGAAATCCGATGACCATTAGTGGATGGTGAAGGGAACAAGAAAGTGAGGTTAACATGATCACATCTTGTTTCTTTCTTGTTAAAAATTTTATTTGAAATTGAATTACAGAAAGAAATATATCAGTCTGTTACTTGTTTCAGGCTACAGGGATGTATGTTTTTTTTGAACAGGTGAAATATGTTGCATAATATTTTCTTATGTAGATCTCGCTGTACTACAGCATGTGGATACAGTTGATCTCAAAAACTTGGATGTCCTATATTAGAGAACCATCTGTGTTAAATCCCTATGTTGTTCATTCACTGCCAAAAAAAGAAAGAATAGAAAAGGTTGACATTTTTTTGTTGTACTGTTTCTAAATTATCTTTGTAGGTTAAGGCCTTTTAACAAAACAGCACTTTTTCAGTATGGATAATAAAAGGTCAGCAACTACAGTAAGCTGCAAAATAATACGTAGCTTTTTTCTGTGGTCCCTTATATAATTCTCTCACAGATTACATACAGTATAAAAATGTTGGACCTTATTCTGCCAAAAAAAAGAATACTTTTTTTTCTCTTTTTTTTTTTTTTGAAAGGGCTTATGACGAATGATGAATTATAAAGCTGACATTATTCATGCTTACTTGATCAGTTAAGTATGATGTTGATTCCCATGACTAATAAAATCAGAGCTGTAGTGTGTGCATGATGTGTTGAAAGGTTCAGCTGTAAAGCTTGAGAAAGAACTCAACAGAATCCATGAGAGCTCACTGTCTGAGATATAGTACATTTACATTCATAAGGATTATGAAAGGAAATATAAGAGAATTAGTGGAAACTAAATTTATTCGATGTGCATGCCTGGATAAACCTAAAAAAGTGTAATAGCTTTTTTTGATTAATAAAATGATAAATAATGAAAAAGAGGATATTAGTAAATGTTGAGACCAAATCAATGACTCTTTCTGTTTAACATATTTTAATTTTTGCTAAATCATACCAGGGAACAATGTCTGTCTAACTGGTCTTAGTTTGTCTAACTGTGTTGTTGTTGTATTTTTCTTTGTCTCTCTATTAAGTCTTTTATTGATTTATCTCTCTTTTTTCCTCAGGTGAGTCAGGATGGGAAGGCATTGCTAGATGTACTGCAGCGGCCGTTAAGCCCTGGGAACTCGGAGTCCCTGACTGCAACAGCAAACTACTCTAAAGCAGTACATTGCATCCTAGACGTGGTGCATGAGGTCCTGCATCACCATCGACGCCTGGAAAGCATCTGGCAGCACCGTAAAGTTCGCCTGCACCAAAGACTCCAGCTTTGTGTATTTCAGCAGGATGTACAGCAGGTAATGGAGAATGCAAACAGAGTAAAACTACCACATTTGTAACAGTTCATTTGACTTACTGCATCTGCAACATAGGTAGCTAATTCAATTGCAACCCCCTCAAATTCCACAAATTCATACAAAATGACATCAGTAGCAATCCTAGTAGTAATTATCACTGTTGCATTACAGCAAGCAGATTTTGAGTTTGTGCTGGGAACTTTGGAGTTTGCATGTTCTTTGGGCAGAAACCAGAGTAAGTGGTGTGGATAATGCAGGGATGAATGGAGTCTCTGTAAAGGTACAGCTAATAAAGATGGCAGTGAATGTATGCATACATAGTTACAAGCTGTTATAACTTGAACTTGTTATGTGTCAATGAACATAATTTAAATGATTGGATAAAGCCTGGGCAGCGCGATGGTGTAGTGGTGTAGTGGTTCTGCCTCACAGCAAGAAGGTCTTGGGTTTGACCTGAGCTTGGCATGAGAGTTTCTGTGTGGGGTTTGCTTGTTCCTCCTGTGCATGCATGGGTTTCCTCTGGGTGATCCAGTTTCCTCCCACAGTCAATATTCAGGCACACCAGGCTAATTGGCTGGTCTAAATTGCCCTTAGGTGTGAGTTTGAATGTGATTGGTTGTGTGGGTACTGGCCCTGCAATAGTCTGGCAAGCACTTTAGGGTGTACTCCACCTTGACCCAGAGTCACTGAGATAGGCTCCAACCTCCCCATGAACCTATCAGGAGTAAGCGGTTCAAAAATGAGTGAATGGTTATGGTCTATATGTTCAGGAACCTACTACGTTCACCCACAATTGTCTTTATTTTTCTGAAAACAAATTCAGAAAGCATTTCTGAGGGGAAAAAAAAGATACTCCTTACTAATATAAGTCTAAAGTCTTTCCGGATATTAAGAATCTGAGGAGATTCTTTGTTAGTTGGCACATAATCACTACTACATGACCTATAGCTGATTCTAAAGCTGATTCTGTTTCAGATTCTATATTTGTACTTTGAAACTGATTTCTGATTTTTTTTCTCAGAAATTCTGACTTTAAACTCAGAATAATACCACACACTTCCCAGATGTGTGAGGAAGAAAAACACACCCATAGATGGCCCTAGTGCCCTTCCATATAAACCAAATGGGATTAGGTAATTTAAAAATTAATCACTTCTCTTAACTATGCTTTAATAGATCTTAGATTTATGAGTACACAATGTTATTTGAGCTGCTCCATCAGCGATTACCCATAGGTATAGAATTATGTATTCTGCACGCTGCATTTTTTTCCCCCTCAGATGTTTTTCAGGCTGGATATTTGCCCAGAATTGTCCAGTTAATATCTCTGTCTGTGATTCACTGGTGGCTATGAGTTGGATTTTACCCTAAAAAACAGGCTGTCTTTATCAGCAGCAAGAACTTATGAACCTGCGTTCACTCTGCTGCCAGTGCATATCTAGTGAGGTCTACAGGCCAAATCAAGATTTGAACACAGTCCAATAAGTCAGAAAATCTAAACGCATAAGCGAAGCCAACCTGAGTGTAGCCCAGAGGGGAGACCATCTGAAACAAGTTTGGCTTTGTTAAAAACCTAAACGTTATTCCTGTCTTTTGTTCGATCTGTCTTATAGTCCTCCTTTTCCTCCTTCACATTGGGTTTTCTCAAACACAGTTCACTTAAGTTTGGTTGTATGTTCCTGTCTTCCATACTAATCCAATGAGTGCAGAGTGGAGCCTATTGAAGACAAACTGTGTGTATTGAGACCTCTTTCTCATACTTCATCACTTCTTTACACATCATAACACCAGGTAATGAAGCTCTCAGAGGCATTGGGTAATGTACTGCACGTTCCCACACATTACCATCTGAGTATCTGAGAGTAAATTACCCAAATCTGTTACGATGATTAAATCCATATGGTGCCTAATTCAGGAATGCTTTATCTTCAGAAAACATTAATCCCATCCAGTCATCTTGTCTTTTCATTTTTCTTGAAATCATAGATATACAGAATAAATGAGTATATCAACATTTTTTCGATAGATACTTATTATAGCCTAATATAGTTCAAAGCTGTGTTTTATTTGTAAAGTTGTTTCTTAAATGTTTGTTAATCTAGGCAGAGATCAACCTCTTAAATAGCTTTATAAGTGTGTGCAGTTAAAGGTAAGTAAATAATCCATGCCAGGTATTCAGCCTCAGCAAACAGGACCTCCCAGGTACAGGTTCAAGGGGAATTCTCAAATGAGTGAAATTTTCTATAAGCACTAAATCTAGACATTTAAATTTGTTTATTTATTATCTTTAGGCCCTTTTTTTGATTTAGAAATTTACATTAACTCATTCAATTCTTCCTACCAGTGATTAATAACTCTAAGAACTCATTTACACATAATCTACCCATCCAAAAAATGTCCCACAATCTACTTTTCCGCCGGAGAGTAATCACCTTGGCATTGTTGCTTCAGTTGGTCAGGTCGAGGCTCAGCAACATTATGTGGCATTAAATGTCATTCAAGGTTATCCCATTAGTGGACTGTTTCTTCCCTGATGGCACGGATATAAAATTGGGGCTCAATCAGTGAAAGAGTGGTTCAAGGATTATAAGGAATCCTTTTCACACATGGACTGGCACCTCAGAGTTCTGACAATCACTCTAATGAAAGTCTTTGGGAAGTTGTGGAGAAGACTTTATGGAGTGGTTCGATTTTCTCTTCATTATTACAAGATGTCAGTGAAAAATGAACCCAACTCTTGATGGAAATTAATGTTGTGATGTTGCTTAAGTTTGTTGAAACAATGCCATGGGGATTACACACTGTAATCGAGGTTAAAGGTGGTCCAACAAAATATTACACTGTACGAATTTCTACAGTTTACGATGATAGCTCTGATAAACGTGGGCTGTTGTTTACACCAGAGCAACTAAAAAGGAAAAGAAAAAACTTGCCTCGTGGATTGCTGGGGGATTCTGGACCTTGCCACCCTACTAAATCAAATTGTCTTCATATCTCTTCGGTGTCTACAGGCGTTCTGTGTAGTTCAGTCCGTGATATCAGGAAGATAAAGCTTGAGTCAGCTTTGCTCCTTTCTCTTTGACCTCTGTCATCATGGCTGTCACAGGGTTATCAGTGGAGCACATGTGCTATGAACTCTGTCATATGTGATTGAGATGAATCAGGAATTTTGATTGTGGGGATTAAAGACCAGAGGGACGGGAAAAGATATGTGTGAGAGATGTAAGAGGAATGTATCTCTTTACGGCACTTCACTGCTCAGTCCGTCCTGGGTATGTTCCTGAAGAGTGAACTGAGTCCAGGAAAAAATAACCTTTCCATTAATTCATATTCTTAGTATTTGTAAAACCCCCAGTGCATCTAACTTAGTTATCAAATGCCGGCCATGTCTCTCACTGTCCAATGTCTCTCACTGTCCATGGTGTGAGGCATGTAAAAGAACTATTGCTGATTTTCGTCAAGAGTAGCTGCATAGCCATCAGCGTGTTTCTGCCCTGCGATGGCCTGGTGAGCTGTCCAGGGTGTACTCTGCCCTCGCCCAGAGTCGGCTGAGATGGGCGCCAGCCTCCCCTCGACCCTAATTAGGATTAAGCGGTTCAGAAAATGAATGAATGAAGTATTTGTAAAGTATAGCCTCCTTTGGTATGTTTAAATGTGATGTGCATTTCACACTGAAAACAATATGTGATTTTTTCAATGCTGTGATGCATATGTCTTTTTCATCATATCTCGCAAATGTAATCGTTGAATACATCTTCAGGTATCTGACCCCTATCACCATTTCTATTATACACAGATTAAGACACGCAGACATAACTCAGCATATGCATGTCTGATTAAAATCTCCTGGGTGTTTGTATATTATTTTTATACAGATGAGCATTACACATTTCTGAAAAAACTCTTCTAGTCCAGACCTGCAGAAACAGAATCATCTGTTTAACATTTTGAACATTTCTCTCTGGAGCCTCCTGGATTCTGTTTTTATCCCAATAAATGTTAGCAATGTTTTCTGTTCTCACACTTCAGTTCTAGTGTGCTTCTACACATTTTATTCTCAGACAGGGTTCAAAGGCAGCGTCAGTGGAGACCTTTTAATGCTATCATATATTTTTTTTTTATTTCACACACAGAAACACTCTTGTTTATCTACTTTTTCTCTGCCTCTTAGTGTCCCTGCCCCAAAGCAGCACATTAAGAGGAGAATCAACAGTGACGCCTGGATACGATATTAAATAAAATCATTAAACCAAAGGGGCTCATCATAAAAGAAAGATTAAAAAACTAGTACACATATAAATAGGATCCTACTTATTAAGAGGTAAACAAAAGCATTTATAGTTGCTATTTTTTTAGGATAACCATCATTCTTTAGGATAAGTCATGAGTCTCAAGTCCATCCTTTCAAGACGGCCATCACAAGAAGAAAATCTCTTAGACTGTTACTGTCCATTCAACAGCTCTATCATTCACACCACATACAACTTACTGACCTGACATTTGTTCCTTCATGTAATTAGTACTTTTGATTAGACCACTGGTATCACCTGTTTTATATATGTCATTGAAGCAGGCATAAAAAATTGAGTCACTGCATGCCATATGTAATAACTTTAAACAACATTTGACTTTCAGCTATGAGAATCTACCATCTGGGCTAGAAAGGAATCAGCCCCAGAATCACTTTATAACATTTTGTATATTTTTGTAAACAAACTCTGGCAGTACTGTTGCATTTGTTTTCACAAAAGTCAAGACATAACCAAATTTAAGCCATTTGTTTTAGAGAAAGGAATGCAGATGCCAAAATAGGGTTATGTTTTAGTGTATTTTTTCCTTGGGTTTAGCCCTTTGCTGGCCTATTTATATCAGTCAGTCCTGTCCAACAGTAATCAGTTCCATAATCAGGGTGTTTATACTGGTGAATGCTTCAAATAATGAAGAATTTTACACACCACACCTCAGGGCTCACGCACATACAGTATGTTTGTTGGGAATTTCCAAACAATACTGTTGAATCCACCTGAACTACATTTTATTCAATGCTCTGGGAACAATCATTAAGTGTTTCACCTAACGAGCATTTAAATATTAGTTTAGTACTATGTTTGGTTAATGATTACAATCTGCCTGAATTCAATGCCGATGAAATCCAAGAGTGGAACTAAACATGAACTGCAGCAACAGCGTGAATGAAGCCATATCATTAGACAAACCAGTTATAGTGATGTTATTGTTATATTTAGTGCAGTCCTCCCTGTTTGTACAAGTATATGACTTGTTTTTAAAACACACTGCGGATGCTGTAATCAGCCATGCATAAACAGAAGTTCACCACACCCACTGACATGGCTTAAAAAACTGTCTCTTGTACACACATAACAATGAAACTCCTTGGCCTTTAGATTTTGTAAAGAATTGTTTATCTTCAGAAATGAATGTGAGGCTTCTTTAAGGATGAATTGATTAATAAATCTCTCTCTCTCTCTCTCTCTCTCTCTCTCTCTCTATATATATATATATATACTACACACACTATATGACAGTCATATTTAAGACTGTGTATACAGAGCTTACCCACTCTGCATCCTATTCAGTTGAGCTCATTCGAGGGGCCTGCATTGTGTTGACATTCCTGAAACATTCCCAGAGACAGTCTGAAGCTAAACTGGGTTAATCTTCTCTCTTTGACCTCTCTACACCCTTGCTTCTTCTGATATTTATAAACACTGTTTCTCAGCAGTGTTTTACTCTCTGAGAATTGAGCAGTGAGGCATATTAATAAGGTTTTGGCTATGATTGCTCAGTCAACCTCTGGTTTATGTTAAGCCAGATTGTGTATAGTACTTATGAAATCAAAGCTGTGTTTCTGTATTGCTGTCCACTTATGTAAGTGCTGATAAAGTGACTTTGGCATTTTATTTGACAGAAAGACAGTCATGACTGATTGTTCACCATGTGGCATTGTGTGTGTGTGAAAAGGAAAATACTGTCCCTGATCATTTTGTTTGTGTGTGTGTGTGTGTGTGTGTGTGTGTGTAAAAGAATATAAGTAGTGCACGTTCATTTTTATGACAAAGCTTTAATTACATTGAATCAGTGACTTCCTAAATCATTTGAGTGGTGTTTATTTTGATGTTTTCCAAAGGTGATGGACTGGATAGAGAACCATGGTGAGGCTTTCCTGAGTAAACACATGGGAGTGGGCAAGTCTCTGCACAGAGCCAGGGCCCTGCAGAAACGCCATGATGACTTTGAGGAGGTGGCACAGGTAAGAGTACAAGCAGCATACTCACACCTGTAAAAGTGTAAAAAAAACTCTGCATGAAAGTCAAATGAAAAGTTCTAAGGTTAGGTTAGTACCTTTTCTGACTGAGGATAGAAATACATTATTTGGAATGGAATGGACAATGTATTTCAAACAGGTGCAAATTCAGATACAGTTATGCAGGAGAAAAGTAGTGCATAGGGTTAAGGCCACACCCACTGTAAATCTTAATGCAGATAGAGATACGGATATTTGGAGTATTAGGCAAATACAGATAAAGACAACACTGCAGAATTATTCATATGAAAGCGAACTGAATCTTATTGCATCCACATTATTTGTTTGAATTAATACATTTTTCATAAAAGTGCGTTGCACAGGATTCTTGACTGATGGCAGTGCGATTTTAGCCATGAATCATATGTAAATATATGTGGGCGATATGATTTTGCGTTGTCTGAATCTGCATCCAGCGTCGACTACAAGAATTATAGCCACTTAGTTCTGACGTCATCTTAAACAGAGCAATCTATCTCTGTACTCTGACCACTCTTGGTAATTATAGGCCTTCATGTTAGGTTTTGTAACATACATAACACTATAAAAGCTGCGTAATGGTGTATAAATCAAACCTATCTATCTGTGTGAATGAATCAATAAGAGAAGAACACACTGATCTTCTTTTACACAGTGTAGTGGGAGCAGTTGCACTCAGTTATAACACTAAGTCTCTCTGATGATGTGAGGCATAAAAAAGTAGTCAGAACTGAAGTGCTTACACAGTATAATAAAGGATAGTTATTAAAGGATATAAGAAAATAAACACTCAAAGTAAGCTATAATATATTGTGATAACAAAACCATTTCTTTCCATTTTCGAGAACTCCATACTGACCGTCATCATTAGGATTTGTTTGGCAGAATTAACAATGTACTGTTTAAAATTCTTATATCTATTCTAACTCTTAAGGTGGGGTGGTGGTGGTGGTGGTG
>JAQMYF010000012.1:33448312-33463170 GCA_030014195.1 Neosilurus mollespiculum | reverse complement strand
AGAGACATGGCTGGCCTTTGATAACCCAGTTAGCTGCACTGGGGGACAGCAGTGACAACCCGGTGATAGTGGGGCTTAAACCCCTGACCTTCGGATCATTAATCCAGCACCTTGCCACCGGGCCACCACCGCCCCACACAGTTTTATTTTAACATAATATTGTGCTCAATCATCCTAGCAGGTGTTTCACAGTTTAAATACATTTAATTTTGGCAGATGTTTCATCTAGGGCAGTGTGGTGGTATAGTGGTTAGCACATGTGCATCACAGCAAGAAGGTCCTGGGCTCAGCGAGGTCTTTACTGTGTAAAGTCTGCATGGTCTTCCTGTGCTTCTGTTGGCTTCCTCCAGGTACTTTGGTTCAGAGACATGCACATTAGGCAAATTAGCTGATTTAAATTGCCCCTAGGTTTAAGTATGAGTGTAAATGGTTGTGTGTGCGTGTGTTAGGCTTGTGATGGACTGGTGAGCTGTTGAGTGTGTACCCTGTCTTTGCCCAGCATCCCCATGATCCTAGTATGGTAAAGTGGTTCGGCAGATGAATGAATGAGAATGTTTTGTCACCTGAGGTAAACATTTGATGGTTAGAATCCATGTTGTTATGATTATCCAACGGCAGCCTGGTAGTGCTGGTATTTGAGATTATAACCCTACAGTCAGAATCCTAAAGCCAACAAGAGTATCAATGATTTTTATAAACTCTCAGGCCACTTTAATAGGAACAGCTGCCCATTCATACAATTAGTAGATCAGTCAATCATGTGCCAGCGTCATCAGTTCCTTTATTAATGAAAACTGCCCGGTTTCAGTAAATCTGTTCCCACCGCTCCCAGTAAACACAATGACAAAACAAACAGACAATGCTCTGTTGCCACATTATTGGTTGGTTGGATAAATGCATAATAAATGCATAAAAGAGCAGGTTTACCGGTGCTCCTGGCAAAGTGGCCTGAAAGTGGCTCTTGTAATTAAAATATTTTTGGTGTAGTTTGATTGCACTGTCCTAGGAGACATAAATCAAGATCTAAATGTAATAATGTGTAACCAAATGTGCTATATATGTTTATATATAATTAATATATAAATAAATGGTGATGGTAGATATCACTGTTTTAACACATTGTATACAGACTAGGAGCTCCAGTTGAGTATGGGTAGGAAAGGTACGGCATTTGATACAGTATTCTCTATTAAGTTTATTTTCATGTGGAGATTTTTCCTACATATGGCTCTGATTATGTGTGAAGGAACAGGATGTGTTCATGTATTTTAGAGTGACAGTGTAGGTGAACCAGACAAGCAGAATGGTTTAGAAGAGCATTTCTCTTTCCTGCTTCTGAGCACATTTTTGCTTGTATGTAATGTACATGCTGACATTGGTCTAACAAATATTTGCACCCTGGTTTTTCCATGGATCAGAACACCTATACCAATGCTGACAAGCTCCTCGAGGCAGCCGAACAGCTGGCTCAGACGGGGGAGTGCGACCCAGAGGAAATCTACAAGGCAGCGCGGCACCTAGAGGTTAGGATCCAGGACTTTGTGAGAAGGGTTGAGCAACGGAAACTACTACTGGACATGTCCGTCTCCTTTCACACACACACCAAAGAGGTAAAGCTTCCTTCGACCTTTCAGTTCTTATTAGGAGCACTTTACGTACATGAACTAAAACCAAAAATGTAATACATTTATAATTTATGCATTATACGTAATGTTTCTCTGCGATGGCCTGGCGAGCTGTCCAGGGTGTACTCTGCCCTCGCCCAGAGTCGGCTGAGATGGGCGCCAGCCTCCCCGCAACCCTAATTAGGATTAAGCAGTTCAGAAAATGACATGACATGACACGTAATGTTTCTTTTTTATAAGAAACATTATGGAGTAGGCAGGTATGCTGGGTAATGTAGTCTACAGGTTTGTAGACTTTCTGGCAACCACAGAGCCAAGCATACCAATCATTCACAGGGGATAAGGCTAGATTACTAAAGATTGTAGAGCCTCTTTCCTCTGTTTGACACTCATTGATCAGTACCAGATGTGCAAGTGTTTTATTGCACAAAGTATATGAATCTGCATGTTTGCATGTGTTTATATGCATGTTTATTGATAAAAAAGTAACCCTGTCAGCACTGAGACAAAACAAAACGAACTGCTACTGGAATTGATTGACACATTTTGATCTTTTAGCTGTACACACTGATTTCAGAGAAGGCCATGCTATTACTCATGCAGCCACAGCAAAGTAAATATTTTATAAAACATGAGCAGGCACCATCTGTCCCATCTAAGAGGGCACCATTCATCTCATGGATTCCTCTTAAAGCAAGTCCCCCTATTTGACTGTCCCTCTGCTTTGCTTTCGTAATGGAGATGTAATTTATTTTATAGACCTGCTGATGGACGAGATTTTAGGCAAGACTCTGTGAATGTGGTTTTTATAAAGGCGCTGCTCTGTCAGGCGCTTTAGAGATTCTTGTTTGCTCTCTCTGGATCTCTGGAGGATATGCCATGTTGAGGCTGGGATTATCTACAGGATGAACTGCAGTTCTTGCTGAGAGAACTTTCTTAAAATGAGTCAGAAGAAGGAGTTCCACATTCGACTATTTATGGTTATGTTCTATTTTGGGGAATTACGTCACAAATAACCCACCGATTGTAGTGTAACATGAGCACACATACTAAAGGTATGCTAATATATATATATATATTAGCTTATTCCCTGCTGTTTTGGGGGGGCACACGCTTTGGGAGAAGGCCGTGTCCTTCTAATCAATAAGTATACAAGGGAATTGGGAAACTACATGAAGGATATTGGCTTGTTTCTTACAAAATATCTGATAAGTGCCCAAAAATGTCTGTGGGTATGTTGTTCCATCTTAATGGGCATTAGATGTCCCAACAAGGATAGGCAGCTTTAAACTTTTCAAGACATTTGTCTTGGTTTACATGAGGAAAGCTGCATGAAATCTGATCTAACCTTTTGTACAAAATAAAACATTGTATAGTAATATTGTAGATGAGAGGCTGTACTACACTATGGTATCTCAATCGAAGGATATATGTGTTGGGTTTGAAGGGATTCCCTTGAATATTAAGAAGTAAATCAACATTAGATCAGGAAACGTGTTTGCTTTCTGCCAGTTGTACACACTCATTCTGATTTTGTGTTAATCGCATGCCGTGCTCGTCATGCCAAATCTACCAGTATGCCAGTTTGAATTAAGAGGATTTGGTCGAAAAAGAACAGATAAAAACTGACATCACATCTGAGAATCAGGCGAAAGCAACAAAAGGTTTTATATACACACAGATGGTGGGTCAGTTTAAGACTGCAGTGTGAACACAAATTGTCATCACTTCCATTTTGATATTAAGATATTAAAAATAAATATTATTTTTACATTTTTTTATTTCTTCCAGGCCACAAGCTAGACTCGCTGGAACAAGCATGGTGATATATTAGGCAGTTCCTCATAACTGATTGTTTATTGAGATTGTATTGTTTTGCGGAAAAGCTGTCAGACTGAAAAATCAGCAAATGGCATTTCCTATTCAGGGGCAGCACTGATTGACTGTGAATAAGGTTACTATGGAAACTCCAGACGTGCTGCCACAAAACGTGATGAATGTGTTAACCTTTTAAAGTCCGGATTACCAAATGATGAATCGCTCCAACCTGTACTCCACCACATTTGTGCTGTCAGAAGGGTAAAGTAATGAATATTGTCTTACCAACAAGATTTACTAAAACGCTTCTAGACAGTACTCTCGTGGTGTAGACTTGTGTTGATAATATCATCAGAATAGACCAGCAGGGTGAAAACATCAATCATAAGGTCTCCTATCAACAGCTATTGTTAGGCATTTATGATGAGTGCTATTAGGCCGGGCATTAGGTAAACAGCAGGAAGCTGCATGTAAAGTATTTTGTGTAAAAAATCTCAAGCAACTGTGACTTTTTAAATAAATTGCAGTTTGAAATGAGATGCCTTTTTATTATTTATTTAGGAAGTATATAAAGACATACAGCATTACATTTGGCCTTGCTTTGTGGGCGTCATTTGTCCTTTGGTAAACATTGTGCTCTATATGTAGTGCACTTTTTAGTGTATGGAAGCAGATACTAGGATCAACCTTACCAGCTAAGCAGCACCATACACAGCCACTGCAATGTGTTCTGACTTTTTTTTTACTATAATCAGCATTAACAGTTTGTTCTAAAGTAGCTTTTATGTGGGATCAGGCCAGATGTACTTGACTTCCCTCCCCATGTACATGGATGAGCATTAGGCACCCATGACACTCGTGCCAGTTTACTGATTGTCCTTCCTTAGGAAACCTTTAGTAGGTACTTACCACTGTATACCAGGAACACTGTGCAAGCTGTTTTGAAGATAAATAGATCCAGTTGTTCAACGGCTAAGTGAAGTGAACATCATTGATTATCTCATTACAGTGGCATCTGCTCAGGTGTGAGATGTATTAGGCAGAAAATGAATGGTCTGCTCTCAAAGTTGCTGTGTTGGAAGCAGGAAAAATGAGAAAGCATAAAGATATGAGTGACTTTGACAAGGGCCACATTGTGATAAATGGATATTCATCTCCAAAACAGCAGGAGGTCTTTTGGGATGTAGTGGGAAGTACCTATGCAGTGGTAAGTATCAAATAGTATGCAGTGGTAAGCACCTACCTAACAGGGGCCCAAGGAAGGACCACCAGTGATAACCTGTTCCAGAAAGAGTGGTTTATCATAGGGAATGTACAAGAATCAGGAGTATGAATTGGAGAGTGTGTAAAGCCTGGAGATATAAGAAATAGCACAATATTGGCTCCAGGTGAAATACCATTGATGACCCCTTTTAAAAAAAAAAAAAAAAAAAAAAAAAAAAAGACTGATTACTTAAAAGAAATAAAGAATAAAAGAAAAAGTAACATGCCATTTTTACTAACCCATTTTGTTAGCTGTAGCTTGTTGATCTTTTTGCATCCTGCTGCTGCCAGTCATGAAGTCATGATGTTCGAGTCATGCTAATTTTCCATATGTCAAACATCACCAATCAGTCCATGGCCTGAGCTGTGTGAAGCTTGTTCTGGGTTATAGTGCTCCCAATAGATGGAGAACTTTATGGCTTTTCCCCAAAAATAACTAACTTTAAGGCTCATAGATGCCTGCAGATTCTTATAGATTAGAGCATATTTCCAGCTACAGGCCAAGTATATTTCCAATGTGACCATGCTGACAATCAGACTAACACAGGAAAACATATTTCAGGCTTTTCTCAGTGCTTTAACTTGAACTTGTCTTACTTGTCTCTATGTTTTAAATATTTTGAAGTGTTAATCTGTAAAAAATAAAATAAAATAATAATAATAGTAATTATAAAAATAATAATAATTTTCTTAAAGCAGTGGAAGGTCATTTCTTGTGCCAGTGCATTGTGGATGGAAAAGGCTGGGGCTATGAGTAGTGTTTCCAGTTTATTTACTCTTATCTTGATGTGTCAGTCAACTGCCAAGAAAACAGCACTAAATAATCATCAGCAATGGCATGTTTTCTTTCTCTGGGCCAAATGCAAGAGCTGGGAAGAGCTATGAGATGTTTCTTATGTTCTTGTAACACTACTTTTCTGTGTATGTGGTAGGAGAGAAACCCTATGTCTACATCAGCATTGTGTCATTTCCATTAAAATAGTTTCTTGTGGTTTTATTTTTTTTACTATAATTACTTTGGCACTTGTGTAGAACATTACAGGTATCTGAGTAAGCATTGATGTCCCAGATGATGTAGATGAGACATCTGTGCAACAGTGACATAGTATAGTAACCAGCTAACAACATTTCAGAGATGACAATGATTTAAGATGACAGAATATTTAAAAAGTATTCATGTTATCCACTGTATTTTCCTCTGTACTCTCACACTTGCAAATATACAGTCTCTGTTCTTTCCCTACTTACTCACTCATCTTTTTTTGCTTGATAAAGTGTAGACAGAATAATATTCTTTTGGGCTGTAGTATGAGGAATGGGATGGTAGGTCCTCTAATCAAAGCTCATCTGTAATTCTCTTTAAGAATACTTGAAGATTCGTGTGCAGTTTTGTTTTCCTTTCCAGGTTGCTTGTATGATTATACATTCAATACTCCCTTCTGTTTTAAATATTTAAAATGTAAAAAGTCCAAATTTTTTATTCATGACATACTCAATGTCAAGTCTATGTTGAAGTATTTAAGATGATCCATGGCTTCATGCTGTTTCCTGGACATAAGCAAAGACTGGATTATCTTGCATGGGTCACAATCCCATGAGCCTAAGTTACATCACTCAGAATGTGTCCAGCAGCATTGAAAGATGTAATCATTCCAAGCTGGATCTTCTAGTCATGACTAGTAAGAGGAATCATTTGGAGAACTGCAAAGACTAATGGTGACAGCTGGAAAAATACCAACTGGAGCATTTAGGATTATAGCTGAACTCCATTTGAATGGAAGAACCTGTAGTAAGTGACGTATTTACATATAGTGGAGGAGAGCCTAAACCTCCAGCTGATCCCTATGTAGAACACATAAATAGTTTGTATCAGGCTGTCTCAAGCCTCCAAGGAAAAGATATGTCTGTGAATGATGTAGATGTCTTTGAATGTTCTGGAGCAGTGCGTGTTTCCTGTGAAGAGTAGGTCCCATGGCTGATAAGGGTGAGCTACAAGATATAAGCACTGTCCAAGGCTACTCTGAACACATAATCCTCTCATGTTCCCATTCCCTTATCCTTTTAACACACATTGTGAATGGTTTTAGTAGAATAAGATGGTATGGTGTGTAGATTGGCATTACTTAGGCTTGGCAATGACTCATTAGGACTAGGATTATATGGTGTCATGCTTTGACTTTATGACCTAGAATTATACGATTACATACGCAATTTGCTCTTTAAATAGATTCCTTGTCTTAGAGAGCAGGTGGATACCGAAGGGTTTGGATAAGGTGATGACCTGAACTTGCATATCTCAGAAGATGTCAAAACTTAGGGCTGCAGTGTTAAAAGTGGGGAAGATGACTGGCAGTCTTTTAAACGCTCTGCTGTATCATCCATCACAGCAAAGAATCGGTAAGCAGTCAGGGGAAAGAATTCGACTGCAACCACAAAGAAACTAATTTCATATACACAGCAGATCAAGGGGTGGTGGTGGAGGGGGAGATGTATTATTCCAAGATGGAAGCAATTTTAGCAATGAGAAGAATACACTTTTTGGTTCAGTTTCTAATAATGGAAACAGGTCCTGACAGCAATGATTTTGAAATTAATTACTTATTGAAGTAAATTGAGGCACTGCATGGTCTTAGATGGCCCCTCTGTACATGTGTGTTGTTCTGTTCTCCTAATAAGGAATAACCGTCTTTGCAGTGGAAGAAAATACCTTTCTGGTTTTGTAATAGCAACTCCCATCAGGAAAACCTGAACCTGTAAACTGTAAAAATGTAAACTTCCATAAAAACACTAAGTGCACCTCTTTAGCTCAGTTATCTGGATTTTCTTGTATTTGCAGCTTTGGACATGGATGGAGGATCTGCAGAAGGAACTGTTAGAGGAGGTGTGCTCAGACTCAGTGGACTCCGTACAAGAAATGATCAAACAGTTTCAACAGCAGCAAGCCGCCACACTGGAGGCCACACTCAATGTTATTAAAGAGGGAGAGGACCTCATTCAACAACTCAGGTTAATACATACTAAACACGCCTGCATTCATGCACACACACAAATACACACAATCACACACAATCACACACACACACACACACACACGCACACACACACACACAAGCATAAAATCTGACCTCTCTTCTCTTTTTCCCACAGAGACTCGGCAATGAGTAGTAATAAGATGCCCCATAATAGTTCTATAGCCCACATTGAGAGTGTGCTACAGCAACTGGATGAGGCGCAGGGTCAGATGGAGGAGCTCTTCCATGAAAGAAAGATTAAACTGGACATTTTTCTTCAACTTCGCATCTTTGAACAGTACACCATTGAGGTGAGGGTTTAAGGTCAAGTGGGTCAAGTCATTTTTTTATGTGTAATATCTCATAGAGTAACACAGTGGTGCAGTGGTAAGCACGTCCTCCTCACAGCAAGAAGGCCTGGGTTTGATTCCCGAGCTCGGGCATTTCTGTATGGAGTTTTCATTTTCTCCTTGTGCTTGTGTGGGATTCATCCGGGTACTCCAGTTTCCTTCCACAGTCCAAAAACATGCACAGTAGGCTAAATGGCTGTTCCATATCACCCCTAGGTGTAAGAGTGAGTGTGAATGGTTGTATGTGTGTTGGACCTGCTATGGCCTGGTGAGCTGTCCAGGGTGTACTCCGCCTTTGCCCAGAGTCGGCTGAGATAGGCTTCAGACTCCCCGTGACCCTAATTAGGATGAAGCAGCTTAAGAAATGAATGAATGAATGAATAATATCTCATAAAGCTCACTCTAGCATGAACTTGTGCTTATTTGCTTACAGATGAAAGGGCTGTTTCTTACTGATGGATTATGAGATCTATGTTTTAAATCCATGTCCAAATCACAAATCACACTCTAATCATAGTGTGATTAAAGGAAATCAGTCGACTTAACCTTGCACGAGCGCTGAACACATCAAACCATGCCTCAGTTGACCACAGCACACTTATGTAGACTTCTCTAGGTCCCGCAGAAATTGCACAGCGCACAATTGTGGTGCCCCGAGTGACACCACTTACCCACCTGAGATCAGTTTGCCTTCCAAATATGCTAAAGGACTATGGCACACATATTTCTTTTTTTTTTTTTTTTTTTTTTTTTTTTTGAGGCGGCACAATGCCGTAGTGGTTAGCACGTCCTCCTAGCAACAAGACAGTGTTGGGTTCGAGTCAGAGGCTCGGTGAGGGCATTTCTGTGTGGAGTTTGCAGGTTCTCCTCATGCTTGCGTGGATTTCCTCCAGGCACTTGTTTCCTCCCACATTCAAGACATGCACATTATTCTAATTGGCTTTTTCACATTGCCCCTAGGTGTGTATGTGTGAGTGGTGATGTGTGTGGTGGTTTTGCAAGCTGTTCAGCGTGTACTCAGCCTTTCCCCAGAGATCCTAGTAAATTTAAGTGGTTTGGTGAATGAATGAATAAATTAAATAATTTTGTGACCAATTGCTTTCATTTACATGAAACTTTGAAATTTACATGAGCTATTTGGGGTACCTACATTTTTGCAGAGTAGTGCATGGAATGGTAAATCTTTCAACATAAAAACATTCAGTCCTGGAAATATCAACCTAACATGAAAAAAATAAAACATTTTTGATTTAAATATATGAGTCTCCACTGCTAGGAAATGTAACTGTGAGTGAATTTAGACTTTTTGCTCTGTCCTTGTTGTGCAGGTCACTGCAGAACTGGACTCATGGAATGAGGACCTGGTACGGCAGATAAGCGAATTCGGTGTGGAGGAGCCTAGTCTGGTGGAACAGAGGCTTCAGCGTCACGCTGATAGAAAACTGGCCATGAACAACATGACATATGAGGTCATCCAACAGGGCCAAGACCTGCACCAATACATCATGGAGGTCCAGGCTTCAGGTGAGAGAGAGAAAGGGGGAATGGATGGATGGATAAATGAATGGATAGATGAATAAACAGATTACTGTCAAACAAACAAGCCTTAAAATCAATAAGCAATTTTCATATGCAGGTGGAGAGGCAGATGAGACAGATATGAGTGTAGGGCAGAGTGATGCTTATAGATAGGTGAATAAAGAAAGGGAGATAAGCAGATGTCGGGTGTTGGAGCCAGTGAGGCAGCTGAGCTTTACAGTCTCTGGCTTAACTCAGCAGCTGTGTGACTCTCCATGCAGAGAAGCCAAAAAATAGGTTAAAATAATCAAAGCCACTCTACAACCCCTCTGCCCCTCTTCATATTCTCTACATCTATCTATTTTGATTCCAGTCTCCCCAACCCTCCACTCCTCTACCCCTCTAATCCTCTTACTCTCTTTCTGCCTGCGTTTCTGTGTCTTAGAGATATTTTTAACATGGGAAACAGGCTTTCACTCTTCAAACTGCTGACCCATCTCACACCCCCCTTATTCCCACATATGGACCTTGGCTCAAGAGTCTCTGCCTGTTCTGGCTTTGGACATGCCACTTTGCCAAATCACACTGAGACAATCTCACACACACTCTCCCTCATGCGCAGGGTGTGTCTTTGTCTCTTCTCTAGTGCGTGTTTGAACACTTAAATAAGGCTGCATAACTGATACTTTCATCATATTTCAATTGAATTCTGTTTAAACATTTTGTTTAATCAGCTTTAAATAATTGCATTCTTATTTTGCACATTATTTTCATTAATTTTGTCTTGTATTATGTTCCAGAAGAGGCAATGATGCAGAACCTTAGGGTGCATTAATAAATGATGTGTTCCTGGACAAAAGTCATGAGTGTAAATAATAAATCATACACCATATGGTTTTACTATATTGACCCCAAGCAATATAGTGCACTCGGTGTCAGTGACACACGCAAGACTTCATGGGGAAAGTAGATACTGCCACCTAGTGGCTATCACACATACATGCATTTTTACATTCAAGCATTGTTCTTCAACTGAAAGGTTTTTCATATTCCTCATGGACTCTGGAAAAACAAAAGCGAAATATATTTTACATTTTATCAATTATCCTCCATTTTACAGTTGACAATAAAGAAGGACTTGGAGCCTATCCTGGCCACACTGAATGCATGGTGGTAGAATTCAATTACAATTGACACTCTCACAACGCAGCTTTACATAGTAGAAACAAATTTTTTAAAAGAATTTAAGCATTTAAACATTTCTTCTACAAACCCTACACATTATTTCAGTGTATACAAAATGTATATTTTCACCAATAATAACCTGTTTGATCTCACTTAATATATTATTTTACCATATACTATCTTAGGCCTGGCGAGCTGTCCAGGGTGTACCCTGCCCTCGCCCAGAGTCGGCTGAGATGGGCGCCAGCCTCCCCGCGACCCTATTTAGGAATAAGCGGTTCAGAAAACGAATGAATGAATGAATATACTATCTTAATATGATTTGACCATTTTGTGACTTGGGATAATAAAGAAACTGAAATAAAACCTAACACACTCAGTATCTTATTACTGGAAATAGAATTTCTTGTCATCTTCATTTTTTTTCTTTCCATTCCCATAACACTGCATGGATGAATTAATTAATCTTCTTACAAACTGACATGGAGTAATTTATTTGTGTGT
Source organism: Neosilurus mollespiculum (assembly GCA_030014195.1). Taxonomy (NCBI): domain Eukaryota; kingdom Metazoa; phylum Chordata; class Actinopteri; order Siluriformes; family Plotosidae; genus Neosilurus; species Neosilurus mollespiculum. The sequence continues at coordinate 33,451,896 of JAQMYF010000012.1, read as the reverse complement.
GTGTGTGTTTGTGTGTGTGTGTAGGCATTGAGTTAACAGGGGAGAAGGAAGTAGATTTGGCAACTCAGGTTCAGGAGCTGCTGGAGTTTCTTCATGAGAAGCAACATGAACTGGACATGAGTGCAGAGCAGACACAGAAACGGCTAGAGCAGTGTCTCCAACTGCGCCATCTGCAGGCTGAGGTTAAACAGGTAAAGAGTCTACACACACACACACACACACACACACACACACACACACACAGTACACATTCACACAATCATTCATTCATTCATTTTCTAAGCCGCTTAATCCTAATTAGGGTCGTGGAGAGGCTGGCGCCCATCTCAGCTGACTCTGGGCGAGGGTGAGGTACAGCCTAAACAGCTTGTCAGACCATTGCAGGGCCAACGTCCAACCATTCACACACAAACTCACACCTGGGCCGATTTGGAACAGCCAATTAGCCAACCCACGCAAGCACGGGAAGAACATGCAGACTCCACACAGAAACACCTTGAGCCTGGGAATCGAGACAGGGACCTTCTTGCCGTGATGTGAATGTGCTATCCACTGTGGCACCGTGCCGCCCATCATACACAATCAATCACACACATACACATACTTTTACAGACATGCCAGATTTTACCACATAATACCACATAATGTGTTAAAATCTTGCCTGCAATGTGGCAGCGAAAGTTCCAAGAAGCACAATATTATGCAAATGAGTACAGCCCCCACATTGCATGGCTTAACAAAAGAAAAAACCGCTTCATTTGCAAAGATTACATCCATAGAAAGGGCCATCAGCATCTAGCAGAAAGAAGTATTAAAGCAATATATGGCAGCAACACACAGAGAACAGCCGCTTCCACACCGTTCTCACAGAGAACAGCAGTCATGCAAAATCTGTGACTTTTAAAGCAAGTGTTCTGTGAGAACGGTGTGGATCATTATAAAGATGTTCAGTACAGAATAGTTTAGTGTGTGTCCTCATCCTCAGTCTCACCTTACCAGGCAAAAAAACATGAAAGTTTGACCATATAAATAAATCATGCCTTCCATCATGCTGTAGAATGAATCACATACAATGTTTTCCCATGAGCAGCTTCAGTTTTAAACCGTTCTGCATTCCAGTGAAATGTCTTTTTTTAGCAGTGTGTGTCTCCTGTGTCACCCAGAACCCCATCCCTGTTTGTGGATTACCTCCTGTCCTACACATTTTAATAGTTTCCCAGTGAAACTTGCAAAAACACAAAAATGTGCAGGAAAAAGAAGGTACTCCAGGACAAAGGTTGGGAACTAGTGCTATGTCATAGAAAACAGTGTATTAAAAAGGAAATCAAGACATTTATTTAATGGAAGTCATTGGAGTAAATGTATAAATGATTGATGCTAAGGTAGATAGTAAGCAGAAGCATTCCACACATGAACATTTATTTTGTTTAAAATAGCCCCGTTTATGGATGATGATCCTCTTTCCCAAGTTTTAAAAAAAAATGCTGCTATGATTTTTAATAAACATGATCTTACATATAAAATTGCAGTTATCGAACTACGTATACTATATACTGACAGATGTCTATGAATTTCAATAATAGTAGTAGTTTGTTTGTTGTAAACATTTGGTTTATTTGTAAGTAAGAACTGTATCAGATTATTGAAAAAGTAAATATCACAGAATAAGCTCTACTTAAGCACTCAGTATACCACAGTATGTTTATCCTGCCCCATACAGACCTATCAGTTACATTAGTCCAGACAGAGGGTCAGAGGCTAATGATGGCTCCGGCTACTCCAGTGTCTGTCACTCCTTCCTGCTTTTTCCAAGTTAATCTCATTCAGGATGTAATAAAGGGTCAAGAAGTGTCTCTTGAGACAGCCATCAAGTGCTTCCACTTATACAAGTGCTAATAGAGAGAAATGGGCTGATTAAGGGATGAAGATTGAGAGGCAAAGACAGCCTAAGAGGGAGAGGCTTCCCCTGAAGCCATCAGGGAATCTGGTTTCATGTATGTTTAAAATTTGGAAACCAGCAAACAGGCTGAATTAGCAGAGCATGGAAAAGTTTAAATACCACTGAAACAAAACACTTTTATAAATTATTCATGTTCATGTTTCATACCTATATGTCCTGGCATGGGAAATCCTGTCACATGTGAAACTCTGACAATACACACTTATGAAAACTTCAGAAACAATATGTTTCACTTATGCAGGAATCTCAGCGGGTCAGGCATCAGTTAACTTATAGCTTTGTGCTGTAAATGTACTTAAATTTGTGCTTAATGCTTAAATATTCAGAAAATAAAGTACATTATCGTGCTTTTAGAAGTTCAACCACTTGGCACTGGGAAGTATCTACCCCTAAGCTACTTATTTTTACCCTTTGTATACTTATTGGGATCATATATATAGATTTTTAGCCGGCAAAATGTACACATAATTACCCTGATGCTGACTCCCACTGTACATTAATTTCTGACAGTATAACACAAATTCCGTTCCAATTTCACTGAGACACACATGATACAGTGTCTAAAAGTAATTATTTTGTCCTGGCATATTTTACATTTCATATAATAATTATCAATATAATTACTACAATGCAAATAATGTAAAATAAAATAATGAATTAATCCATCCATCATCCATATTAATTATCTATCAGGGCTGTGGAGAAGCTGGAGCGAGAGGTGGCCTACACCCTGAACAGGTGGCCAGTTATTGCAGGACTAATACAGACACAAGCAACCATTCATACTCACATTCACACGTATGGGTAATATAAAGAAGCCAGTTCACCCAGCCTGCATGGTTTTGTACTGTGGGAGGAAACCGGAGCACCCAGAGGAAATCCACAGAGAAACATACAAACTCCACACAGAAAGACCCCAGTTGGCCTAGAGGTTTGAACCCAGAACATTGTTGCTGTGAAATGACAGTGTTAACCACTGCACCACTCTGTTGCCTAAAACAATACATATAACCAAGAAAGCATTTTATATCTATTAATTGGCTCTTTATCAAATACATTTATGAACTATTTATGCAATGTATTAAGTAAATGTGTTACCCGTGAAACTTGGCACTTGTTGGCAAGTTTCATTATGGAGAAAAGAGCTCAGAAAGTGCACTGACTTGCTATTTGATTCTGCTTTTCTTGCCCTTTTCTCTGACAAACACTGGGTTTTGCTACATCGGGTCACATATATTAAGAAACTACGTACAAATATTTTGCTGAATTCAGCCACAGGAGCATCTAATGTTTTTTTCCAGACCGTCACAAATTAAGAAGTTAAAAGAGCTACAATACATTCTGGGTTGATATTTAATTATGAATTTTGTGTGTGTGTGTGTGTGTGTGTTTTGTGTTTAGGTGCTTAGTTGGATCCGCAATGGTGAGTCTATGCTGAATGCCAGCATGGTTAATGCCAGCTCACTGTCCGAGGCTGAACAACTGCAACGAGAACATGAACAGTTCCAGCTTGCCATAGAGGTACATTCACACATGCTCTTATACACAAGCACACACACACACACGCACACACACACACACACACACACACACACACACACACACACACACACACACACACACA
>JAQMYF010000012.1:33405856-33439016 GCA_030014195.1 Neosilurus mollespiculum | reverse complement strand
ACACAGAAACACCAGGGAATTGAACCCAGGACCTTCTAGCTGTGAGACGGACATGCAGTAAAAATGACTTAAATTAAGTCATTAAGAGGAAAATGCAGTAGGAGCCGTAAGGGGGTAATCACACTGAGGTGCAATAGAAAAGCGACTAACACGAATTGAGTTTTTTGTGATATTTCTGCAAACTTTTTGCGTCCAGATGTTTAGCGGCTCCACATGCAAGCGAATATTTTGCGGCTTGAATGTGTATATCATAAGAAAGTTGCTTGACAATTTGCGACTGATTTCCAAGTAATTTGCGATTGGTTTGCTGATGTCTTCTGTCATAAGTCAGTTGCATTTTGTTTGCTTTGAAGCATGAACAAAATACGAATAAAATATGAATGATGTCAAAATACACGGAATGTGGTGGATGCCAGCAAGTCTCAAACTTTTCTCAAACTTTCTGCACTTAAGTCTCCAAGTTGTCACTTTTCCTTGCGAAAGAAAAACAAATAATTTGCAAGCAAAATGACAACTTTTCGACCTTCTCACAACATGTGTGGACTGTTTGAGAATTATTTGAGACTACTCTGCATCAGAGCCTTGTTTTGTGACAATCACAGAAATTTCAAACATGTTGCATTTTGAGATTAAAAAGTGACACCACGAATTGCCATTCGCATCAGTTGCTTTTCTATGGCACCTCTAGTGTGATCAACCCCTAAGACATCTGCACAGAACAACCATCTCACTCTGAATCTGGACGCAGAAAAAAGAATGCAGACTATTCACCAAGAACACAAAGCACACCAACTTCCAATATTTTACCACAGTTTACACATTTGTTTTAATGACAGAGCTATATTATTTGTTTTATACAGATAAAGTTCTCTAAACATCAGGCCTGCTGTATCCATCGTAGTGTAGCTAATTGTGCTGGCATTGCCTAATTCAGACTGTAAGTTTGTTTGCAGCAAGCACTCAGTGTAAACAAGACCCTGAATTGCAGGATGCCATGATAATCATGAGTAAACATGGAGCACAGGCAGAGCTAATGAGACTGTGTGTTGTATAAAAGCATGTTGTTATAATCTATTGATTATCTTCACCGCAGGAAATCCAACAGAGGCATGGCCTGGCAAACTCCATCTCCTCTTACCTTATCAAGCCTGTACAGAGGATCACCAAGTACCAGCTTCTCCTAAAGGTGCTGTGTGTGTGTGTGTGTGTGTGTGTGTGTGTGTGTGTGTGTGTGTGTGTGTAAGAGGAAGCAAAAGAGTGAACAGTGTGAAGATCTGTGAAGAACACTGAAAATGAGAATGAATCCATGGAAACGTCATTATCCGATTTGCCCCAAACATTTAGAGCTTCAAAGCTCCCCCCTCTACTCTCTCTCTCGTTTTCATACCATTTCACCATGTGCAAGTACAGCAATGTGCATCATAACAAATATCTCGTATTCTTTTTTATACTCTATTCTTTGTAGCTCACTTTACCTACGAATACAGCATCTTTGTGTGTGTGTGTGTGTGTGTGTGTGTGTGGGTTTATTGCAAAAATCATTCCTATCCTGTAAAGGGAAAAAAATGTTACATTTATGCCAGCTGTGGTTGCCAGAATTCTGCTATAAAAAATACAGTAGTATAGTTTAATCTTTACTATAGGGATTTAGAGAGGGATTGGTAACCTCGATAATATCTCATTCACGTCTCAAACTCATGTTCAATGATGAGACACAGCACGATTTTGAGCATCAGGGAGCATTTGCTAAATTCATGCTGGGATTTCAGGAGTGTATTTCTGTTTTTTTCTGCCAGTTATCATAGTCGAACACCATAAAAGGTAAGTAGATTTTATGTTGTAGCACAGGAATGATTGTGTCATGCTCAAATTAACCGCCCAATTACCCAACCCCCCCCCCCCCCTGTTTACCACCACATTAGGAAGGTTTTGTATTCAGACCAGGAAGTCAACATGGCGATGTTTTGTGTTGTTTACTGCTTTCCACAGAGAAAGGTTTGAGTGTGAAAGAGTTATAGCAAGGTTAAATAGAGATATTTATTCAATATACGGCAAAATGAGTAACTCTGATTTATCTATTGGATTACTGAGTTGAATAAAGTGCTGCTCGCTGTTCTGACTTATGAGCAGTTAGGGTGGGGTACTTAGAGCTAAAGCCGGCCATCTCCAGAATGTACAATTTTACCTGAGCGCATCCTGGAATGTCACATGAACTGAGAGTAATGTCGACAGGCCTACTAGGCTGGACCAGTGGGAGGCCAGTATAGGTTTCTATTCCCTCTCTACATTAATCCCAGGTATAATATTAAATGGTACATATTATTATTCTGTATAATTAGCTATAATATAATAAACCCATGATTATCCCCAAATGCTTTGACATAAATGTATTGTGTAATGTTTTTGTGTAAAGCTACTTGGCAAAAATCATAAACACCACAAAACTGTACTGGTGTTCTTTTTAAAATCTACTGTAAAGTTAGAGCATATCAGGATTAATTTTGATTAAATCTTTTTTGAACATCTTGCTCCATGCCTATGTGGGATTGATTTGGTTAGGTCGAGTGAACAGGGTCAAGGGTTTTGCCCAAAGGCTCCCAACAGTTTTGCAGATCCGTAACCCACTGAGCCACCAATTCACACCTAGTTATTGTGTATAAAAAGATTAAACTTGATACCTGAAATTACTTATTAGCTGAAGCTTTGCATTTACCATTGATTTTTTTTTTTGTCCTTTCAGGAGCTGCTGAGTTGTTGTGAAGAGGGTAAAGGTGAGATAAAGGATGGATTAGAGGTGATGCTTGCAGTCCCGAAGAGAGCCAATGATGCCATGCACCTCAGCATGCTGGAGGGTACGCTTACTTTTCCACCACTGAGCTAAACAAATCACAGCTTTATACACTGAAAGGCCAAATAGTTCACATATTATTACAATACAAACAAATCCCTTCGGCTTGATTCAGATGATTCAATTCAATTCAATTCAATTCAATTCAAGTTTTATTGTCACATACAAATTATACACAGTACATTATGTAGTGAAATGCTTAGTACGACTGTCCAAATGTAAAGAATAAACTATCAAGCAGCAAAACAAAAGAACAATAATTAAAATTTTAGAAGAAAAATTTTACAAGGAAAATAACAATTTTTTGTTCTTTCTTTTTTTACAAAAAAATAAAAGAAGAAAGAACAAAAAATTGTTATTTTCCTTGTAAAATTTTTCTTCTAAAATTTTAATTATTGTGTATTTTAATTATTGTGTGTAAATATTGAGCATTACAATACAAACAAATCCCTTTGGCTTGATTCAGATGATCTCTGCACAGATGATATTGTCCCACTAAATTGACCAGTAGGATGAACCACTCCAAGTTCTTGTGACCTCTTACCACCACTGTTCGCTTGTCTGTAGGCTTTGATGAGAATTTGGATGTGCAGGGAGAGCTGATCCTACAGGACACATTCCAGGTGTGGGACCCCAAATCTCTGATCCGGAAAGGTCGAGACCGTCACCTCTTCCTCTTCGAGATGTCTCTTGTCTTCAGCAAGGAGATCAAAGACTCGGCTGGCCGCACTAAATATGTCTACAAAAGCAAACTACTGGTACTCCAGGATGTCTGATCATTTATTTTGCATATATCAGTATAATGATTAGGAGTCACAGAGGGCAGCACAACACTATTTTCAGTGTCAGCTGTGCACTGGCTGTTTATCTTTACCTTGCCAGTGAGCATATACAGTAAACAATTCTAAGCTAATAACTCATTTTCTGAAGTATTCAAAGAATAACACATCTGTCATCAAGGCAGTGTCAAATCTTCCATATGGGTGCTGGTTGTGGTTCTTTGCTCTTTTTTGGAATATTTATTAGAAGAGAATTTATTGATTATTTATTTTCATTAATGTTGATACATTTATTGATGATTTATATAAAAACATTTTTTGCAAACATCCAAACCAAACATTACTCACACTGATTACACACTATACTGTTAATTGGTTTGTGCATTGGGATGAATATGTTCAGTTAGGCACTAGAGTATAATGTCTAGCCTTCAATATCACCAACGATAACACCAACCTCAATAACATCAACTGTGCATTCAGGCTGTTGGCTAATCTGAAGGCCTCCTTTGATTACAAGATTGGCGTTGTCAGTAAAAATTTTTGTACTCAGTAAAATGTTCAACACTTATGAAAGCATGTCCATCCTCAGGGTTGCGGGGAAAGCTGGAGCCAGTCCCAGCTGACTACCTGCGAGAGGCAGGGTACACCCTGAACAGGCTGCCACAGGCAATTTAGAGTAGCCAGTTGACTCAATGTGCATATCTTTAGACAATGGGAGGAAACTAGAGCACCCGAAGAAAACCCAAGCAAGCATTGAGAAAGCATGCACTGAACCTTCTTGCTTTGAGGCAACAGTGCTAACCACAGAGCCATCATGCCCCCTATAGAAGTCCAAAATAATTAATAATACAACAGAAATAATACCTAAACCTGTTCAAGGAAAATTTGTGTCAAAAGGTCTTTATCTATATGAGCTTAGGGGTAACATAGGCAGGTGTTTGGGGTTTGCTTTGTGTGTGTGTGTGTGTGTGTGTGTGTGTGTGTGTGTGTGTGTGTGTGTGTGTGTGTGTGTGTGTGTGTGTGTGCGCGCACGTACATGGGGAGGTAGGGGAGTATATAGGTATAGAATGTACATCTGTGTTTATGGAATGAGAAATTAACCAGGAAGAACAAACTTATTTTAAAATTGCATTTTTTTTTTTAATTGCTGAAATGAAAGAAACAGTGATTAGACTTTTATTTGGCATGTAATATTTAATTTAATTAATTTTAATTTAAAAAAATTTAATTTATTTATTGTGTTTTTACCTAGTATTTTACTTAGTCATATCTCTCTCTCTCTCTCTCTCTGTTTCATGCTCTTTCTTTTAGACATCTGAGTTGGGGGTGACGGAACACATAGAGGGCGACCCCTGTAAATTTGCACTATGGTCAGGACGGACACCCTCATCTGACAACAAGACAGTCCTTAAGGTGCTATATACATAAACGTTACAACTCCTAGTTCAATTATATTATATTGCCAGATATGACTGGAGCACATGGATTTCATAATTTCTGTAATTAAATCATTTATCATGAAAGGTCATTTTTGTTCAATTTGTTCCACAGGCATCAAGCATTGAGGCAAAGCAGGAATGGATAAAGAACATTCGGGAGGTTATTCAGGAGAGGATCATTCACCTGAAGGGGGCACTAAAGGAACCTATACCAATTCCAAAAACCCCTGCCAAGCCACGCAACAACAGCAAGAGGTTAGACTCCACTTTTTATCCTTTAAACCATCTGAGCATCTTTACAGTGTGTTTTAAAAGCATTTAAACTACATTTGGCATTAGTATGATCTGGCAGTAACTGTTGTGTTATATTTATTTTTTGTGTGTCCATGCAGAGATATTGGAGAGGATGTTGATAGCCAGGGAGATGGCAGCAGTCAGCCAGACACCATTTCCATTGCCTCTCGAACCTCTCAGAACACAGCAGACAGTGACAAGGTAGAACCTCTGCATGTTTTTGTGCTCAGTGTCCTACAGACTACAGACAGACCATTTGTACTACATGAGGAACTGCAACATATGCCTGCAAGAGCTGCCTAACTGCAAGTGTGACAAATCTTAAGATGAATTTCAGGATAGATCAGCCTAAAACAGCACATTAAGATCATTTTAGGGTTCAGAAGCAAATTTGGCGACCCCACCTCTAAAAAGGGCAATGTGACTTTTGATTGACAGGTAGCCATGGAACAGGGTTTCCTACTCTTTTAAGTCTTGAGCAGGGGTGGTACTATGGCTAAGTATGAATGGAAGCCATGATGGTGCTTTATGTTTAGAGTGCCAAGTGATCATGTTAAATTATGAAAAGTATGTTCAGGTTGTGTGCTGGTTTTTGTCGTTCTTCAAGGAGTTATGAAGGGCCCTGTGAAATCAAAGTAAGAGGCATTTACTCTGCTTTCTTCAAAATGCTGGTGTTTACTTGTGTATGATATTAACATTACTTACAAGTAATGTGCGTGTGGGGGTTGTTTTTTTTTTTTTTTGTCTCTGTTGGATGACTATGACTTTCACTTGTCCAATGTGATGTTGGGACTCTCAGTGTTGACAGCATGTTGTTTGTGTGTGTGCGCACACATGCGTGTGTGTTTATTTTTTTTGTCTCTGTTGAATGACTGTGACTTTCACTTGTCCAGTGTGAATTTGGGACTCTCAGTGTTGTGTGTGTGTGTGTGTGAGTGAGTGTGTGTTCTCATGCTGTCATTTTTTGTTTCTTGGCATTGTTGTTGAAATGTCAGCACATAGTATTTGCCGGAGGTAAATAAACCCACATGCATTTCTTTCACACTTGACAACAGCAGCAAACACTTGAACATTTGCCATGTGGGAGTTTATTTTCCCCTGCTGTGTCCAGACGAGCCTGTGGGCAGGTTTGGGCTTTTCTGTCTTGTTGTTCTTTGTGTGCGGATTTTGCTGATTTTGTGTCTTTTGTCCTACTTGAATCTCAAGTGCAGTTTAGCGACTAGGTACCAGTGCATGTGTAGCCTCATCTACACTTTTAGGAACCAGTAACATTAGTGCTACGATCCCACTTAGTAAATGATAAGTTCATGATGAGTGATGGTTAGAGACAGGTGACAATAGCTTGTTAAAAATCTTGTTGCATCTGATGCAAGTTTCCTTCCAGTACATCCTTTCAGTATAAACACAGAATAGAGCAGTGTACAGACAGGGTCAGAAGCTATTTTATGATCTATTTTAGTGGTTCAGTTTAACAAGTAGAAGTCTGGTAAAGTCACATTAAGCCCCTGTGGCTGTATTTTTTTCAGCCTTTGTTGATTTTATTTTTTATAAAATCTCCATTTGTTCTCTGATGATGCTAAGTCCGTTTGGGTTCATAAACAGTGTGGATTTTCCAGACCACTCAGATGCCCGCCTCCATCTACATGTCCCAAATCTCCAGTCTTGATTTTTGGAGGTAACCACACTCTAAGTTCTAGACATGGGCTGTTCTTATGCTGTTTTTTAAATCCTGTGGTCCAACATGCAGACAAAGACGCCCAGTCCGGCTCCATAGCACACATGAAACGATTTCTTTCTATGGTTTTCCACTTACCATTAATTGAGGCTGTGTTTCCATTGAGGAAATGAACAGGCACAGACCCATTACTGTGCAGACAGGATCATGTTCTTTTCTTTCAAATCTGTCATGTACTGAATTGTGAAAAATTTTACCACTCCATGAACCAGGGCTTTTTGCAGATTAATGTACAGTATGTAATATATAACAGTTTATCCAGTTATACATTAACCTGCACAAGTAGCAGATAACATCTAAGGATTAAATCTCAGTCTGTGCTCTTTTCTTTTCCCCTATTTTTTTTTAACACAATACCCTGTGTACTGTCTGTGTGAAGTTTGATAGCTTCCAAAACCTTGCCAGTAGGCGGGTTAGCTACTCAAGTTGTGAACGTTAGCTGTGGATGGGTGTGGGTGTGCATACGATGCTCTGTGAAGGACTGGCATCTCATCCATGGTGTTAATCATTAGCTGCACTGTGCTGCCCAGTCCCATGTTTTGGTTTTCATGGAAACCTTAACTGTCTAAAGCGGGGTGCCCAATCCTGTTCCTGGTGATCTACCTTCCTAAAGATTTTAATTCCAGCCCTAATGGGGCCCATCTGACTAATCCAATTGCATTAAGTCTACATTTCCAACTCTAAAGTCTTGATTACCTGATTGGATGGTCAGGTGGGCATAATTAGGGTTGGAGTCAACGTCTTCGGGACAGGAACAGGATTGGGCACCCCTGGTCTAAAATAATGTTGTGTGAACCTATTTAGATTTTTATTATATACTACATGGAAACACAAGAAAAACAAACTAACATTTAGATTTTTATGGTTTATTATTCCATTTTAAAGCATGATGATGACGCTGCCTGTTCTAGTTGACCCTGACAAACAAACTTTGAATGTATGTGTGTGTGTGTGTGTGTATATGTGTGGGTGGGTGTTTGGGGGGGGGGGGGACACACGTCTAGTCTAGCAATTCAATAAATGTTGCCAGGTGTTGAAAGACTTTGACTGCAAAGATCATAAAGCTATTTTCCCTCCCACCACTGTATTCACATGTCAAAGAATTACGTTCATGTTACTGCCATCAGAGCCCAGCTGACAGACAGACACACACGCACACATCCCTATCACAGAGATCAAGTAGGTTATAACTGGGCAGACCATACACACACACCCACACACAAACACCCCTATCACAGAGAGCACGGTAGTTTATAACTGGGCAGACTGTACACACAGACACACAGTTCAGGCTTGCACGTACTCATTAGTGACAGTTTTCTGATTTCTAGTGCTGCTTGGAAGCCTGTCGGTCCCAGCCAATTAGAATCTGTCACTGAGTTCAGATCAGAAAGTAAGTGTGTGTGTGTGTGTGTGTGTGTGTGTGAGGGAGAAAGAGAGAGAGAGAAGGACATAGAGGTGGAGAGCAAGAAGGACAGAAATTAGAAACACTGACAAGTTACCATGCCAAAGTGGATGAGCTTTAAGCTTTTCAAAGAGAGCAGACGTGTAAGTACTCCTCTTTATTGTTTGAAGTGTGCTGTCCTAATGAGCCATGTTGGAGGTTTTATAAAGTCTGGGAGTGTTCACTGCTTTAGTGCTAACGCTGTGCCGTGTTGCTGACAAGCTGTCAGAGATTGTATGAAATCAGGTGGTCAAAGGTGCTCAAGTAAGATCGGTATGTATAATGAATTTAGTATGGCCGAACCTCTAATGCCAGTAGAATGGTGAAGAAATGTAATAAAGTAAAGACTTCGGGTTGTGTTACTTTTATTTTTATGATTCCCAGAATGGGTCCATTACCAGCTTTATGAACAAATCTGAAGAGGGATTTTTGTGTTTTTAATTGAAGTTGTTCGTTCAGCTCTGATTATTTACCAACATCTGTGTGTCAGATGTTCTTTTTATATTTATTGATTTGTTTGTTTTTTTAATGAAATGTATTCTCACAGCATGTAGACACTGTGTGCAGGAAACAGGCTATTAGAATGTACGATGAATATGATAACACAAGAGTTTGCTCTAAAAAATACATTACCAGACAAGTCTCGCGAATTCCCTGCTGTGGTGCCTTTGAGTGTGTGTAAGATTTATCATCTTCCCTATAGGGTTCCTTGTTAATTTCAGGAGAGACATATGAGAGATAAGGAGTGTTTTCACTGGCTTGGCTTGGCAACTAGAAATTAGGTCAGAAGCACACCTACTCACTGGTTGGTGTTTTTCCCCTTATTTCTTTCTTTCCAGAAAAACAGAATCAGCAACCAAGGCTTCCACCGCTCAGTAACTTTTTTGTGACCATAAGTTAAATTCTGCAGTTTGATTTCTTAAGTTATGATGCATGTTGTTGTAATGGTCTATAGGAGCCAAAGCAGTAGTGTTTACATTGTGTTATTGTGCAGTTTTACTCTAAATCACTATCTTCTAACATGTTCAACAAACTTTGAATCTAAATGTGTAAACATATCTGGCTTAAAGGAATAGCTTGGCTGAAAAAAACAGCTCTCACAAATTCTACCTTTGGTTTGATGATAGTGATTTTAATAATGCTTTTTTTGTGTGTGTGTGAAGTGTTCTCTTTTTTTTGTAATAGTTCTATTAGGTTTATGTTGCTGACAAATAAATGAGGATTCATGCCACAGGTTTAGCATCATGCACAATCCGAATTTATCACTCACTTGCCTTTACCGTGTGAATTGTTGCTATCTGCACAAATAGACAAACGTGTCCTGAATATCTGATAAAACTTCCTGGTTCAGAACGTTTTGAAAACCTAAATAAGGCAAAAGGATTTTTTTTTAAAATAGAGAAATGAGGTGACTGTCGAAGCCCAAAAGCTTTTAAAGCTGAATGTAGGTAAAGTGACTGAAGCTAGGAACTTGAGGTGCGTTCCAGCAATTTGTTAAGGAGATTTTTGAATAAATAAACAAGAATGAATAACAAGAACCTTCTAGAAGTGCTTGTTTCAATTTCTGCTTCACAATAAACCCTAGATGACCAGTCTTTTACATGCAAATTTAACATGTATTGAACTCTGAAACTCTGAACACCTGTGTATAGAACCTTGTATAGCCTTGCAGTTTCAAAAATATTTAGAAAATGGAACTATTTCAAACAGAACTAAACCAATCTCACAATCAGAATCACAGCATCTAACACTCAATCACCTTCTGTGTTGTTTTTACTTTGTCTGAGGCGTTTTCAGAGGTTTCTCAGGGGGGGGACATGCGGCACCAATTTCCGGGTGTGGGTGCTCATGAGAAACCGTGAATTTCTTTTTTTAGCTGGCCTAAGCTGCAGAACTATATGTATGTACATCACCACACAGGTAGGTGGCATCACTAAAATGATTCATCCAATTTGATGTATAACTGTGTTAGTTCGTTATTCTGTTATTTTACTAAACATTTTTGTACAAATAATAATATTACTGAGTGTTATAAAGTGATGTTTTCAAAGTAAGTGTCCGGGGGATCACATTAGCTGTTTTTTCCCTGACTGGTCAAGTGGATTTTCCAGTGTGCTTTTTCAGTCACCTGACTTGCTTACTTGGAAACCTCAGTGCCTAGGCTAAAAATATCACCAATCTAAAAACGTTAACAAGTACGTTGTTTGGTACACTAGATAACTAACATAATTGTGCATTTGTACAGATTTAGGAGGAAATAATGTTTACATTATCATTAACCCCTTCATTATTGTGTCATCTTTGCCAAGTTGATGGTCAGCAAGATGTTGGCTAATATTTTAGCTATGAGATGTGGGGTTCTGTTGTGATACACGTAAATTATTTTATAGTATGGCTAGTGGTTTTTTGTTATGTTTTGACTGTGAGGTTTTGTTTCCACATGCTGACATTTTTGTCTTTGTGAAAAGATCATCTGACATCTGGGCTTGCTAATTAAATCCCACCTTGGCTGATGTGTGTAGTTCAACAGATGGAGGGATTTAGAACAAGTAGGACGTAATATACAACCCTAATTCCAAAAATTAAAAAAAAAAAAGTGGATGTGGTGTAAAATGTAAATAACAGAATGCAATAATTTGTAAATCTCTTAAACCCATAACTTATTTACAATAGAGCACAAAAACATATCAAATGAAACATTACCGGAAATAAATGGTACTAAAAAGAAACAGCTGGAGATCACAGCATGGACTCAAGAACACATCCAGAGATCACTGTCCAGATGGTCCCTTTCTGCTTTAGTCCAGAGGATGCGGCATCCATGTTTTCCAACAGACGTTTTAAATTTCGATTAATCTGACCACAGAAAGGTTTTCCACCTTGGCCCAGAAAAGATGGTGGCATTTCTAGATCATATTCATATGGCTTTTTCTTTGCATAATGGACCTTTCACCTGCATTTGTGGATGGCATAGCGAACTGTGTTCACAGATGATTTCTGGAAGTGTTCCTGAGCCCATGCAGTGATTCCCATTACAGAATCATTCCTGTTTTTAATGCAATGCTCTCTGAGGGCCCAAAGATCACAAGCATCCAATATTAATTTTCAAAGTTTTCCCTTATGCACAGAGATTTCTCAGAATCTTTCAGTGATACTATGTACTATTATATAGATGATCAGATATTCAAAGTCTTTGTATTTTTTTTTTTTTACATTGAGGAACATTATTCTGAAATTGTTTCACAGTTTGTAGATGCAGTTTTTTGCTGATCGATGAACCTCTGCCCAGATGCTCCTTTTATACCCAATCATGTTATTGACCTATTGCCAATTAACCAAATAAGTTACAAAATGTTCCTCCAGTACCACTTATTTTTTGTCTTCTGTTGCCCCATCCCAACTTTTGAGACGTGCTGTTGCCATCAAATTCAAAATGAAGTGAATATTTTTCACGAAATCGTAAAATGTACCACTTTAAACCTTTGCTATATTTTCTGTGTTCTACTGTGAATAAAATATAAGTTTATGAGGTTTTGAAATCATTGTTCCAGCACAAAAATCTTTTTGTATTTGGGGTTGCAGGTAAGACACGCTTATTTAAATAATGCTGCATACCAAATGAAAACTTTTGCACAGTGGTAAACAGGTAGCTATACGTTTCCCTTACTTTAACATTATGCTTGTAGCTTCGTGCAATAAAAAAGGCACATTTCAAAAACCATGGTTTGGATAATCAATTAAGTAAGAGAGAAAGACAAAGATGAGGTGAAAGATAGCAAAGGTAAAACCTTTATAGAGCCTTTAATTTCCATAACAAAGAGCCTTCATCCCATGCACTTCACGAACCCTGTGTCAATTGACGCGTGTCCTTTCTGGGGGGGATTTTCTATGTCTGACGCTGAAAATCACCTAGCAACTTTACCTTCCTCCCCCTCAATACTGAGACCTGATACTTCAACATGCAGATGGTTGCTGAGGGAGAGGGATGATTAAAAAACCTCCAACACTGAGCAAGTCTGCTTTGTTCTGTTAAAACAAATCACTGCTCTGACCTTTCAGAAGCTGCCTCCAGTGTGAAACGAGGCCCTACTTCTGTGAGATCATAAGAGTCGCCACATGACATGGGACCATGCATAGTGGAACTTTAGTTTTGCAGAGGACCAGGGTAAAATTTCAGACTTCTGGCAGAATTGGCATAGCCACACTAAGGGGATGTTCACTTTTTCTATTTTTTTTTGCTTTGTACCAAACAAAGAAATCACAGATATGACACACAAATATTTTTGTTTAATGGCTGAACATTTTGGCTTCTTAAAACACATCATACATTCCTCCAAAAAATGTATTTAAAATCATTTTAAAAATTGGCACATATGTTTTCCAGATAAATAGAGGAAAAAACAATGGAAAAAAGTTGTACTTTGTTATAGTTGCTCCTTCTTGGCTTGAATGCTTTGAGAACAGGGTTGTTTTTTGTTGTTGTTGTTGTTGTTGTTTTTTTACCCCCACTATAGATTTTCAGTCAGATTGAGATCTGGACTGTTTGCTGGCCACATCTTGTAGAAAAGCATAAAGTCTTTTGTCTTTAGCAAAATCCATTGTCTTCCTAAAGAATGCCTTTATTATCAAACCTATATTTTACCAATGGAATTTGAAAAATGGCTAAAATTTCCATGCAGTGACTGTTGATGTAATGATTGCCATCTCCTATGGTCCTTTACCTGTCATGCCACCCCATGTCATAAATAATTGTTTCCTTTAGTCAATTAATAGAACAGAACCAGATCAAACCTTTAGCATCATCTCCTTGGCCAATTCAGATTCAGGATTTATCACTAACATTACTTTTGTCTAACCATCCACAGACTACAAATGCCTCTCTTTATCCCACCCTACATTATGCGAGCATGTTTTCCTCTGTTGAGATGTTGCTGCTTGTTTTTCTTCTGACTTTTGTCAAAATGGACATTTGTCATTTTATTATTATTCATTTCATTTCACTTATTTCATTTGCTGATTTCTTACAGTTATAAGTTTCCTGATATGCCTCCTGTTTGATGTGTATTTTCTATTTTTAAGGTACATTGTATTGTGTTTTCCATCCTGACACTTTGAGGTCTTTTTTTTTTTTTTTGGGATCCTTATATAACCTTTCAAGTTTTTGTTTATACTTGTGCCAAATTTTAGACATATCTGACTGGGAACAACCAACATATTTTGCCACATTCTGTGATGTGTTTATTTTTAAAGGTTATTACAATGCTTTCCATCATTTTAATTAAGTCGCCTCTTGATTGGGGCCATGTTTTTTTCCAATTATCCATGCACATCAGCTTGTTAAGGTCTGTATACACTCCTCTTTAACTTAATTGCAGACTAATTTGCATTTTTAGGCTTGTGCATGTATTTGTTCTAGAAATGCAGATTTCAAGGTGATTCCCGAATCTGGAGTGTGTGCGTGTGTGTGTGTGTGCGTGTGTGTGTGTGTCAGAAATACACAACTTTAACACAATTTGAAAAGACCTGCATTCAGGTGGTTTCCATGTGTTGTCTGATCTTGAGGCTGTGGAACAGGGTGTTTCAGAACAGGAGCCGGCTCTGCCACCCAGTTTTAAAGCTTCTTTTGTAGGTCCACTATTTAGATCATTTCAAAACACAGCCCTTGGTGAAAACTAGTTCATCTTTTTTACACAGAAAAGACTTTGATGTGTATGAGCATGCATATTTCTTTGTTGTACTTACCATTTGTTCCTTGTAAGGAAAATAATGTATCTTAATGCGATACAGCAACTAAAAGATTTCAAAAACAAAAAGAAAAGAGGAAAGAAAAAAATTACAGTGACTTTGTTATAATGGGGCATTTTACAGAGTTAAGAATGAAACGGTTATAGTAAAACTCATGTTCACACAGCTGTCATCAGTGTAATGATTCTGATAAATAAAGATTAGGATGTAAAATTTTTGTAGGATGTAAGATGTAGGAATTTCTTGATTTCATCTGCAAAGAACTTACAAATCATCTCATGTTTGTAATGTATTAATCAAGAGAGGAGTGCAGAATAATTTCCAGAACATTAGTTGCTTCATGGAACACCATAAATTAGTGGAGAAATTGGAAGCACCACAGGGATATTACAACAAAAAGGACATTTCTTGTAAATTGATGAAAGGACAAGATGAATACTTGGCAGAGAAGCTGCCATCAGACCGACAGCACTATTAAAGAGGTCAGGATATCTGGCAATTACTGATCACTGCCTGCGTGTGACAACAATCCATCATATTCTTCAATCCAGATGCTATGGAATAGGCTGTCTAGACAAAAACATTTGTCGTGGAAAGAATTACAGCATCTGAAGAGGTTCAGCTTGAACTTTTTTGGCATAATTCTCAAAGATGTTTTTGGCACTCAAACAAGACAGCGCCTCACCCAAAGAACATCATACATATAGTGAAACATGATATTGGCATCATCAAGCTATGGGGCTGCTTCACTTCAGACAAGACTGAGTGTCTAGTCAAGATGGAAGGAACTGTGGAAAGCACCAAGTACCAGTCTTTTTTTGCACTAAGTTTATATAAATTTTAGCTAAATTTAAGCACCATGAGGACGCAAATCAAAAATCCAGCTCAACAAGGTAATGGCTTCAGAATATGATTTTTGAATGGTTGCCAGATCAGGATATTGTGTTCAGGAAGTTGGGTGACTCATACATATAAAGACAGAATGCTCTGTTACGAGCAAAAGCGCTTCAATAAAGTATCGGTTGAGGGGCGTGCACATATATGCAACCAGGGTATTGTTTTTCTTGTATTGTTGTAGAAAAAAAAATTTTCAGCTTCTGCTGCCGCCAAAGGTGGGCAGAGTGGGAGTTAGAGAAATTGGTTTCGTCCGTCCTTTTGTACAACTAGTGAGTGCGATAACTTTGGAAGAAAATAAGATAGGGTCACCAAATTTGGACTATGGGTCCCCCTCAGTGGCAAATAGGGTAGAATTGTATATGGGTTACCTTGACATTGTTTCAAGGTCACTTTTTATATATTGAAGTTGTCAGACGGTCCTGCTGATGGAAGTTAATATAATTTATATTCGCACTGTATTTCTGAAAAACAAATTATGCTGCATTCGTTGATGCTTGATGGTACCTTCACTGACAAGGTATGATTTAGTATAATTTTTTTCTGAGAGGATATTGGGGAAGGTTAACCAGTAATGAAAAGTTGTTTTCTAGAATTTTGTTGTTCTCGCCGTTGTCCATGCATTTCATCTCTCTTAATGAAATTGGTCTTTCAGATGCTTCAGAAGTGTTTTTTTCTGTTCTCACAAAATCCCATTTGAATAAAGTCTTTGCTTTCCTAGTTGTGTTTATAGCAGCAATCGAAACCCATGTGCAGCATAATACACCTTACCTAATTGAAGGAGTCTTTTATTTTGATCAGGATGTTGTAGAACTATATGTAGACATAGCCATGGTAAATGTCTAAAGTTTGGCTGCTTCTTTCTTGGTGAAATGTCTTTGAAACCTTACTCAGTGTTTGTGTCTTATCTTATTCGCTCTGTATTTATTAGTCTTCCATGGTGTCACACCCAAAAAATAAGACCAAGTATGTGATTATTTTCTGCCCAAATATCTAATTCCCAGTAGATGGTGTGTTTTCCATAGTAGATGAGTATGATGTAACAAGAATAACACATCCTATAGTACCCAGTTGCCTTGTACACTCTGACTTGTGCTGAGCCTGTTTATGGTGGTAGTGATGTCTGTCATAAAATGTCATAAAACGTACAGTTTGGCACACCCTAGCTAACTTTTTTTTTTCCTTTAAAAAGTGAACAGCATACTGTTATGTTTGTAATGACTGTAGATAAGTTAATTTAAATAAAATTTTGATGTTATAATCACAGTTCTGTCTATCCATCTCTCTGATTTCATCATCAGTGTGGCCTTTGCTGAAAACACTTGCTAGATGCACTTAAGTGTTTAACCTTTGGTTTGCATAAGTATGTTGACATTGCCCTGTTGTGAAATTCATACACCTTCTCAACAGTCTCTTATCTTTCTCCACAGGCCAGCTAAGACTTGCAAATTATTCATCTTTGTTAAGTTCTAATTATACTCTGTATATGTTTTTGTATCTGCAGTGTTAAAAAAACAATACATGTGCTTTAGTGAACACCAGCTAGACACCTGAATAGCACGGAGTTCTGTGGTGTTGAGCTAACAGCAAATAAATCCATAATCTGACTCCTAGAGACCTTTATCTTAAATTTCTTAACCGTGTGTTGGTTAGTAAACAGCTGGTGTTTTTCAGGGCACAGTCCTATTTGTCTGTACATATGTGTTGTATATGTATAGTATAGATATATATCTCTGCAGCAGAAGCTGTGCAATGTTTGCTGGTGTGGCAGGTAATGTGTGGAGGGATGAAAATCAATGAATCAATTTCCAAAACTAGCACAGAACGTTTATTTGGGGCATGTCACCACAAGCCAAGTTGGGCACAAAATGAAAAGTTCATTAGATATTCTAATGAGAGCACATGAAGAGTATAAACCTCCACCAAACCCAGCAATCTCCAGTATGCACCAGATTGTCACAAATCATCCTGTTAAACAATGTTAGAATTCTTACAAAAAAATCCTGGATGGAGCCTTCTTTGTCCAACGCCAAATCTCTGGTAGAAATTTCATGAAAATCTTTACAAAACCTTGCACAATCCTGCAAACAAACTAGCAGACCAATGTTAGAATATAACTTCTTTGGTGGAGGTAATTATCTTTAAAATAAGGGGTCATTTGGTAAGGTTAGTGCAACCAATTCTGAAAAATTTGAGAAAGTGTTTACGATGACCTTTAAACTTGTATTTCTCTCTTGTTTTACCTAGGAAAATTTGGGATACAGATACATTATTAGATTAAGGAATGTATTTATAGCAAAATTAGGGAAAATTATATGTGATATGTTTGCATGCTCTTTTCAAATTGTTATATCTCAGAATGTACTTGTGCTCCACTGGTTTCATCTTATGGTGACATGACCCATTTAGACACTTAGCAGGCTACCTATAGTTCCTTTATTATTTGCCTTTTCATTTTCTTACCTTGCCAAAGCAACACGACTTTAGCCTGCAAATCGCTGTGAGTAATTTACTTAGTAATGAAAGCATTAGCTACATTGCATGATCATTTGGATGACTGATGTCTGTTTATTTCCATTTATGTACAATAGCACTAATGTAGTTGCTGCAGTGTTCCAATATTAGAATAGAACAGCACCGAGAGTCAACATTTAAATTTAGAGAAGAGCTGTCCAGATGTTTGCAGGATAGCTTATTTATAAGACATTCATGTCACCTACAGTGGTGACTTCTGCCGAAGCTGCATGTGGCGAGGCGTGATCAAAGATTCTAAAGGTTTTTCTGCTAGAATTTTTGGTTTAGTTAAGAAAAATTACAATTACATACAAAAAAAAGAAGAGGAAGAAGAAGTCTGGGGATAATTTGCTGCAGATTGTTTATTACCGCACTGCAACTTTTGCCAGCTATCATGCTTATAAAAGGAATTATAAAATGAGCGGAATTTAACTGAGCTCGAGAAAAATTGAGTGAACTTTTTAAGGCTGGTGTTAATAAATAGATTCCAGACTCACTAATAAGCCAAAAAGAGCAAGAGTACGGGACTGATGCTTTCCGTTGTTGTTTGTGTTAAAAAGAGCTAAAGAACACGTCTTTATAATACCACATGACCACATTGCTTTAGCCCTCACTGTTTCATATACCTGTGTGCACTAGATAGTCCTAGCCCGTGTAGGTTCAGTTATATCTGAATGAGTTCCAATTAAATGCCAATCTTATTACCTGAAGAATTGTACTACAGTGCACATGACGTGTGCTGTCCGTCCATCTGGGTTATTGTGTGGGCTGTGCATCCTCATTGTCACTTTATGCAAAAAACATTGTGTGGTCCTGCTATATCCAGATCACAAGGAGTGAGCTCTCTCATGACCTCCTAATTTCTTATGTATTTCATTTTCTTCTTTTCATTTTCCTTAGATGGGAGTGGCACTCAATTTATCTTTATCACACAACAGTGATAGCCACACACTTGCTCCTCTGTTCTTTCTCAAGAATAAAATGACAGGACTGAGTTGGATTCATTCATTCACGTGTGAAGCGCTGCACTCCAGTGATATTCTCACTTAGTATTTCTTCCACTTTACACTTTCCAATTTTGGTTTGATTTAATTACCAAAACTGTTTTTTATAAGGATCCCTTCGAAATATGGGTTCGGCAGGTTTCATTGTAAAGGTTCTCTGTGCACATTTTCAGCATTTTGAATGACAGTTTGATATACGATTCCTCATCTGGGTGAAAAACAATAAACGTCATTGTTCTTGCCCATCCTCATCTTTTTTTCTCCTGTCATTCTTTCTCTGTGTCCATCTGCAGCTCTCGGGTGGGTGTGAGTTGACGGTGGTGCTGCAGGACTTTATGGCGAGCTGTGTGTCGGAGCTCAGTGTGCAAACAGGCCAGACCGTGGAGCTGCTTGAGAGACCCAGTGAGCGTCCGGGCTGGTGTTTGGTGCGCACCACAGATAAGAGCCCACCCCAGGAAGGTCTGGTGCCCAGTACTACGCTCTGTATCTCCCACTCTCGCAGTAGTGTCGAGATGGACTGCTTCTTCCCTGCAGGGAAAGGTATGGATATAAGTGATCTAATTTTTTCTTACTATGTGTCTCAGACTGAAAGATGAGGATATCTGACAGATATTGCAGTCAGATTTAGTCAGGAAAGGACAGTTTGAGTCTAAAGTGTCTGTGTTGAATTAGAGACCTTTATCTGTGTGTCCTCCAGGGGGCGACAGCAGACACAAACAAACGTTATCTCAAAAGAGCACATGATCTCTTCTGCATAGCACATATCTCTTAAGATCACACGCTGAGATGCAGAGAGAGAAAGAAAAAAAAAGTTTAAGCTTTTATTTGAAAGGAGTCATCTGTTTGTGTGCGTCATGAGATGATTAAGTCTCAGTGTCACACACCCACACATTTTCGGTTTCACTGTTTCACTGTTGCCTGAAGCTGATTGTAAGTCCCCAGATTGCATACAGGTTTATATTGTCTCAGATCATGCAGGCGTGTCTGAGTAGTTTCCTCCTGAGCTTTGTATTGTATCAGCAAAACTTATACATACTGTATGTGGATATTGTTAACTATGTATGTAGGAGTATGTTAACTATTTTGTCAGTTAACCTTGTGTTTGTCAGTAAAAACACTTATGATGATAGAGTTTCTCATTGGATATAGGAATGTGGCTTGGGTAAAAGCTCACATGCTGATGCAGTAAGGCTGCATGATGAAATGCTTTGAGGCAGGTGAAGGCACCACATCATTTTGTAGTTATTTACAGGGAATTTTACACGCATACACACACACACACACACACACACACACACACAGAGACTACCCACTTTGTGAGGAACACCTGTACACCTGCTCATTCATGCAGAATTCTACTGTGACAGAAACTCATTGCATAAGTTGCATGTGGCACACTTGTACAGAAACATGTCAGGAGCACATCAAATCTCAAAGTTAGTCATTGGTACCCGATGGGCTGGTTTAGGTATTACATAATCCTCCAAGAAGGGTCTGCAGGCTTAAACACCTTGTTCATGCGAGAGAACAGAGGAGAATAACCAGACTATTGTAAATGGACAGGAGATATATATTAACTATAATAAAGACTCTGTGCAACCATGCTGAGCAGAAAATATCTCAGAATGTAGATTAAACATTGAGGTGGGATAGTTATGGCATATTGCATCAGTTGATATGTTGCTCCTGTTAACTAAGAACAAGACTCTGAGGCACAGACTGAAACTCGCCAGAACTGGACAGCTAAAGACTGAAATAACAGGTGATATTCATTTCTACTCTTTTTTTTTTTTTTTTTTTTTTTTTGGTCTGTGGTCATATTAACCTCAGATTCCTGTTTTTGGCTGACAGGAATGGGAGCCAACATTGTTCTAGCCCATTTACCTCAACATTTGATCAACACCCTCATTCTATAATGAGTAACTCATTTGAGTTAGCCATTGCTAGCAGCTCGATCAAATGATCAATCTGACTATTTTCCTCAACATCAACAAGGTGTTTTTATGTCCACAGAACTGCCTCTCAGTTGTTATTGTATTTATGTATGTAGGTATGTTTGTACTTAATTATTTATTTGGTTCCTAATAATAATGTTTTTGTTATTATAATAGTAACTCCATTCGATATTGTCATGTAATAGTTTAAAATGCAAAGTTTCACTATGATCTGGAATAGCTATGAGGTGTAATGGAGTCAAATCAAGCAGTACTGATCATGTTGACAACACCTTTTACAACGCCTGCATCTGTACTTATGAGCATGCAAACTATTGTGGTTTGTTTTGAGGTACATCATCTATTGAATATTAGTAGTACTGCATCCTGCACTGCCTTCATGACATAGCCATTGAACTCTAATAGGTGCTTGTTGAAAATAATAGTAATCTAATATTTGATTAGTGATTCATTACAGCTATCATGTGACTAGCTCTGTTTTAATTTATTTTTCTGGATGATCCAGATGTCACAGAGAGTGAGCAGGATGCTTGTTGTTCATAATTAGAATTGAGAAAATGAAGGACATGTGCAACTCTCTGAACTTTGAGCTTGATGATATATATATATATATATATATATATATATATATAAATTAACTCCTCATTTGCTTGTATTGTTCTTAAATGCATTTTCCTTCTCTGTACCAACAAATAATGATTTGCTTTGCCTGCAATGAGTTCACTTCACACAACTTCCTCTGTCACTGCTGCTCTATTTGTAAGATGACTCTCACTTACATAATCAATGAGTCTTTTGTTTCCTGATGGAGTGTTGCCTTGCAGCAGTTTATTAACTTTGGTCTTTTCTACATAAAAAGTGATTGAAGTATTTAGAGACTGAGGGGTTTTTCTCCCAGAGAATGTTCCATGTTCATGTCTTCATGTGATTGCACACACTGGAATCATAATACAGATTCAACGGTGTCCTCTTCACCGAGATTGTACCATTAGATGCCCATGTATTTCATGGTTTTGTTTTGTTTCCTGGTAATGCCAGTGCTACATGATTACTTTTCACCTGCTTCTGCTACAGTGTGAGTTTAAGTAATATGGTATTTGGTTTATGGAACAGAAATAACCTTATGAATAGGAATAACCTTATTTGCATATGCCTCTTCCTTTTTATGCTTTAAAAGTCTGCTGCTGCCCCCCCCCTCACCTTCATCTGTTATCTTTCCAACACCAAATGCAAATGACACACATTCATAATCTCAGTACCATATGAAAATTACAGCAGTACTCCTAAATATCATTTATAGCAGTTGCAAGTCTATAGGCATCGTTGTCATAAATCCATGAACAATGTATGCATCACTACACTGACATTTCTTTGTGTCTGTATTCTTCTTCATCTTCCTAATACTATTACTAGTACTACTACTACTACTACTTATAATACTAATATAAGCTGTGTGCGTAACAGTTCAAAGAGTTGTAATATGTCCAAACACAAAAAACATGTAGGGCTACTAGCTGAGAAATGACCTAATTGTAGAAGCTGCTTCCTGTGTTGCTTCTGTCCATGGTTGAGGGCAATTTATACCTCTCTCTCTCTTTCTCTCTGTCTGATTGCGTGCCACTGGCAGAGACTGTATGTGTAATAAGGGGTGTATGCTTTTATCTAGGCAAGTGCAGATGCAGAACTATCTGGGCTATATGGCAGGAGCAGGACACAAATTGCACTTTTGTCAGTACAACCCTCTTAAAATACCCATGTATAATAGACAGAACAATTATTTTGGAGTCAAGAGTCGAGAAATGCTGTACTGGACCATGTCTCCTAGTATCCAATACTTCAGTGGCATTCAAGACAATTGTTACTAAGCAAACAAACAAATAAATAGTCTTATTTATTTTTTTTAATTATTTTTTGTTCAGTAGCATTAATTGAAAATTTCATTTACGTTGCTTATCCTGGTTTGTTTTGCTTTTTTTTCCCCTCAAGTATAGGTCTCAAGGCAGTACACAAATGATATATATAATTGTGTAGTACTCATATAGTTCAAGACAGGTCGTCCAGGCGCAAATGGATTACGGTAACAGGTGCACTGCTTAACCTGAAAAATCTGCCTAAGATGGTTTCGTTATAGATTGATATAGATATCCCCCTAGTGGCTGTCTAATGAACATTTATTTACACATTATTTGCACTTATTGACCTTGATGCATTTTTAAAAAATATGATCCTATGCACAGGCTACTTCCAAAATTTTATGGTTTGCTACTTGCACCACACCCTACTGTGCTGTACTCATCCAAATCTGGGCATAACTTTTTGAGTTATATTACACACAACCAAACTAAAAAACAAACAAACCAACACAGGTGAGAGCATGACCTCCCAGTGTTTTTCACACTGCGGGAAAACATCAAAGGCCAAGAATATATTGTGCCGCATGTTTGCAGTTCATTTAAAAAAAAAAAAAAAAAAAAAAAAAACACTGACTCTGCTCATCGTTGTCATTCATGTCCATCTCTGACATTGTAAGTAGAATACCAGGGATTTTTCCAGCTCTTTCAGGAGACTCCTTTTCCTTTGTTGTTTTTGAGAAGACAGGTTACTACAGACAGGAACATTCTTACAGATAAGAAATATGTTATCTTGGTTAACCTGATTTTGATTGTGAGTCCCCACCCGTTGCTTAACTAACTATATTTTTCTAGCATTGTGAAATGAATATTTAGCCTTTATAATTATGTTCTCTCTTATTGCTATTCGCATTATCAATAGAATACAGCATGTGTTCTCTCTTCAAGCGTAAGAACTTTCAACTATAAGAAAAGCAGCCTGAGCACAGACACATGCCTGGTTTGCTGACCCGTGATCCTGTAGAATGGCTCGTTACTGGCTGAGAGTCACTCTTTAGACCGTCACTGAGTAGAGCCTTTGTCACCAGCAGGAATGTAACTTGACTCTCTGTCCCTATAATCTAGCATGTGTAGCGAGGAAGCTGTTAGAGAAAGAGAGGACGAGAATGAGATTTTGAGTGTGGGTTTGAGTGTGTGTGGCCCCTCCTCTCTCTCCTCCCTGTTGTGGAAGGCTGCAGAATGAACTTGGAGCAGTAACTCTCTCCACAACACTAAGCAGGAATCTCTCTCTCTCTCTCTCTCTCTCTGTCTTCTACTTAGTCTTAGTACTTACCCTCTGTCTGCTTTCTTCTGAGCCATGAGATCTTGAGGAAGAATGAAGAGTGGGAGACACATTTGCTCATGTTGTAGTTGGATAATAGCGAAGTGTTGCTGCTGCTGTAGTGTGTCAGGTGGGTAATGAAGGCTTCATACCTTTTATAGCTGGATGCTATAAGAATGCAGGGGTGGGGGAATGATTGGGTTTGTTGGATTTAGGTTTATATTGAGGATTTAAAAAAAAGGGTCTACTTGTGGTTAAGTATAAACTTGAATAACAGGTATTAAAATCATTGTGAAACACAAAAATTTGGATATTATAAAAAATGAAGACTTTCAGGGAAAGTTTCTGTATGGTGTCTCAAGGAACAAAAGGTGATTCCAGATCTATACTGTGTGTGTGTGTGTGTGTGTGTGTGTGTGTGTGTGTGAAGGCTGAACGTCCCATATATCATGAGAATATGTGATTGTTATGACCTACTGTTAAGGTTAAAGGCAAAAGCACAGCCAATGTTATGGTTAGGTGGCAAAGTATGCCATTAATTTAGTACAATAATACACAAATCAATGGAAACACCCCCCCAAAAGTGAAATATAAGATCAGGTGTGTGTGTGAGAGAGTACCCCACTGCTTTTCTCTAAAGTGGGCTAAAGTGCTTTCTCATTAGCTATTAACTCATGGAGTCTCTCTCCGCAGTGAGATAGCGGGGTTGACTCGTTTCACAACAGCAGCTCCTTTAAGCACTGTTCTCTAGCACTGCTTTCGGGTACAGCAGCTCAGCCCTTCAATAAGCTCAAATAAATTCGACCAAAATACTGCAATGAAAGATCAAGTAAAAAGATTCTAACAGGCAAGATTTCTTTGTGTTGTTTGTATATTCTGTGCTATAGGCATTTTAAGTTGTTATTTTCTCCTTGTCGGAATAAATGTTAGTGATGTAATGTCCTAAATATGATTGGCAGCATGTACACACACTTCTGAAGAGCTCAGCATCGCTGCTGCAGTCATTCAAGGTTAAATTAACCCAAATCCATTTTTACTTGGCAACAAATTATGAAATGCAGGATTCTTTATTTTTTCCTTTCTTGCTTTTGTTTTTCCTTTATTTTTTCTTTAACTTGTCTCCTTCATGTCAGTCTGTCTGTATGTCGGTCTGTTTACCCACCTACCTACCCACGACAGTATCTGCATTTTTTTCATTTCTTATTTTTCTGTCTCCCATGCACTTTCTCTTTCTCTCTTTCTTTCTTTGTTGTTACTGTCAATCAAAGAGCCAGCATGAGCGTTTATTCATCAGTGTCTCGGTAACCAGTTTGACCAAGATGTTCAAGTTTAATATGCTTGGAATGTTGCATAGCACTTCTCACGATGCGTTGTGATACTCAATACAAATTACATACGCTTCTCAGCAAAAACTTTGACCAACATGAAGCTGTGTTGTGTTCAGAAATATGTGGCCTGCATAGTGATTGTAGCAGTTTCACTGAATAGAATCAACAGAGTGAAAAGCAGATAATACCGGAGGAAAGCTGGTGTTGTTCTACTGGTGAAAAAGTCTTTTCACTCTTCCTTTATTATAGGAAGTCCATTGGGGACGTAGCTGTATGTCAGTGACCACCACTAGACTTAATTAATACACCATTTTTGTGTAGGTCAGAGTACAACCTTCTTTTTTTAATCTAATATGCAAGATATTTTTTTCTTTAATAAAGGGACAATGACTGTCATATGTACATGTTTGTTCCACTATTTCTTTTTACAGAACAGTTAATCAGTTGTTCTTGTCATCCGGTTAGTTAATTAGTTATCCTTATCATTAAGGGGAGTGCGGCCTGTTGTAAATCTTTAGCCTTCAAATATAAAACATAAACTGCTGGTCAAAAAGAAAACTTGAGATTCAGCCATGTCATGGTCGCTACAATGTAGTCAGCTTCTCAGTATGCTTCTCATGAAGGGTTGCCATGTAACAAGGGCAGCTATGCAAAAAAAAAAAAAAAACTATCTGTGGCTCTTTGCTATCTAGTGGCAAAAAATGTGCAGGTGTAAACAGAAGAACTCTGCGAATGTGGATGAGGGATAAAAGCAAAGCAAAAGACACTGGTTTCAACTTAATATGACCTTAAAGAAAATGGGACAAGAGAGGTCTTCTCTTTAATATTTTTTTTCAGTTCTCTTGTATATGGAACATACTTGAGTATATATTCAAGGCAAAGAATAGTACAACCTGAAAAAAAAATGGAATCACTACACCCTGGTGTTTTTCATTTTGT
This sequence comes from Neosilurus mollespiculum, assembly GCA_030014195.1. Taxonomy (NCBI): domain Eukaryota; kingdom Metazoa; phylum Chordata; class Actinopteri; order Siluriformes; family Plotosidae; genus Neosilurus; species Neosilurus mollespiculum. The sequence continues at coordinate 33,412,924 of JAQMYF010000012.1, read as the reverse complement.
ATTGAATAAATAAACCACAGATATGTCACAAATAATTTTTTAATAGCTGATCACTTTGGCGTTATAAAGCCTGCCTCACACAAATTAAACAAAATAATTATAACTTATGGCTTTTCAAATTTATTTATTATTATTTATTATTATAAAAAAAATATGGAATTAATTAATGCTGAAGCATAATGGAATCACCTTGTATTTTTGAAACCAATACCAACACAAGTCCAAAAATGCAAATTGGTCTGCAGTTAAAAGAGACTTACGGACATCAACAAGCTGTTTTACTTGGCAAATTGCAAAGGAACATGATCCCAGCACTTGACAGTTGTCAGTTGAAACAATGGAGCCGCTTATAAATCTCCTTTAAGAAGAATTTTCAACACAGGGTGTGGCAAAAGATGCCAAAATGATGTCGGCTGTGTCTAAAATTTGGTGCAAGTATAATCAAAATGGAAAGGCTAATATAAAAACAATAACAAGATAATCAGTGTTTTTTATATATATATATATATATATATAGAGAGAGAGAGAGAGATAGAGAGAGAGTGAGTGAGAGTAGTGGCAAAAAGTGTCATATTCACAACGCAAGAGATCCAGTTTTTTTTTTTTTTCGGCCTTTAGGAAAAGAAAAGCGTACAATCAGTCACACAAAAGAAGTTGTTCTGAGAGAAAAATCTCAGACCCTGTCTACCAGCTCTGCATTGGTGTATATAGTGCTCATTCCACTGCTCTATATTCTGATTGGTCGCTCTGACTCTGTTTCCAAAAAATGACAGAATGACATCATATGTCATCTCTGATTGGTACATCTAGACGCCCCCGTTGACCTTAAAGGGTCTAGACTCGACACCTCCCCATTGCTTAGGATGGATATTTTGTTTCTTTTCAAGGTCCGACATATTGTTTCAATGTTCCGTGTTCAAGGTCAGCTGAGCAATACTCGTACAGTGTGGAATGGATGTAACAAAATAGTCACTTAATTATATCCTCAGTTCATGGGTCCAAAACACACAGCGCCCCCAGTGGCACCTGGTACCCCTGATTTTTTTTTCCCCCACATTCCCCCCTCTGCGGCTTATATGTCGCATTGCCTTCTTCCTCAGACATGACGTTTATTCCGTGCTCTGTAGGTTTGCACTACATGGAAGCACTTGTTGGGGTCCTGGGGAGAGGTTTTCTTACATGTCACCCAGGTCACACTGTCCCCCTCCGGTAGTTTTCTTCAACTCTTGAGTTCTCACTCTCATGGATCTGGACCTTTTTAACCAACTAAATACAATTTAGGTAGTTTTTACATTTATGAGTGAACATATAGTAATGTTAATAAAAATAACAGATGATTACATGATTAATCTAATACCTTATTGAGCAATATATAATTATGTGATATTGAAGAAATGCTTCAAAGGAAAACAGTAGACAAAGGTCAAGGACTCATACTTGGATGATACATCAATGAAGCCAAATGACCTGAAGGGAGCACCATCATTTTTCTTTTGAGCAAAACGCTTACCTTGGGTCATACCTGCTTAGGCCTCTAGGGACATTGGTAATCTTGTTGTATTTCTTCTGGATTGTATTGGCGAGGGCATAGTTCCAGCATCCCCTGCCATCCCTTCTTGAGCATCCAGTTGAAGCACATTGTAGCCTGAGCCATGGCTTGCAGCAGCATCTCTTGGTACTCAAAGCCCTCAGCGGCTGTGTAAATCCATGTGCGCATGGCTGCTATTACTTCACTTTAGGCAGGTTTGGTTTTGCCCAGCCAATGTGCAGAACAGTCCCTCACCTTTTCCAGATGTCCAGCTGAAGAGCAGCACTCATATCCTGCTGTAGATCGGAAACCGTGATATCCCTATGGGACTAAACACAGTGAGCTCTTGTGCCAATTTAGTCTGGGATTTAGAATGTCCAATCACATGGTAATTCCTAATTTCCTACCCCCTTTTGGTTAATGACAGTTACACAATTAAAATTAAATTTTGCTGATTTTTCTTTCTTTAACAGAAGGCAAAAAAATACATTATTTATATATTATAATTTTGTATATTATGCAGGAAAGTTCATACATACTCTGGTAATACCCTCTGTTCTCCTGCTCCTCTCATTGCGGTAAAGAATTTTAACGAGAAGGAAAAAGAAAGGAAGTTATCATAGCAAAGGAAAATTAATTACACTTAAAACTTGGTGAAACTTTAGATACTCATTTTATTTGATTAGGAAGCGTTGGAGAGCTGGTAGACCAAATAATCACAGCTATATAAATCTAGGTACAAGAGCAACCTTATCATCAAACAACCGCCAGTACTCACTGTTTTCCAGTGTTAGGGGCCCAAGGCCGTGCTTATCTTCTCACAAGCAAGGTCTTGCTCGGCCGCTATTCTGCCTAATTTATCCCCTTGTGTTTGATTATGCCTAATTTCTGTCTGCAAATGCTGTCCAAAACTTTAGTTTCTGAGAGTTTCACTGAAAATACCTTGTAACAGATGCATTTATGACAAGGAGTAAAAATTATTTTTCTAATATCATCAACACCACCAACCAAGCTTTTATTTATTTATTGTTTGTTTGTTCATTTATTTTATTTTATTTTATTTTTTTTTCCAGTTGCCTTTCTTAGTTCTTAGAAGTCAAATAAAATATTTATTTTCGAACATGTAGAAAATTAATAAAAGATAAAAAATAGTAGACAAGAGACAGTACTTATAAAAGGAATAATGATGATATAGATCTATTAACTAATTAAACAAAATGGATAAGGATAAGGAAAACACAACAGCAATAATAATATGGTTATAAAATTAACATTAGTAATAAACACAGAATAATAATATAATTATAATATTACCAATAATAATAAACACTGAAAAGCATGAAGGAAATGAGAGTGTCAACTGACACATGTAAAGGGAATAAGGAGAAGAATAATCTTTTTTTTTACTTTCACCCTGTATCTAACACTGCTTGTTTGATAACGATGTACCACTTTTCAGTTAACATCTCCCATTTGTGCACCCATGTACCCCAAACCATGTTCAATTCTAGGAAATTATTTATGCGTAAAAAGAAAGGGGAAAACAGCAAGCAAAATATAACAATACAGGACATTTGGACATGCACCAGGAAAGAGTTAACTCCCCTCCGGGAATCCCCCGTAATTCCAAAACGTTACTTGGTTCAGATATGTGTGCTTTTAGCACGATATACAGGAATATTAGTAATTATAATAATACATTATTTGAACTAAACCAGTAGTATAAGGTTATCCTTCACACTTTTATCATTTATGATCCCGAAGAATCAGGGAAACACAAACATTACAGAGAAACCAGAATGTGCAGAAACTTATGGACTGTTACACAGTGCAGTACTGACATTTGAGACCCTCTATTTCTATAAAGGTAAAATGAATACCTCTTGACATAACTTCAACAGTTCCAAGATTAGACATCCCTGTGCAAGTTGTCCTCACAGAGACAACATTCAAAGAAGAATATTGTTAATATAAGCATCTGATTTGGATAACAGCTGGCACTGCTGTCAGTTAAACTATAAGAATCAACTCCTTCTGATTGTCAGATTAAAGAATTTGGCTTGCTATGGTATAATATGCAGTGTTACAGCACATCCATTGTAATAAAATACTTCTTTTAGAGTCCTTTGTTAAAAGATGGGTTTGTTGTTGTGTATTAAATGAATTGTTTGCTGAAACCACCTGTGTGTGTGTTGTTTATATAGTGAAGCGCAATGGCTATTTATTTAAATCACTACTCCCTTTACTACACTTTCAAGAACATATGCTATTTTCAGCATGCATGTGTGTTTACAGGGTTTCCTTGTTCACTTGTTTGATTTTGAGGATCTCTCAGAGCCTTTGGTTATATTAAAAACTAAATCTTGTTGAAGTACATCTCAGAATTACTTGAAAGAGAATGGAGGACAGAGTCTTTCTGTGAAACTACAGATGTATTTTTTGCCAAGCTTCTGGATAGTGACGTAGTGAAGAGACTGTATGTGCTGCTGTAGTCTGGTCTCATTCATCCACATCATTTAACACATGCATAAAATGCCATTCATAAGTCATGTCATTTAAATGTAGTCAATGCCTGTATGCTAATTGATTTCAAAAGTAAAAATATTTTGATTCACTTCAACCATCAAGATTTTAATTAAAAGACTGATCATAGAACAAGAGTTTAGAATATATAGGAACTTATTTAAATTAGGAAATTTAAGAAATTTTAATTTAGAAAGCTCCAGTTGTGCATGGACATTGCATGTGCCATTAAAGTGCAAACAGTACAATCACAGTTCAGGTTCAACCACTCTCTTCTCTTCTACATTGGAACCCAAACAGCTCAGGAGCAGCTGATTCTTCTAGCCATAAAGATCATTCTAGCCAAATATTTCACTGGCTGTTTCATTGGTAATTTATATATGTAAAGCAGAATGCTGAAATTTCTGTGGCATTCAGAGGCAGTTATTTTGTATTTCAAAGAGTCATATCTCATATATCTTAACTTAAAAGTGATTACTATGCTGTAAGACAGTTCTTATAGCAATGACCTCCTTACAGTGTTAACTACTGCTGTGGATTGTAATACCTCTGACTGATAATGTTCAGATCCTTACAATATTACAATAAAAAATACAGTTAGGTTCACTTTAAGGCTGTGTCAGGTGTGTACAAGGCCAGAAAGCATAAAACCATCAGTAATTGAAAAGGTTGTTTCAGTGATTATTAAAATGATTCAAAGTATTTTTTTTTCACTCAAATTATTCCAAGTATTCATTTTTCACTTTAGGGACACTCTTTACTTTACTTTAGTTTTTGAATGAGTAGAGTGAACAGAAGCTGTTAGCTACCCGGAGCCCAACCATCTTCAGTTACTGACTCAGTAACTCAGTGTTAGAGGCCCTCACGTTCACCCTGCATCTTTCATGATTAGTTTGCTTTCTTTTTTTGCTTCTGTTCCCATGTAGTATGTGCTAAAACAATTATGCACCTCAGGCTCAGTGGATGTCGCTCACCCACCTCACCCTTGTTGCATAGTTAATTATACAGATTGAATATTGATAATTTAACTTGTTTTCTATATTCTCTATTGAATGTAAGGTACTTTAAAAGCACAAGAAAGCAAAAGAAAGAACATTGACAAAATGGGCAGCTAAAAATACTAAAATAAGTTTTTATTTTACAGAAAAATAATGACCATATGGAGGAAATTTGAAGCTTCTTGCTATATGAATGGTTCTAGGCATTGTGGTGTAATCCTACATAGGTCAATTACAGTGCATTACTCCTGCAGACAGAAGAATTAGTGTAGTCAATGCACATATTGACTTTGACTTGGCACTGTGTGGTTTGCACTTGTCTCATTATACTACATGGAGTGGAGTGTGGGTGTGCAGAGTTACAGTAATGTTACATCAGTGTGTGTATATAGCACCTGGTTAACAAGAATGCTGTTTACATGTTCCCACCTTAGAAAACCATTCCTAACAAATTGGCATGATTAATTAGAAATCATATTTTACACATTTCTATGTTAATCTGACTTTGCTAATCTGAGAATAACAGGCATGATCACAATCATATTTTAAATCTTTTTTTCCCTGTATTTAGCTTTTTCTTGTATGCTTACTTTTTAGTAAGTCTAATGTGTTGTCAAGAAATTGTAATAATAATGCAACAACTGCATATTAAAATGCATCCCGTGATGATGTATCTTGTTACATGGTTTGTAATATCTTATACTATATGTGATAAATTGGGATAAGTCGTGCCATGTCTCATGATTCAGTTGTTTATTTATGCACTTTTCTTTTTGCAGAGAACTACACAGTCACTGGTCCAGATGGAAAAACTGACTCGGTGTCAGCACTACAGCCCCAGTCTTCACTTGCTTCCCTCCATAGCAGCTCCCCGGGAACCAAACGCTCTGGAAACACCCTGAAGAAGTGGCTCACAAGCCCTGTGCGCCGCCTCAGCCATGGCAGCAACATCAAAAAGCTGCCTAGCAAGCAGAAGCAGAAGAGAGATGGCCGCAAAAGCATTGATCTGGGACCACCTGAAATGCAGGATGACAATCTGGAGGAGGTAATTATGCAGTTGCCTGCAAGCACAAAAGCTTCCCTCATACCTATATGTATAATTATATTTACACAAGTAGAATGATTAGAAGTAGAATGAAGGCCAGATACATTGAGGGTGTGGGCGGCACGGCGGCATGGTGGTCAGCATGTCTGCCCATGACCCTCGAAGGATAACGCGGTACAGTGAATAAATGAATGAATAACATTGAGGAATGATCCTTCATGGTCTTAATATGTGATGACACGTAGTATTGAGTTTAAAGTTTAGTTTAGAGCATTTCAGAGCTTTCATTTAGCATGTCAGTTCTTTACACAATCATAGTAAGGTTCAGTTTTATACAGGGAAACTGACGCCTTGTTCTCTGTCTTGTGTAAGTGTGTTATTAAGAGTCTGGTATGACTGGAGCAGCAGTAGCATTGGTCCAGATGATTGAGGAGGGGCAGATAGGGCAATGTGGATTAGCCTGGCTTTTTATGCCTGTGTGATGTGCACAAAGAGTCTCTGTAGGCAGAGCAGGAGCCGTGCACCCCAACACAATGACCCACATTAACCTCGACCTGCCTCCCCATCCTGAGCGTGTAAGAGGAGGATCATTGGAGCAGTGCACATTGTGGATGGTAATGGAATCTAGAAATGCTAATTCGGAGCTATAGTGCATAGAGAGCTGTTCTAAAAACCCAGTCTAACATGAACATGAGGGCACATGTATGAGGTACAGCAGACCTCTATAAGTAAAAATAACTAAATCATCACCGCACAAGTACATAATCATAACCAAATCACAATATCAATAACACAAAATAAAACCAAAAGAGGAGATTTTTAGACACAGGAGCAGCAAAGTATGCCATAATCATGTCGCCGCCACAGAAAACGTAAAGAGCATTGTTTGTTTTAAATCTGCCATGTTCAAGTTAAAATGTATTCCAATGGCAGATTGGTAGCACTTCCAGCCTTCTAAGGTGTGTGTGTTTATA
>JAQMYF010000012.1:33353482-33375087 GCA_030014195.1 Neosilurus mollespiculum | reverse complement strand
TATATATAAAATGTATGTGTGTTTGTGTGTGTGTATGTATGTATATGTATGTATGTTATATTCGTAAAGAGCAGGCCACTGTATTTCTGCCCTGAGATGGCCTGGCACCTAATTAGGATTAAGTAGTTCAGAAAATGAATGAATGACTTCATTTCATTGCCACATGACATTGCTGAGTCCCAACCTAACCAACTGAAGCAACAATGCTATGGTGATTACTCATTCTAGTCAAGGCTAAAAGCAGTCCAACAAAATACTGAAGTGCACAATTTTATTTCTTTCTTTCTTTATTGCCAGGTAGTGTATATATAAACCAACCAACAGTAGGGGGAAGATTGCTTTGGATGAATTAATGATTTTTAATGTTTTATTTAGTACAGTACCTTGGCTTAGATCAAGATCAAACATTATGAAGACAATGATATAAAATAAAATGTATTTACTAGAGGACTGAATACTTGATAATGGGTAACACAAGCAATGACCAGTGATATATCACCACAATAGGTTCACTGTAAGATAATGAAACTCCACAAATAACTACTGTAAGATCACAATGATCTGAGATCACAAGAAACTCTCCATCTCTCTGTCATAATGTCCTGTCAGTGTGTCACATGATGTAGGATGAGATTAATTAGTTTGAGGTTAATGGCCATTTCAGTCTCCAGATTTGAACCCTACTGAAATATTGTAGTTTGAATTAAAGGCAGTCCACATGTGCAAATTAAAGAATCTAAAATCAGTATCCATCTCCAACAAATTCCACATATAACACCTTTTTATAACACATTCAGTCAGAGTCAGAGAGTCAGATACTTGTTTTAGTACTATAGTGCCTGCAACACTATACAACCTTTTTGAGTAAACATCTACCACCATTGCACATATTGATTTGCCAATTCTATTCCACTGTTCTCAAGAAAAAAAAATTCAGCTCTATAAAGTGGTACGGGGATATCTTGTGTGCAGCCCTCTTCTAATCATTCCACAGATTTAATAGGATTTAGATCACAGACTCTGACTGGACCATCCTAACATATTGATCTTTGTCTTCTGAAGGCATTACTTTGTTGAATTGGATTTGAGCGTTGGGTCGTTACTGTGATGGAAGATGAAATTTTTCTTCATCTTCAGCTGTCTAGCAGAGACCTAAAGGTTTTGTGCAAAAACAGATTGGTATATGTAGCTACGTGATTCCCTCTGCCTTGAATAGAGCCCCAGTCTCAGCTGTAGAGAAACTGCTACATGATGCTGCTACCAACCTGTTTGATCAGGGTTATGATCAGACATAACATGAAAAATATTATAAACACAGACAGGTTAAGTGACTTACATTGATTAGTACATGCTATATGGAAACAGCGTGATATGATTAATCAAAAATCATGACAGACGAATGAGCTCCTTTAGCAGCTGCATAAGTGCAGTGCAACATTGTCCAACTCCCTTTAGTATTATTAGTATATACTATGTGGAAACAAAGAAAAGTGTACTTATATATATATATATATATATATATATATATACACACACACACACACATTCTAACCATTACAGAGGGAGGTCAGGTGAACTCAGTGTGCTCCGAGCAGAGCTAAAGCTGTGAAGCAAAGGGCTTATTTTCAGTTTACTCATTGAGTTTTATTATCAGCTACTATACACAGAAACATAAGTAACCCATCATCAGTAAAGGTGTGTTCTCACACTCATTCAAAGTTTTACTATATACTTACTACATGAAACAAAAGAAAAACTAACTAAAACAAAATTTTGGGGTTTTTTTCTCCCACATTTTAAAGCATGATGATGATGCACACTCCAAGTGTCAAACTGTGAGTGCCCGTTGTTTGATTCAAGCATTATCCACTCAAACTAATGTTTTTTTTTACTCCCTTGATAATGGACCAATCAGACTGTTCTGTTCCTCTGTATACTAATTATTAACAATATCATCTAATAGCTGTCCAAAATACCAGAGAGTATTGATACATGCAAGGAGTGATCATTAATCAGCAGATATTCCTGCAGTTCATTTATTCTTTGCCAGAGGTCTCTTGGCAAACACTCTGATAGGTTTTCCTGTTATTTTGTCAGTTTTGTCGAGATAGTTCTATATGTACAAGTGGTCCACTATGTGTATGGAGTGAGAAGAGGAAAGGGGCCCAACAACTGGATACTGAAAATGAAACAAAACAAACAAAAACGTCGTCTTCTTCTTCTCCTTCTTCTTCTTATTATTATGGTGGCACAGTGGTTAGCACATTCACCTCACAGCAAGAAGGTCCTGGGTTCAATTCCTGGGCTTGTGTGGGTTTCCTTCGAGTACTCCGGTTTCCTCCCACACTCCAAAAACATGCACAGTAGGGGGGTTGACTGACTGTTCCAAATTGCCTCTAGGTGCGAGTGTAAATGGTTGTATGGGTTTTGCTCCTGCAATGGTCTGGCGAGCTGTACAGGGTGCACCCCACCTTCACCCAGAGTCGGCTGAGATGGGCGCCAGCCTCAATGCCACCCTAATTAGGATTAAGCGGCTCAGAAAATGAATGAATGAATGATAATAATAATAATAATTATTATTATTATTATTATTATTAGTAGTAGTAGTAGAAGATTGAAACTGAAAGTTGTTGGGTTTATTTGGTCTGATTAATCTGCTGTTGTAAATGATTTTATTTTTACTTTTGTTATTTAAAAGATCCTTACGAGATTTTCTTCCAAAAATAGTAGTCTCTGTGTTGTCATCTGACTTGCGTGTCCATGTCAGATAAGCAGCATCTCTGCCTGACAGCTGATGGACTCTCTCTTATTTACTACACCACTACTCTGCCCGTCGCGCTTCATGATATCGCGAGAAAACGCGTGAACTACAAGACAACCAAAATAAATTGTGGACAACAGTTCGGAGTGAACGATGGCGGCGTCGCTGCTACGCCGGGATAAGAAAGCTACAGCTGCTCATTTAAAGGCGGACCTGAATCGGACTGACAACAGCTCCGGGGTCCGGCAACTTCAGGAACTGCTGGATAATGTTCTCAATCCGGAGAAACCGGCGGCGGACACCGAGGCCCTGGACTGGTGTAAATATCTGCTGGCAGGAGGGGACGGTTTCGAGGAGTTCTGCAAAACGGTCCGTTCCTACGATAACGCCACCCTGTGCGGCTTGGTCTGGACTGCTAATTTTGTAGCATATCGCTGCCGGACCTGTGGCATCTCGCCCTGCATGTCACTCTGTGCTGAGTGCTTTAACAACGGCGACCACACGGGCCATGATTTTAATATGTTTAGGAGTCAGGCTGGCGGGGCCTGCGACTGTGGAGACAGTAATGTCATGCGAGAAAGTGGGTAAGTTGATTTGCTTGATAGCTGCTAGCTAGCTGTCCAGCTGTCTGTTTTTAGTTACTAGCAAGGCGAGGGAACATTACCAGCTGACATGACCTGACTGTCCTGTACTTGTTTGGATAATTGTCCTCAGCTGGATACGTGTTATGAGCACCGGACGCGGAATTTAAACAATTACAGACTATTTAGCACCGCTAAAGCCAGCCCTGCCTCCAGGTTCCTAGCACGGTAACACGGCTAGCTTAGCTTAGCTTAGCCTAGCTTAGCCACACGCCTTACTGAGTGTCAGTGGTTTATTTTTAACCACATAGAGTTACACTGACAGCTCTTGCCTTTTCTTCCTTACGTTCAGATATGTTTAAGGGGAGAAAAGAGGGTTTTAATTGGAGCTAGCTGACAGTTTAAGCACTGTATGTGCCCTGGTTGGTGGACTTTAAACGCACAGTTGTTTTGCTCTGGTCTGTGGAGTTGTTTTAGCTTTGTGCATGGCTGGGGCTGATGTATCAGGAGTGGAATAGTAAGTGGCACTAATTTCACTGCTCGTTTCCTTAGCATGACTTCATACTTCACCCAGCACTCTCTGTTTCATTATACAGAGTGAAGTAGGTAACTTGGTTATTCTATCCATACACGAGTAAACATTAGATGGACTTCTCCAACAGTTTTATTATAGATCAAGTGAAAACACTGTGCTATCAGATAATAACTGCATGGAAGGGAAAAAATAGGAAAAGTTACAGGGTGAGCAGTCCACAGGATTCAAAACATTTAAAATGCATTGTACAATAAATCCAACTTGATAAATATAAGACAGCATGACAGGTGTTACTGTGTATCACATTGACAGGAAATTGTATGTGGCTGGTAAAAATCTTATTACACCTAGCAGCACAAACCCCTCCGTAGACATATTCCTTTCTCTTCCTTCTTGTTGGTATCGTAGTGGTGCCACCCACTACGAGACTTGTATATAATGAACTGCTATTATTTCATAATTAGATTCAGGATCTCTTTGAATGTGATATGCTTTAAGTTTCATTACTGCTTAGAGTACAGAAGGCAAAATCATTGCTCACCAGTTTAAATAATACTCTCGTTTGATCTCTTATGCTTGTGTTGTCATGACAAAATGAAGACTTGATCTAAATTGCACACCATTAAGTCTGTAGCATAATTAAAGTACTATTAACTTGTGCACGATCTCAGCATGGTAACTGAGGAGGAATAACGCCTGTTCCTTTTCTTAGGCCCGCCAACAAAATCGACCGTGTGTGTTAATCAGTGTACACGTAGTTTAAAGTTGGTGTGTTGCATTTGACATTATGGATATTCTGTGTAATAATAAAATCTTTAATCAAGAAAAGTGTTTAATGATCATGAAGGCACAGATTTATCTGTTATCAGTCGTATGCTTAATGCACATTGACCAGAACAAAATGATATTAATCAGTGGGTGGTAATACTTATATTTATATGGGCAAGGATACCAACAGTCCGTTTACTTTGGGACTGATATGAATTGGGCATCATTTCAGTGGTCATCTGATACATTCATGACAATTTATGTAAAGTAAGTGAGTTATATGAATGACTGACTGTTTGTGGTGCTGGAGGATTTATCAGCAGTATCTACATTTGGTTTTTCTAGCTTAAGCTCTCAGAAACCCTGTGAGGATGTCCATTAGACATACAAAGCCCAGTTCTGGTATGTAAGGAATTAAATATGATGAGTGCGATTATAGGAAAATAATCAGTGTGTGGATGGTGTTTTGTAGCTCGATGTGAACAGTTTCCAAAAACAGCATCTGCCAGAAATGTTTCCTTTTATGTCTCATCTGCAAATGGTTACAATTTTGAATTTATTAATAATGATCATGCTTTTTATTCGTTCACTGTTAGATTTAAGTCCATGTTAGGGTCCATACTCCAGAATATCCTTATAACGCCATACAAGTAATAAATGCGAAATGTCTATACAAGTTCCTGTGAATTAGAGTTTATTATGGAGTTGATAATGTATTAGAATCAGCACGGTAATTGAAATCCATCCTTTAATTGTTTCTTTATTTTTATTTATGACTGTGCTACCATTATGGAAGATTAATCAGCACCTTTTGAGGAATTTAACAGTGCTGTAGCATAACTATTAATAACGCCTTAATTTTACGCACCTCACGGAGCAATTGTACATGCTGTGTAAAGGGTGCTTTTTTTAAAAATTTTGATTATTATTATTATTTTCTTGGCACAGTAAAAAGAAGTGCAGTTACATTTATTATAATCTATTTAATTAATTGTCTTAATAAAAATGCTAACGCTGAACTTGGCAGGTTTTGCAGAAGGCATCGGTTAAGAACCGGAGAGAATGTTCCATCTGTACCTAGAGATCTGCTGCTCATGTCGGAGATGGTTCTTCCTCGTTTTATCATCAGCATAATACAGTACCTGAGAGATGGCTACACAGAGTCAGGTGAGGCGCATTAGTCAAATTCTTGTACTTGCAAAACAAGTGTACGTCTGGTAAGCACTGACTCATTCTTTCTTTCTCTCTCTCTCTCTCTCTCTCTCTCTCTCTCTCTCTCTCTCTCTCTTACCTGATAAGACTTCTTTTAATACTTTGGACTGAGCCATGTTGTTACTGTGTTTTTCCAGAATCTGCCACGGACAGAGATCTACAGAAGGTCCTTCAGCAGCTGGAGCCTCAGATCTCTTTCCTAGAAGATCTCACTAAAATGGGTGGGGCCATGCGCACAGTTCTGACAAAGATATTAACCAATCAACAGACCTTCAAGGAACTGAGCATGGGTAGGCATGTCCGTTCAACTAGTTTTGTTTTAATGATGGACCAACACTGCAGGACGAGAGAAATCTTACACATCAACTCTTGCTCTCAACACTATTGCAGAAGTCATATCTGACAAATGCTCATGCTGTGTGATACAAATAATATGGATGCAAAAGAGGCTATTGCTAATTATTTATACATCCATCCATCCATTATCACTGCTCAAACACCAGAAATGAATTTTTTTTTTTTTTCAAGTGTTTATGTTCGTATATCAGGCTTCTGTAATATCATCATCTCAAAGTGCATCCACATCAAAAATATTTGTAATTAATTAAATGAGTTCTCTATACGTCTAAATCAAAAGACTGAAGGTAGGGTGGACATTAATGAGGCGCAGTGTTTGTTATTTATTTTTTTTAATTAATTTATTTTTTTTGTAGGGTATTTACTGGAGCCAGATTTTGTTGTTTCTGTTTGACCACAGGCCAAGAGGAGAATATGTATGCAAAGAGAAATTATGAGAAGTACCTGTCTGCACTCAAGAATTCTGGCCTGGTGTCTGTGGAGGATAAGGGTTTGACAGGGGCAAGTGCAACCGACCCTTCAGCCGGGACTGGGACCGGAGCACATGGCTTACTGGGTAACTCTTCTAACTCTTTTTGGCTGGCTGTTGTGTTTGTTTACAAATGTGTGATGCTTTTCAAATTCTTTCGCACACTTATATTTGGTCTTGTCCTGTTCTTATTTTTTGTTTTAGGGGCCACAGCAGCAGTTATCCCGAATGAGGAGAATAAAGAAGTAAGATTTAAATCGTTTATTTTGTAATGGAACTATAACAGCTTTGAGACAAACACATTTACACAAGACTAATAAGTTGTTGTAATTCACTTTATGTACCGATTATACCACAGCACTTTTGAATTTTCAAGTTCAAGATGATAACTGCATGATAACACCCTGACACTGATTTATTTATTTTTTCCTACAAGAGAACACAGTTGTGATTTAAGAGAAGATGCAGTTTTTTAAAACCGTGGTGCTGTTCATATAAGAAAATATAGACGATATTATTTATTTCATATAAACAGGAGGATCAGGATGGAGGGCAGAGTGTAGGCCAGAGAAAGAGAGTAAAACTGAGTAGCACTACCAAAGGTGAACAACTTCCTCACATTGTATTTACTCAACTATTGTTTTTCATTTCTTCAACTTGGAAAAAGTGGTTTCTGATATTCTATTGTTTTCTTTCTTGTAGATCCATCTATAATGGATATTCTAAAACATAAATGTTTTTTAGAGGAGTTATTGTTTTGGACTATTAAATATGAGTTTCCACAGAAGATGGTTACTTTTTTACTCAACATGTTGCCAGATCAAGACTATAAGGTACATATTTCATACCCAAGCAGTCTGTACAAGTTAGCATTTTAATATTTGTTTTGCGATTATTTTTTTAAAAAAAAGTATATTCCCTCACAGAGTTCGGTAAGTTCAGTTTACTGGATCGCTGGTTCCTTCTTTACATTAAAGTGATTGTTACAACAATGATGTATTAAGTGAAGTGGCTGGAATATTCATAAGCTTTTTAAATTTCCCCTTTTAGATCACTTTCACTAAAACATTTGTTCAGCACTATGCCTTTATCATGAAGACTCTGATGAAGAGCCATGAATCTGACACAATGTCCAACCGAATAGTTCATATCAGCGTACAGCTATTCAGTAACGAGGAGTTAGCACGTCATGTCACCGAGGAGTGCCAGCTGCTGGACATCATGGTCACCGTTCTGCTCTACATGATGGAGAGCTGCCTTATTAAGAGTGAGCTGCAAGGTAAACATGCATGCTGGTCTTAATTGTTGATGTTGAGAGTGGTTATTTTGTGCCTGTAAATATAACATGCAATAAAAAAAATAGGTCTTTAATAGGTAATAAATAAAATAGCTGGTGAATACGTAATTTTACCAAAGACTGGTTAAGGGCATGGAAGTCTGGCAAATCTCAGTGAATGTCATTCTGGTGGCATTTTTTTTGTTGTTGTTGTTGTTTTTTTTTTTTCCCTCCCTAAAACACATTTTGACAAAATAGCTTTAAGAAAAAAAAAAAAAAACCTTTCTAAGGAAAGCTGCACACTTCATGTTGGGTATGGGACAAGTTTATTACTATAATATACTAGTCAGTGACTGATTGTCAGAATATCATGACTGTCAAAACTCTGCATCTGGGTGATGCATGAAAAAGAGAAATGTTTTAGTTTAGGTATTATTTTTTTAAGAATATATTAGGAAAAAATTACACATTTAAAGAGCTCTCCCAGGCTACCACAAGTATAATAAAATAAAACTAGAGAATGCACTTACTAAACCAGGTAAAGTTGATTTTCTGCTTAGTTAAATCACACTTTCTTTTTTCTTTTGTTGTAGATGAAGAGAACAGTCGTCATGTGGTGGTGAACTGTGGTGAAGCCTTGTTGAAGAATAACACCTACTGGCCTTTAGTTAGTGATTTTATTAATATTCTCTCTCACCAAAGTGTAGCCAAACGTTTTCTGGAGGATCACTCGCTGCTCATGCTCTGGATGAGCTTTGTCTCGTTTTTTCAAGGTCAGTTTCAATGTAGTTTCAGTGGTAATGAAATTTCAGTTTTGTTGTGATACGCTATTATACCTGGATTTGTTTTATTATAAATCAACATGAAATTGGTAATAAGCCCTTAATTGCATTTTAACACAACAGTGCATGCATTTACATCTGTGCTTAGTTTATAACTAATGGGACTGGAGCAGTGCAATACTAGCAGGGTGGCACGGTGGCATAGTAATGAGCACGTCCATCTCACAGCAAGAAGGTCCTGGGTCTGAGTCCCAGGCTTGGCGATTCTGTGTGGAGTTGGCATTTTTTTTCCCGTGCTTGTGTGGGTTTCCCCTGGGTGCTCAGGTTTCCTCCCACAGTCGGAAGGCATGCATGTTAAGCTAATTGGTGAATGGTTATGTGTATGTTGGCCCTGCAGTGGATTGGTGAACTGTTCAAGATATACCATGCCTCCACCGAGTCAGTTGATATAAGCTCCAGCCTCCTTGCAACCCTAGTAGGAGTAAGCGGTTCAGCCAATGAATGAATGATTTATGTGCTATGTTATCACAGAAAACAGTTATTTGCTGAAGGATAAATAGTGCCTGAGCTCGAACATGGCAGGAACACTAGAGATGGAACATTGACTATTCAGCAATGTTCACTGAGCCTGAGGTGAATAATTATTTTAATAAACGCTACACAGAAACATAAAGGCAAACAAACAAGATTTTTATAGTTTATTTTTGCATTTTTAATTGAGTCAAGCATTACCAAGTGTGCAGGGTAGATAATCGAGCAATTATTGTAGGCATGATCTTGAGAATTATTTGGGCAAGGATATGGATAACACCCTCTTAGATTGAATGATTCTCCATTTCCCATTATTCATTTAAAGTATTTTTATTCAAGTAGGCAGTAATGTTGCTATGTTGCATGTGCCATAATCATCCAACTTATTTGATGGCATTTATGCAATAATTCGGTTATCCCATGAACATGATGCAATACCAAAAATTATTTGATGACTTTCCACAAATCAGAAATGGGAAAATCTGTTGAAATAATACGTTTATTATTCATACAAAATATTTTCTCATTTGTGATTGGTAGAAAGCATTTAAATCTTGCTTCTGTGAGCCGACTTATCCATCAACATCACTGAATAAGTTAAAAATATTAATTCATTCATTTTCTAGCTGCTTTATCCTAATTAGGGTTGTGGGGAGGCTGATGTCTATCTCGGCTGAGTCTGGGCGAGGACTGGGTACACCCTGAACAGCTGGCCAGACCATTGCAGGGCCAACACACATACAATCATTCACACTCATGTGCGTGTTTTTGGACTGTTGGAGAAAACCAGAGTACCCAGACGAAACCCACGCAAGCACAGGGAGAACATGCTAACTCCAGACAGACACGCCCAAGCCCAGAAATCGAACCCAGGACCTTCTTGCTGTGAGGTGAACAGGCTAACCACTAGGGCATCGTGCCGCCAAAATTGAAAATATTTTAAATGAATAATAAAACATTTAAAGTATTTGGCTTTTGTATTATGTGGGGAATTAGTCGGATATCGGAGGGTGTTAACCGCCTCAGTAGGTAAAACCCCCTTAATCCAGATAATTCTCCATGTCATCACCTCATTCAATAATTGCTTATTATTCTGAGCAATTAACCTTCAGAATGTGTCATTTGTATGTGTATACACATTTTTTGGAAATGTAGTGATCTGTTTGGTATGCTACTTTGGGATCATTATTCCGAGTGGATAATTCTTGAATCAAAATGAGAGACACAATTTGTCCTGGCCACTCAAGCAGGCAACGTCCTCATACTTGTGCTTTAAAATGAAAGAATAATAAATCATAAAAAAATGTGTTTTTCTTGTAGTACATTCAAAAATTTTTAATTAATGTGCAAACACACCTTTACAGAGCCGGTTTTCTTCAGTATTCATGTAGTATGTAGACTAACTTCTGAATGATAATGCTAAAATCACACCCATAGCACATACGGAGCTCATGCGGTGCACACAGCTCACGGGCACGGTCTCTGTCTCAATTAAAATATGCAAATATAAAGTATAAACATCTTGTTTTAGTCTGTTTTTCTTGAATATCATTGTAGTTTATACTCATATTTTGAATTGGTGTGCAAACACACATTTTATGTAACTGGTTTTCTCATGTATCCATATAATACAGTACGTAGCCTTCTAAATTCTGCTAAAACACTCCGTAGAGCCTATTACCTCACCAGTCTCTGTCATAGTTAAAATATGTAAGTAAGCTGCTAAAATCTTGTTTTCTACCAGGCTTTTCTTTGTTTCTTCATACTTCTACCAAAACTCTGGAAAGGGCTTAAAGATTTTTATTCATTTATTATAATTTTTTTTTTTCAAAGGCGCTAGTCTAGTATTGATATACTAACACCATTATGCACCTTAAGCTCGGTGGATGTCTCATAAATTAATATTCCACTTAATGTTCTGTCTCTGGGGAACATTCTGCAGCAGCCACCTCGCCTTTATTGCATAATTGTTAATCATCCACCTGCAAACTCAGGAGAATGGATGAATAAAAAAGGTATTTGTGTGTGTGTGTGTGTGTATGCATGTATACACACCCACTGATTATTCATTTGCTTTTACAGGCTTTTGCACCTGTTCCACATATTTACAAATTGTCTCAATCTCACTCCAATTCCATATGTGTGTTTGTAGCCCACATTAATGGATTGTTATCCTATTTTGTACATTATGTGGCTTCTTCTTTTCTTTACAGGAATGAATCTGAACAAGAGGGAGCTGAACGAGCATGTGGAGTTTGAATCACAGACATATTACGCGGCTTTCGCTGCTGAACTAGAGGCCTGTGCTCAGCCCATGTGGGGGCTGCTCACACACTGCAAAGTCAAAGTAATGTCCTGATTGGATACTGTTGCTCTATTTTAAATGCTTTTTAACCTGCTCCTTTTGGAAGGCATTATTCACCCTGGCAATCATGTCCCATCTCTTGTAATAAGCCAGTTGTATATATTTTAATCGATTAACACAATTCAGAAGTGAAACAAAGAGCCATGGTTTGTGTTCAGGATTATGTGGTTTATGTGATTGATTTGTTGACAGGAAACACAGGAATACACAAAAACAGTGGCACGCTACTGCCTAGAGACATTACAGATGTGGTTTGATGCCATTGGCTTTGTTGATGAGGTGTGTCATTTAATTTTATATTCAGTGTTTATGTTCATTACAGTGTTGTTTCTATTGTAGAATGATGGTTGACCTATTTATGCACAGGTCAGGAGTTTATTCTCTCCTTTTTGTTTTCTCTCTCTCTCTCTCTCTCTCTCTCTCTCTCTCTCTCTCTCAATCAGCCGGCTCCGAATCAGTTAACATTTCATTTGCCATTACATCGCTATTATGCCATGTTCCTTAGCAAGGTAACCAAATTTAAAATTGTCAGTGTTTGCGTACAAATGACATCAAACAACATTAATTTACTTCTCTATGGAGATACAAGTATTCTGCTGAGTTGGTGCTTATTATAAATAGTCTTTTAGAAAATCTGATATGATCCATATTTCTCAGGCTGTGAAGTGTCAGGGACTGGACTTGGACAGTCTCCTTCCTGATCAGGAAATGCTGATGAAGATTATGGTGCATCCTCTTCAGATACAGGTAACTTGACACTTAGGGCTTGGATAGATGCTCAGCAGGAAGGTCTGTTCTCTCACTCCATGTACCACCAGGTGACAAATTAGAGGAAAAGCCAACAACTAGGGTGTGGAGGCCATGTAGTGTATCTCAGCTAGTGTTGACTAAATTACTGATAGAGGTGAGCTTGCTTTGTACTGATATCATCAGAGCCTTGTTGGTCAATAATTTAAGCAGCATGTAGATGCTACTCGATTAGTGAAAAAAGAGACAAGTATCTCCATTTGAAATCTACTTATTTCCGAGTGTGTGTATGTGTGCTCACTGTTTACGTGTGCAGCATAGCAACAAAACAAAACAAAAAAAAACAAAATTAGTTGGTTGGGGTTTACAATCCCAAAAATGGGCATGGACAAGGGCATTTTTAGATTGGTGTAGTAGTGCTTCACCTTTTAATGTCTTTCCTACTAAGGACAGATTCCTGCTGTCTCTTTGACTGTCCCTCAAGAAATAGTGTTGTGTTCCTCTTATTTAAAATGCTGTAGCAGATTGGGAAAATGCTTCTCAGACAACTGGATAATAGGGGAGTGTGTGTTGTAGAACAGCTTCACACTGTGTAATGTTGTGATGCCTGTGCTGTTTGTAACGTGTTCATTAACTGATTGCAATGTGTTTGTGTTTCTGTGTGTAGGCATGTCTGTCTGAGATTCACAGTAACATGTGGGTGAGGAATGGGTTACAGATTAAAGGGCAAGCTATGACGTATGTTCAGTCGCACTTCTGCAACTCTATGATTGACCCAGACATCTTCCTATTACAGGTATTACTGTATAATTATAATACTGTTGATAAAGCTCTGTTCTTTACCAGCTCTGTCTTTTACATTGGCAAAATGATGTCAATTGGCTATCTGTCAACTTCAAAGTTTTGTGCTGAGATCTTTCGTACATCATATTATTGTAGCTTAGATCATGGTGTTCTTTTACTTGGAATGCCATGAAACACAACAAGTTACTCAGAAAGTAGCCACTCTGTATAAAACACTACAGCGTGCTTTTTAGGTGAAATGAAGCACTTTGAAATCTTGATTTTTCTCAGCTCATCATGAAAGTGTTAAGTGATGGGTGACTGTTTAGCAGAACAGGTCATAAACAGACAAGAGCACATCACCTGGTTCTGGGCCTGCTGTCATACAACCATTTAGAAAAAAATCATCCTGTCTCACAATGATTTAAGAATCCTTTAAAAAATTCCAGGATCTAGAATTTAATTTGGATCATCTCCAAAATCTAACAGACTCTTCCTTGTCCAAAGCCCCACCTTTGGTAGAAATTTCAAGATATATTCTTGTGTGATCCTGCTACCAAACACAGATGCAGGCAAAAACAGGTGGAGGTAGAGAGATAAGTGTTTGGTTTGGAGTACTGAGTGAGCGGTAACGGCTGTTATGGTTGTTTAACTATGGTTAAATGATGTTGAATAAATGGGTTACTAGGTGTCCAGATGGCATATTTTTTGTGGTGTTTTATTACAGAGAAATTCAAAAGCTTTTTGTGCTTTAGTACTTTTTTAGCTCATTCGGCCATAACCCGATGAGCTTATGCTGTAGTGTCCGTCCACAATTTTCAAAATGCCTCTTTTCCTTTTATTTCTTGACTGATTTTTGTGTATTTTAACTGATCAGCTTTCAAACTTCTACACAGAATTTTAAAATTCATTTATTTTGCAAATTTATGCAAACTTTTTCAAATTCCCAAAAGTGCTTCTCCTTTGTTTCTTGACCAATTTGTATTCTTTTTGCTTCATCTGATAGAGCTAGGTGGGCCACTATAGTGGTCAGCTCCATGCATTCTTCTGTTCACTTCTATTTCCACTTAACACGTACTTTCCCGCCTCTTTCTTCTTGCCTTCAGATTTAAAAATGTTTCTAGAAATCTACCCATCATCTTTGTTCTCATGAATACATTAATCAAATGCAGTATGACACAAATAAGTATAATTCTGTGAGGCTTGTTTGTGCAAATATTCAGTCAAATACCATGCACTTACTGAAAATGGCAGAATTTTATCTTGTACGGGCGCCGGATGAGCACTGTCATTGACGTTCTGGTTTAGCAGTCACTGTTTAATACATAACAAATATGCACCATTGAGTTTGTGTAGTGTTTCATATGCACACAGCCCTGCAGAATAACAGCCACTGGAGTTCTTTTATCACTGTGTAGAAATAAAATTAATGAAACAACATTTTTTTTTTCTATCCCCCAGGTGTGTGCATCACGACTAGATCCAGACTACTTTATTTCTTCAGTGTTTGAGAGGTGTGACTCAGATGCTTCTGCATACTTCCACTGCTCTTTCTGCTTTGCCATCCATTGTCCTGTGTTGTGAAAGATCATATACTTTATTTCATGTTATTTCTTAGCAAGACTGCACATTTTTTATTAAAATGAAATCATGGGCCACACTCTTTTCCAGTTAAAAGATTTCTTTTATGCATGCATGCCAGGTATAAAGTAGTGGACTTATTGACGATGGCATCACAACACCAGAATGCAGTGCTGGATGCAGAGCAGGAAAGACCTATGTTAGAGGGGGCTCTCACTTTCCTCGTCATACTGTGCAGCCTTCGTGTACACCTGGGTTGGTATTACTGTGCCCTAGTGCTATCTATAGACCATGATTTTTCTGGATACAAATATTTTTTGTGTTTAAGATTTGAAATTGATTTCTTATTTTCAATAGCATTTGTTCATAAGGTCAGGTCTGCTTATAAAATGAGCCAATGTTTCATCAAATTTAAGTTTGGCACATGTGTATGATTGGGTGAGAGTGCATTTACATTTTTTCATAATAGTTATACATAGCTCTTGATTCAAAGTTAAAGAAAATAATCCACTGGTAACTATTGTTACGTTGTATGATGATTAATCAAATAGTTTGTACTGAATTTGTTAATATGACATATTCAGATGTGGATCTTTTTTAATATTTTTTAGTTCTTCAAGTGATTAGTATGTGCAATTATGTGCAAGAGTTGCTGTTTAATATGTGCATTATGTACACATGGCAGACCAGGTGTAAAAATCCTGTAGAGATGATAACAGCTTATTTCCTAATTCTATAACTATAACAACAACATTTTCTAAACACTACGGAATGCAAAAACAGTGTTGCTTTTGGGCATTCTGCTTTTCAGCGATGTAATTTCTTTCAACATTTAATTTGTTTGTTCAGAATGGAAACCAGACTTGGCTATGTTTTATGTAATGATAAAGTAAATCACTAATAAATGTAACCAGTAAAAGTAAGAATTAAGAATGTAACCAATAATTATAGATGGTATACCTACAAACAAATTTAAATCCTGAGTAGGGGCCAGTTTCTCTCATTTTCTCTTTCTCCCTTGTTAGGCATGACTGACGATGACATACTGAGAGCAGAAATGGTGTCACAGTTATGTATGAATGACCGCACACACAGCTCTCTTCTTGACCTTATATCCTTTTCTACCTACTCTTTCTCTAATTCAGTTGTTACTTATATAGTCATTTTCATAATGAACATGATTACCTACGAAATTCTGGATGTTGTTTTCACTGCGTAAAGATCAAACCCGAGATGACATTTGCCACAAAACTTCCCCAGATTCATGTAAGATTAAAGGATATGAAAAGTTTTTAGTATGATCACGATTAATAGCTTTAATACGCCATTTCTTAAAGTCCACGTCACGTGAATACCATGGGCGGGGTCAAAGGACGAGAGGGATAAAAGGCATGGTACATGTAATGCTATATGCATTGTCTTTTTAGATTTCAACTAAACAACAGCAGTTTCCAGAGTTAAATTAGACATTTTACACCAGTTTGTGATTGCATAGTCACATACATATACCAGTGAAATGGTGGACAACAAATGGGTAATGATTAACCACGGTTCTATTGTTTACATTACAAATAAATTAATAAAAAGAATCTGACAAATCACAAACTGTGGGTTTTGTTTACACATGCATAGGTGACACTTGTATTCTGATTTCTGGTCAGCTGTACTTAAATTTGTTTTCATATAATAACTTGATGTCATTTACTGATTAGTGCATATATCCCGTACTGTATGGATTTACTTAACTGTGCACATGTATGCAGTTTATGGGACTGTTGTATCTTGATCTTTTAACACTGTGAACAGTTTAAAAAAAAAAAAAAAAAAAAAAAAAAAAAAAAAAAAGGACTATTTTTATCGCATGCTTATTTACTAAATCCAAAGTCAAGTCCTCATTCACATCAGCCATGACACTGTCATGGGAACAGCTGTTTGTTTACTTGTAGGTTTAGAACCCGTCATCAGTTCAGATGCTTTCTCTCTATGAACAAAATTACACACAAGTTACCAACCAACATGCATACACAAATTCAACACACAATTATTCTCTGTTTATTCGCAGATATAATGAAAGCTAATTATGCGACCCTGTTCTTACAGCAGTGCTTTTATCCCTCTTGGGATAAAATCCTATGACACGGAAGTCGTTCACGCCAAACAAATACGGCAACAATTATTTACGAAAAGGCTTATAGTCATTAGAGCCAGTGCTTTGTTTGTTGAATTAAGCTTGGATTTTTCCTGTACCCCTTGTGTTGTGATTACTCTGGATTTTTATGCTACTCCTTAACAAATATTGCACATCCCTGAAAACCCAAACCCTAAGAGTGGAATAATGCCTGGCAGTTGTAGCTTTGAGGAGATGCTGTCTGCTGTGGCTGATTTTAAAGCTCCAGTGTCTGAGCCTGGTGGCTCCATGCAGCAAGGCATGTACACGCCCAAAGGTGAGTGACCTGTGCTGCTGTCTGCTGTGCATGTTTGTTTTTTTTGTGTGTGAGAGTGGCCATAAGGACAATTTTGTTGGAAAAGCCTACTCTTTACGAAAATCAGCAATGGTTGTTTTACATGCGACAGATAGTAAGAGACATGGCTGGCATTTGATAACCCAGTTAGTTGCACTGGGGGGACAGCAGTGACAGTAGTGACTCGGTGATGGTGGGGCTTGAACCCCCAACCTTGGGATCAGTAGTCGAGCACCCTGCCACTGTGCCACCACTGCCCAGAAACTGTATTTGTGTTATGTAAAACATTTCCTTACAGTATAGTTTGTGTTTCTCTTTGTAAGAGAAGGTAGAAGGGACAGATTTCACCAAAAATAAGTGAATATCGTGTATGTTGTTCCTGAAATAGTTTGCATGTCTAAAGATAAAATAGGCAATGATAAGCGTATTTTCTTAGAATGATTTCATTGTCTATAAACCATTTGAAAAAGTCGGTAATGGGAATAAAAATGTCATTCCTGATCTATTTCTGGCTACTTTGATTGCTCAGTGGTTAAAGCTTTGGGTTACTAATCAGAAGGATCTTGAGCATGGTTATATATATTCCCTGCTTCAGAGAGCTGCTTTAATTATATAAAAAAATTATATACTGTGCCTTAATGTTTTTCACAAAGGATTTTTCTTCTTGCTTCTTTGGCGTAGCATTTCACCCATCAACCTCATGATGGCACTCCTGTTCCATTAAAAGCTCTGCCAGGGATAAAATAGTTCCTGCCATTTATTCTTCCCAGACATGTGTTTAATGTGTTTTAATGGCATTTGCTGGGTTTGTTTAGCGGAAGTGTGGGAGAAGGAGTTTGACCCCATCATGGTAATCCTGCGCACCGTTTACCGGAGAGACGTCCAGTCAGCAATGGACAGATACGCAGCATTGTGAGTGACCTTTTCCAGTCTCCATAAAAATATTTTTTTGGTTATAAATAGCTCATGGCTGTTGTTAAAGCCTTTTGCTCTCTGGGTATATTAGAGAACTTTGTTCCATTAAGATAAATTGTCTGTGTTAAAGTAGAAGCTGGAACATACAGCCTCTCCGTGTTTTTGTCTTTGAGAAAATGTGCATGTGAGGGTCAGTGGCAGATACAGGTGCCTCCAGTTAGAGCCAGGGCAGGAGCAATCAGTAGATCAAGTCCAAAGTCGAATAGGCCTGAGTGAGTCCTGCTGTATGAAAGTCAGTTTAGAGTCTCTTATAGACGAATGTTAAGGTCTAGGTTCAGATGATAAGGCAAGGTTAATTTCTTACAGATCTCAGCATGATGGGAGCTCTCCAAATGCAGTACAACATTTTGAAGCTGGTCAGGGTTGTGTGTGTTTTTTTTAAAAAAAAACGTTTATGTCTAAAGAAAGCTGAGTACAACGAACCCAATGTTCATCAAATCAGTGCAAGAATTATTTCAAAAACATGCTAAAAAACATGTCTCCATGGTAAATATGACTTGCCTCAATATGATTCCTTACCATGCAATGCCTGATGCAGTTTGTTTTGTCAGAGCGAGACTTGCCTCTGTGCTCTACAATGATACATTACCTGTCAGGAGAGCAAAATGTTTCATATCCCACAGCCCTTCTTGCTCAACTGGGATCAATGTCATTTTAAAAACCATTATACCCTTTTATGATATTAATAAAGTTTGATCAATTGTTCAGATGCATTGTTAAATTAGTAAATTGTTTTGTGATCAATTGGTCAAGCCTACATTTACATTGAGATGCTTCTTTCAGGGGCACTGCTGCAATAAATATTATTTATTCATCACTTTTTTGGTTGAGTGATTTTCTTCACCTCATATTGAATGACCTTTCAGTAACCTTTACCTACTGATCCCTACTGAGCAGTTGGTTGTGTTCTGAATGCAGTTTGAAGCAGTCGGGTATTCACACTGGTAATCCTTGGCCCCCGTATAAGGAGAGGACGCCCCTGCACCCTTGTTACAGAGGACTAGTGCGTCTGCTGCATTGCAAAACTCTCCATATCGTCATCTTTACTTTGCTGTACAAGGTGCTCGTCTTTTAAGCTCATTCATATATTTAGTATAATTTATTATATTTTCCTGATTAATTGTTTACTGATTCACTGATTTGAGTTATTTATATACATTTTTTTTTTTTTTCTATCTTGTTCAGATCTGGATGGACCATCAGAACATGTCAGAGCATGTGCTGTGTATGGTGCTGTATCTAGTTGAGCTAGGTTTGGACAACCATGCACAAGAGGAGAAGGAGGATGAAGTGAGTGATATTCTGCCTGAAATTTCTGGAAGCATTGTTCTCAGTGACCTTTTCCCAGAACTTAGAGTACAGATGTTCTTTACATAAACCCTCTATATATTACAATTTGAGATAAGCAGTAAATATGCATGCAGAATAATTGTGGTGAACTTTAGACTAGGCTTGTACATTGTTTTTGCCTGAATAGCTTTTTGAAATGCCCTTTTCATTTGCATCACCATCATATCCTCAGCATAATTTGTGCTCAGATACTTTATGCCAAAATAGTGCAGTCAGCAGTGATGTATGGACTATAGCTACCACTTTCGTTAACAGTACTGGGACTTGTTATTCATGCTTGCTGTATGTTTAAACCTCTGCTTACATTAGATCCAATTCACAAATCCTAACCTAAAGACCCAGAGGATTCTTCATTTATCTATATATTCCTCTCTTCAGCGTTTAGAAAAAAGTATATCCGCTTCATGATTTGTTTGTCCTCTGCTGAAGGAACCGTGCATTGAGGAGCATTGCCATGACAGCTGGTTCCCTGGCACCAGCCTGCTTTCCAATCTGCACCACGTCATTAACTTTGTGCGAGTACGAGTGCCTGAGACAGCCCCAGAGGTGGAGAGAAAAAGAGAACGGGAGCGAGAGAGGGAAAGGCAGAGAGAGACGCCTCCCAGCACTAGCACTGACACTTCAACGTTCGGACAGGTCAGCGAAACGAATTTAACTCTGGTTATTACGCAGTACTGCAAACCTCGGGATGACTGATGATGTTTAAGTCTTTAGCTATATAATGATAGCATATATTATCTTTAATTTAATGTTTAACAAGCATGAAATATTGTTGTGTAACTCAGTGGTTCATGAAGTGGGGGTCCAAAGGTGCTCAGGGGTCTTTTCAGTATAGGCCCCCCATTTTTGATTGGTCACTTGAAAAGAATGGATTTAATCCAAACTTCAACAACTCAAACACTCGTAGGTATATAAAATAATGTAAAAATAACCTCACCGATCATTTAATAAATTGTAAGCCAAGGAAAAGATAAGTCTAGAAATAAAACTCCATGTTTTTCACAACTTCATTATATATACAAAATATGCATGTATATTTTTAATAAATCTAATATTTAAATTGTTAGAAATTTCAGTTTAAAATACATTTGTATTAATTGGGTCCCTAACTCAAGAAGATTGCATGTTTTAGTGTGTTTTAAGTGGTTCCGCTCACTTTCATTCCACAGAGCTCCAGAAGGCTGACAGGGAATTGGAGAGAGGTAGCTGGATTTGGAAATGACTGGCATGGACTTTGGAATGATTTGGATTGTTTGGAAGTGTATAATGAACGAGATTCAAGTGTGTGAGACAGTTTGCAGACTTAATGTTTTGGATGCAGAGGCTGAGCATTGAATGATGTAATGTTTCAGTCACATTTATTTACAGAAGTTGCTCTTCTCTTTTACAAGGGTTTCTCTTCTAAAAGGCACTTAATGGAGTAATAAACATGCGTGTTGTTTATTACATTGTCTTGTGGTTGTTGAAGCTGCAGTACTCGTCATGTGAAATGTCTTTCTAGAGTGTGTGTTCTGCATTTGTGCAATTGTGAAATATAGTGTGTGTATTTTGTGGTTGCCTTCTGGAGTTTTGTGGCTCCCGCCTTTAGCAAACTAATAACATGTGTAATGTTAAGCTAATAGTTGTGTGTTTGCTTTTTTGCCATGTGAGATTGAATGCCTTTCTGAGGAATCTGTGTGGTGTGTTGCAGCTGTAACTAGCAGGCAGGGGAACTACTCATGTTTTTTCATTTATTTCACATGAACATTGTGTTACATGTAATGGGCAGGTCATTTTTACTGGGCGTACAGTATAATAAAGCACAAATTTAGAGTTTTCACAAGGGGAACTCTGCTGGTACCCCACAGAGTAAAAAGAGAAAGAAATAAATGTGACTTAGAGCTGGGTGATTCGGCTGACACACCCATACAGAAGAATAAAAAATTCGGATTTCGATTAATATATATTTAACAACTTTAACCATTTTTTTTTTAGGGTGCCAGGAGCAACTAAAGTAAAAATTAAGCATGCATATATATATATATATATATATATATATATATATATATATATATATATACAGCCAACAAT
>JAQMYF010000012.1:33317283-33353382 GCA_030014195.1 Neosilurus mollespiculum | reverse complement strand
TTTGGCATGAACCATATTTCTGCACTTGGCCCAATCTTAATTTTTCACCTTGATCCAAGTAAAATTCTTCACATTGAAGTTTTGGAACCAAAGTAATATATTTAATTTTAATCAAACTAATGTATTTACATTGAACCACATTAATATGTTGGTATTCACAACAGTTAATTCATTGGCATAGTGAAATTATATTTTTACATTTCATTTAACTTTGATTCAAAAATAATTTGCATTTTCCATCTCACACTCTACAACACACTAGAAAAACACTCAGCCAACAGGTTTTTTCAAAGTCATTTATTCCTCAGAGTAAAAAAGGTACAAAACGTGGCAGCACGTTCAGACAGACTGAAATACAGTATGAAACAGGTCAGTGCTGCTGCATATGAGAGCTATAAGACAAAAGAAAATTGATGGCTTACCAAGCAAATGAAATAGGGAAAACATATTAATGGGCCACAAGCTTATCCGATCTGAACTTTAAATTAAATATTTATTTCTTGAGAATGAATTTGTGTCCCTACCCTGTTTGAGTATCTGTTTCCTAAATCACTGGTAGTATTTTTTTTGACCATTGATATTTCAAGCAGTTTCTGAAAACAGTATTAATGACTGAGGAATTTTGAGGGCTGATTTATTATTTACACCATGGTGTATTGGGTAGCACTTCCACCACGCAGGGAAAATGTCCTGGGTTCGAGCCCAGTGTGTTTCTGTGTGGAGTTTGCATGTTCTCCACATGTTTGTGCTTGCATGGGTTTCCTCCTGGGTGCTCTAGTTTCCTCCCACAGTCCAAAGACATACACATTAGGATAATTGGATTTTCTTAATTGCCCTTAGGTGTGAGCATGAAAGGTTGTGTGTTTGTGTTGGTTCTGTGATGGACTGGGAAGCTTTGTTTAGGGTGTACCCTGCCTTCACCCTAATTCAGCTGGAGTGGGCTTCATCCTCCCTGTCAGGCTAATAAAGAAAACTGTTTGGAAATGAAATGAATTTTAACATGTACTCTGTGCTTAGTTTTATGTGATGTAAATTAGGCAACAAGGCCAGACTTCCTGGATTTTCCTTTGTGGGAAATGGTTTTGTGTGCAATATTTTAATGTTTTTGTTTTTCCTGCTTGTTTCTCCATCAGAACTTGCGCGAAGCACAGTTGTTCAGCCTGGTGGCAGAGCGCAGGAGGAAGTTCCAGGAGATTATAAACCGTAATAACCGTGAGGCGAGCCAGTCTGTACGGCCCAAGTCTTCACGCTTGCTACCCCCAGGGTCTCCTCCTCAGATGGTCACTGAGATTCTAGAGATACGGGAGAGCATGCTGTCCCTGCTGGTCAAACTACACCAGAAACTGTCAGCCAAGCAGAATTCACTGACTCCGAGCTGGCTGGAGGAAGCTGAGCCAACGCACCATACACATGGAGACGGAATCACTGCTATCGAGAGGATCTTGGCCAAAGCCGCATCACGCAGCAGACATAGCAAAAGATGCCTACAGGAGATTTGTGGCAAAGTGTGTCCACCTGTTCCTCCTAAAAAGAACAGCCCAGGAGACAAGAAGAGCCTGGATAAAGAAGAAAGGTGGGTCTGTACTAAGGGTACAACTGTACAATTACTTACCTAGGTTTTTTTTTTTGATAAAATATTTGCTATTTTCAACCTGAAGATAAATAATAAATGTAATGCAGTGAATATTCATTAAGAGAAAATCTAAATCTTCTGCCTTAGTAGGTCTGTGTAATTTCTGAAGCTGAACAACATTGCTGATTTGTCTTTGATTTGCATTTGATGTAAATAGATTTGCTTATTTCTTTTCCCCCAGCAGGAACCCCAGCCCACCCGAAGTTTACCTGTGTGCATCAGAACAATACTATAATTTCCACTTTTTTCTTTTTTTCATAAGCACTTTTTTATGTTTGTCTCAAAAATGTAACTTTGGATCACATCATCTGTGCCTGAATGTATATTATAACATGTTGCCCAGATATTTGGTATTTCTCAGAGATCATGGTTGTGGTGGAAGTGTGGTAATAACTGCAGCATTTAGTTTTCCTGATTTTGCCTGTTGCAAACTGTTTCCTTTTTGCCTGTTGTTCCTGCTGCTGTCCTTGATTGATTGGACCTGCATTTACCACATTTTAGTGGATAGACTCTCCATCTGATTTTCCCTTTCTAAAGGTGATGGAACAGCCTATAAGTCTTCCATTAGCACCTGTTATTATGAGGCACGCGCCACCTAGAAGTCAAGACAAATCACACACCTACACGTTAGCTGATAGTTACCATGGCAATAGTGCTTGGCTGTGGCACTGGACCATGCATTTTTCAGTGTTGCATTTTTGTCATTGATGCTCTCAGTGGCAGCAACTGAAGTGTGTCGTGTCTGTCTGCACTGCTTCATGACTTTTATTAAGCCACTCTCTTGGATACCTGTAAAAGTAGACAGTAGTTGGACGTAGCCAATTTCTGATGTTTAGCTATCTCTCATTGAGAATGATTAGCAGCTGTTGATCCAGGAGGGGCTAATTATTGGTGGTGATTTCATATCATGTCCTACCAAACATAATTTGCAGGCTGCCACCAAGGAAAAATGGATATCTATGCATTGTATATTTGCTGTCCACAGTGTTGCATATAATCTTACCAGTGCTGCTGATAACTCCACCCACTGCGTGATTTTAAAATGGGGTTGAAGGCAAGGTATAAACACCTGTGAATGATGCATATTTGATAATAAGTATGGTCTCCATAGGTAATGCAACAACATATAAGCCTTTCGTTAGTGCATGTGGGGTCCTGGGGTGGGACTCCCACCTCTGATTAAGTGGTGTAAAAATTACTAAATAAACATTTCCTGGTGTAAAGAGGTACCAAGTGGTCAACTATACGTCAGCATGGGCCGTGCAAGGGTTAGAATGATTTTAACCAGTAAATAGTAATTTATGCCATTGTCAGCCTACGCAATTCTTTTGTAATGGAAATGGTTAAAAAGAAAAATTTCAATATTAACACCAGCATTGATGTTTTTCATCACAGAACAGCCATTTCATTAAATTTATGGCCCAGAAAGCACATTTAAGTGTTCAGTCCCTCTGTTAAAAATGGACACTTTACCTGGTTTTATTGGTTAATGTTTTATTGATGTACGCTTTATTGACTCTTCTTTCCACTGTCTCAGGCGGCAGAGGGCCAGGGAGAGACAGCAGAAGCTACTGGCTGAATTTGCCTCCAGGCAGAAAAGCTTCATGGAGACAGCCATGGATGTTGGTAAGCATAGTAATTTCTGTAGTATTGCTGCCTTTGAAGCCAGTCAGTGTGTCGAGTTGAAATAAAAGCAGTTGGGGTGGTTAAACTGCACTTCTTAATCTATATATGAATAATGGATTATTTCAATCTGCTATTCGTAATGTTGGCCGACTGTTGTTCCCATATCGAGCCACATTCATGATGGTACGTGTTTGCAGTCACAGTAAACTTGTCGGAAATCACTGAATAAAAGTGCTTCAATGGGAGCAGTAAGTACACAAGGTGACATCATTTTGCTTCCCAGTCCTAGTAAGCGTGAATGTACGAGTGTGTGTGCACGCATATCTTTCTCAGGGGGGTAACGGCTCACTGATTGAGGGGACAGCAGGTCAGAGTGCAAACAGTACTGTAGACACAGAGGGACTGACCCCATGTGGATTTGTTAAGGGCTGAATAATGTTGCTTTTCCGCACTTAGCAGCACTAAATGTAACTGTGTGTCATGGTATCGAGAGCGCCATGTATATATTATGAGTTCCAAGACTGTGGAATGGTACAGGCAGTGGGTTTCTTGACATTACTTGAAAATTCCCCAGTGATAATTTAGTCCATTATGTCTCAGTTTCTTGTGTACCAATGGAGTCCAGCTCTTCTTGGGTTTGATAATTATTGATGAACTAAATGGCCTGTAATAGGACAGGTAAAGCACAGATGTCGAGTGGATGACCCAATAGATGTTCTGTTAAAATGAATTAATCTGAGCACTAAGGGCTTTATCAAAGGACCAATTATTTGCAAGGGTGGGATTTGTAGAGCTGAAGCAGAATAGAATTCATTATTTTTGTATTCATTTGTGTTCTGTTTAGAGATTTGCTTGATTCATTTCCTCCAATAGCAGGAAAACAAGTGTTTACCTGGCAATAAGATTTCATATGAAAAATTGCCTTTAGTGCCATCATTGGTACCCCGTCTGACATTGACCCACTGTGTGTATGTGCTTTCCATCTTATTGGAATGAAAAATCATCACTACTACTCAACCACCCTTTCTCTGCCACTGACAGAAAAGGTCAAAGAAAATCAATATTTGAAGGGGAAATTTGCCAAGGTGACTCGATCAAGCACATCTGTACAAACACTGTTTACACACTCTGTGCAGAGGTGATTGTTTTTCTTTTTTTTAATCTGAGAAATTAAAACAGAAACGTGAATTGAATAGGAGACTTGCATTTGAGTTCAGACCCAGAACCTGAACATGGAAAAGGTTTCAAAGGGCCTGCGATTGATTTGGAGACCTGTTTGTGGTGTACAACTTGGTTCCAACTTGTGCATGACCCTCACACATAAGCAGTACAGATGGTGGGGTTATAGATGGATGGGTTTTATTTTATTTAATTTTCCAAGCTGCTTTATTCTTTATTATGGCCGCAGGGAGGCCTGAGCGCATCCCAGCCGACTTTGGGTGAAGGCAGCGTGCATCCTGAACAGTTTTCCATTACAGGGCCAACAGAGACACATAACCATTTACACTCACATCTGGGGATAATTTGGAACAACCAATTAGCCTAATGTGCATGTCTTTGGCCAGTAGGAGGAAACCAGAGTACCCAGAGAAGACTGTGCAAACTCCACACAGAACCTTTCTTTAGAAAGACTGTCTTGTGCGAGGTGGAATATACCAACACACCATTGGGAGCCCGGATAGATGGTTTCATATTTATGTTTTGGGACTTTTGTCATAGATGTTTGTTTATGTCTGATTTCTGTCACACTTCACACACTCGTTCTCTTGCTATGCTATTAAGAGAATTTTTTTTTTTCTTCACTGTTCTGATTGTGTACATTGCTTTGTCAGTGCTTTGTGTGAATTAGAATCATGTTCTCCAGGTCCGTGCACATTTGGTCTTTTGATAAGCCTTGTTCTTGTGTGTGTGTGTGTGTGTGTGTGTGTGCGTACATGTGCACACGGCATCAGAAATGGCTTTTTGTGAGATTGCCCCAGGCCCACACTGTCACATTGACTTCCAAACAAAACATTTTTTCCCAGCTGTCTTGCCCCCTAAAGCAATAAATCAATCCAACCACACTGGCATTTGTTGCCCTATGTTATAATTGAATCGAACACATTCTAACATTTTGAAAAAGTAATTAATCTTCAGAGATTGAGGTCATTGAAATTCTGGAAAGTACTTGAAGTGAAGCATGGGCAAGTTGAAGAGGATTCACAAAAAGGCTACATGATTACTACTAAAACTACTGTTATGTTTAAAGGCTACTGTGTTTGAGATGAAAACATAATAACAATGGTGTTGCTTGCTAGTATGACATGCCTACGGTGTAAAATGTCTTCCCCATTATATGGTATAATAAATGCCTACACTGTAGATTTGCTGATAACCATTTTAATATCTGTTTATATTTATCATTGAAAGGAAGGTTTATAAATGAAGGAGTTCTGTTACTGTGGCTAATATGATGGCTCTAGGGTAAGTGTTTCTGGATATCCCTGACACTCAGACTCCTGTGTGCTTGTTGAACATAGCCATTTACTTACATAACAGCTGTCACTCTTCTGGGTACGATTCCACTAGATTTTAGCGTGTGGCTCTGGGGATTTGTGCTCATTCAGCTACATGATCATGATCAGATTTGGGCACCAATATTGGATGAGAAGGCCTGATGTTCACTCAGTATTTCAATTCATTCCACAAGTGTTCAGTAGGGTCTATGCAGTAGGGATGTGAATCTAACAACTCCTCACGATTCAATTCGATTCCGATTCAAACCTATGTTTGATTCATAACCATTACAAACAAAGGGAGCCAATTTCACCAGTAACTACATTCTTCTATAAGCTAGGAACAACTCTTCTATAAGAAAGAATGAAATTATATTACTACACAGCTGGTTTTGTAGATGTACTTATCTGCTTTGCTCGTTCAGAGTTGGTTGGGAGTTTAGTGGAGTGATGGAGTGTGTGTTGGTCAGGAGTTGGTCGTGCTGCTGCTCTGGTTCTTTTAGCTCTGGGTGATGGCGTAAGATGTGGGCTCTGGGATTTGAAGTGTTCCCGAAATACTTGACTTTTATTTTGCACACCGCATATGTGATGTCAAGCTCCTTCTTACCCGGAAAATGTAAAATCCGAAGTGCAAGCATTTGCCTTCAGCGAAGACGGCGCTGGCTGTATTTATTTTTCCTCATCCATGTCAAAGCTAGGCTAAAAGCTAGTTCTGGAGCCGACACTCACTGGAACAATTCACGATGGAGGCCGTGTCTGGACAAACGGTACGCGTTGTGAGTAAGGTTGGAAATGCTCAAAAAACGTGTTCTTAAAAATCGATACTTTAAAATTTGGATCGATTCAGAATGCTAATAAATAAGAATCGCGATTCAGACATGAATCGATTTTTTTTTTCCGGCACCCCTACACTTGAGTGCAGGTCGCTTGAGTTCCTCCTCTCAAACTGTGACAAGCCTATTTGCACATCTGTAAAACAAGTGATATAACTGATTTAGACTGTTGTTCCCTCACCAGCCTGTTTAAATGTCCTATTAAATGTTAAATGATTTAAAAAAGAAATTGAATAACGTGCAAGATGACCCACAAGAACCACACATTTTAAATGTAAATGGGGGGGGGGGGGAGGTTAAAGGTAATCAAATTATTATTATTATGTATAAAAACTGAAGTTTAATGTGTGCAAATAAGTTTGTTCATCTTGAACCTTTTTTTTTATCTTTGAAATGTGAGAGCTCTTTTTGGGTCACCCTGTATCAGACCTTTGCAAGTTGTGTGCTTTTTTTTTTTTTTTTTTTTTTTTTTTTTTTTTTTTTTTTTTTTTTAAATCAACAGCATATTGTGATTATTTTTTTTAATTATTATTATTTTTGCCTCCACATTGTGGTGCACTGTGTGCTTTAATGAGAGAATGTGTTCATTATATCTAATACTTGTTACAGTTGAACTTCTCAAGCAGTAATTCATTAGGCAGCTTCAAATGTTGTTCAGATAACAGAGCTTTTCTACACTACATTACATCCAATGTTCTTTTGTTCGCACATGATTGATCAAAGCTCCACGATCTGTTAATTTAACCAAGAGAGGGCAGAAAAGCAGCGACATCCTCATAATGTGCAGTAGCTAATTAACTATTACCAGTCTACCTCTCTTGAAACACTTGATCTGTTTTAGTCCCTCTCCTCTCTCATGCTCGTTGTTTGTTTGTTTGCTTCTGGCAAATTCACAATTGTTCTAAATGAACAGCGGTGTGAATTTCTGATTGCTGGAGTTCTTCCAAATCCTTTCTGCGCGGTGTTGGCGGTGCTGTGCTTCACACACCATTTGAGTAATGCCACCTGGCTGCCTGCTCCTATTTCAATCACTGTGGGATTATAGAATCTCAGGTAAAATATGAACTCTGGTTCTTTTCTGCGTTGTTTCATCGTCCTTGATTTTGTTCTTACTTGAGCTGTTTTTTCAGTCTACAGAAGCAATACAGTTCATATAGAAGCTACCTGTAATCAAGTAAATGCCAGCCTGATGGTTGTTTTTTGTTTTCAGTGTATAGTTGCTCTCTATTATTTTTACTTTCACTTATCAACTAGTGTTGCTTTAACTTTGCTGTCACTTTAAACTTACATTTGCAGATACATATACATATATCTTCGTGTGTGTGTGTTTGTGTTGGCTCTGTGATGGCCTGTTGAGCTGTCCAGGATGTACCCAGCCCTCGCCCAGAGTCGGCTGAGATGGGCGCCATCCTCTCTGCGACCCTAATTGGGATTGAGCAGCTTAGAAAATGAATCGATGAAATTTTTATATATTTATTTTTAAAACTGACACTAATTTAACTACTATTTCAATGTGGCTGAATAAAAATGGGTTTCTGTTTAAGCTCCTCGCTTTTGTTTGCTTGTAGAATGTCCAGAAGTGGAGGCAGCGATGGACCTGAGTTCGGCTGAGCCTCTTGACTCAGAAGTTCTCTATGACTGTGTGATATGTGGTCAGAGTGGCCCCTCGACTGAAGACAGGCCTACGGGACTGGTGGTGCTGCTACAGGCATCCTCAGGTGAACAACCAAATCCTTCAATTAATTGTTTCTTGGCATTTATTTATTTATTTTTATGTCTCTGCTTTCTTTTTCTATTTTGGTGTCTAAAATTAGTCTGAAGAATTACAGGTTTCCTTCAACAGGTGAAGCATTTTATAGCCAGTCTCTAATCTCATGCTGCTGCGCAGCACAGTGCTGTTATAGTGTCTATTAAACCCCATTTATTTGCAGCACCTGAGCCTGGGCACATTGCACCACTTCTTTTAATGACTCCACTTAGACGATCTCATGGTAATTGCTTCATTCATCATATGTGTTGAGCCTCGAACAAACTCTAGCTGCTGTAGAGTCATTTCTGCCATGCTGATGTGGACATAAGAATCTCTCATTCAGTGTCATGGAAACAAATAGCTTGTTTTATCCGTAATTACCAGGCCACCATGATGTATGGCATAGCATGTGTGAAATGCACAGCGTCAAGGTCAGTAGTGTCCTCTGGGTCATTTAGTAAGACTTGATTTGTCAAAGCAGAAAAACATGTATACAGGCAGATAATGTACTTTAGTATATATTACACAGGGTTGGTTCCCTATGTTGGGATAATGAACATTTAGTATTTACTAGATAGGAATGGCATGATCTGATTGGTTGGATGTCTCAGGGTTAATAGACATAATATTGGAAAGCCTTTAAATAATTCTTGGTATTGTTGTACGAGAGACTTATCCATTATTTAACATCAGATAAGTTGAAAAAATTTTATAGATACATCGTTATTAGCGCTAGAAGCCTGAAGTTTGGCATACATGTGGTGCTCACCTGCCGCTGTCATGTTTAAATATGTAAAAATAAACATCAGAAATCTTGTTTTAGTTTGCTTTCCTTATGTGCTCATGTAGTATAAGCTAAATTAATTATTGGCCTCCTGATTTATGGATGAATTCAGTAATATTTACTTTGCCTTCAGTGAGTAATTGTTAAGCATCATAGACATTAAAGGAAGATCATTACCAGTGTTATTTTTGTCCCAGCTGTTAACTTGGTCAGTCATTTACAGTGTAATATAAATGAGAACATACGGCTGTGAAAATGCAAAATGCTACTGCTGTTCAGACAGTGTGTGATGGGTGTCAGAGTTTTGACGTGGTTCTTCATTACAGTATGCAAATGATATGTGTTCCATAAATGGAAATGTCAAAGTTAATTAGCATAGCATTGTCACCCCTGAAATGTGTGTGTGTGGTTTCAGTGTTGGGGCACCGTTGCTGTAACGATCAAGCAAAGAGGCTCCCTACAAGTGATGATGAGCGGATCTTCCCAGAGGACACATGTGGGGCGACTAACGATGTTAGACTAGCGCTTATGCAACGGTATTTTAAAGAGGTATGAGCACATGATGTGGCAGATTCAGGAACAAAACAGGGTTGCCTCTTCCAGTTCATAGTTTGTGTAATTGTCAATGAGGGTCTTTTTTTTGTTGTGGGTCCTTGTCATTTGTGGAAAATGTCCTATCATTTGTTAAAGATACTTATGAGGAGTTCACAAGTCTCCACAAGGACGTTTGCCATTTAAGTGTGGAAGTAAAAGAAGCTCCAGTACCATCAAGTTGCCACTGTTGGGCACTTGAGCAAGGCCCTTAAAGTGTACCGGTATTGGTCATCTTTACAGCATAATTTGTGCTTTTGTAATATAGTATTTAACCGATACAGAACTTATTTTAATATAAATGACAAACAAAAATAAAAAGCACAAAAGTGGGTCATTTTATCCTGGAGATTACTAGTGGGGCTGAACCAATGGTTAGCAGTCGTTTTTCCCCAGAATTGTCGTGAACTTGTTGGGCCGGGTTGTCAGCGCAAGTAAACAAGACGTTTTAGGTGATTAAAAAAACGTGTTAAGGAAGCATCTCTGGCTAGCAATTTCGAAGAAATTGGTGTAAATGGTTACCTATTTGATTCAGAGAGGGAGGAGTCTTGTTGAGATAGGGAGACGTCACATTCTAGTGACTTTGCGGCTGAGAATGCTGTCAGAGATAAATAAAAAATAACAGCATTAAAACAGATAAATACATCCAAAATGACTTTTTGCCAACTCGGCTTCCCTGTCGTCAGTTGGAAAATTTTTTAATGATCTCACCACCTGACTTGCTGATTAATGGTTTTTAAGTCCCATTTGATCTGTCTTCCATTTCCAGTCCAAACTAGTGCAAATAGTTGTATCAAAAAATTACATCTGTTCAAAATAATGAAGTACCTAAAAGAGTTCAAAGAACTAAACTAGTGTAATGAGTAAATCTGGTATCCCATATTTTATGTAAGGTTTATTATGTGATGTATAGTATAAACAACATGGCCTAGGTGGGAGTATTCTAATGGTGGATTTATTAATAAAGCATTGACAAGTCAAATCTGGCAGTATTTTGAGAGCAATAATCTGTTTAAATATTAATATAAATTCACTATGAACTGTAAACTATGTATTGTGTGTGGGTGAGCTTGCTAATGGTGTTTTATTCCATTTTACTTTGTTGTCAGTATTGAAATATGATATAAAATAGGTTTTTGTCTCTTAACTGTGCTGGGAACTCATGGGATCAATGAAGGTTCGGTTTAGATGTTTCAACTGGAGCCAACTGGAGTAATACGTTGTCTCTAAAAACTCAGCAGCAAGAGGTTAATGTTGACTCTCTCCCTAGAGTTCCTGTCTGCAGTCTGTCTCTATTGGTTGGGATGGTGGTGTATATGTGCAGACCTGTGGTCATACATTGCATATAGATTGCCACAAATCCTACATGGAGTCTCTACGGGTAAGAAAATTAAACAATGAAACAGTATCAGCAGCAGTTATAATGGGCAATCTGTGAAAGTGTGTGTAATATAGTGCTGTATGTTGGAGTAGAAATGATGTGAAGGTTCTGATTTATCATTTCCAAAACTTGGAGAATTTTATTTTACTTTTTGTCTGGGATTGTTGCAGATTTAGGAGCGATGATGAGTTACTGCTTGTTCATCCAGAGTATGTTCTTAGTAGTGGATATATATAGGGTCTGTTACCTATTGTATAATACTAATTATCTTGGTAGAAGTTCTCTAAAAATGTTATGTAAACCTATTCCACTTATTGTACAGAAATGTGTAGTATACTGTACAACACTGTGTCAAATTAGTTGGACTAGGAGAGCGTTTGGTTGTTTTCACTCCAGTGGTTTGTGTTTGAATTCAACCAAAGACTGTAAGGTTAAGTCACTGCCTGGTATTCTGCACTGTAAGTGTTTATGTAGAGAGCATGAAGATGAGTCCTTGTCAAAGATCTGACACATCATTAGTAGGTCATCCATCAAAATGACTTGTCTCAAATTGATATTTGAGAAGTGCTTGCTCCATCACTCACTCTTGTGACGTTTATGATAATGGCCACAGTATGATATCACTCTTTGCTTTAATAAGCTCTAATGTGTGCATAAAGGCTGAAGACTGATATCAGTAAGGAGAAAATGTTTTATCAATATGTGGCTTATAAATGGGGGAGTTGGGCAAGTAAAAACAAAAAAAAAAAACAAGAATCTGTTCAAATTTATCAATGCTAAATGTAAACAGTTGATTTAATACAGTCATATGTTTCTTTTTAGTGTTTTCCTAGTAGACATGTCTATGACCCTTAATTTAATAATGTATAACGTTTTTGTCTTCATTTCTCCTGTATGTTTGGGTCAGAATGACCAGGTGTTGCAGGGGTTTTCGGTGGATAAAGGCGAATTCACCTGCCCGCTGTGTCGCCAGTTTGCTAACAGTGTACTGCCCTGCAAGCCAGGGCGTGGTACAGAGGTGGGCGCCTGGCACACACCCAGCAACAAGAACTTAGCCACACTAGTGAAAGAGGTGGAGGAGCTGCAGGACCAGTTGACCATCTTTCCCGTAAGCACCAGTGTAAGGCAGACATTTCTCCCAATAGCACTCATTAGACTGTTTCTACCTTCTCCTTGTCTCCATCAATGACTGTGAGCACTTCCATCCTCACCACACTCCCAGGTTGAATGGAATGACAGATTTGTGAGTGTGTTTGGAGCCTAACAGTCACTGATTTTTAACAACTCATCATGTTGTGTGTTGAGTTTTTGAGGAACATTATGCAGTGTGTGTGTGTGTGTGTGTGTGTGTGAGATCAATTTTATTTTAATATTTTATACACTAAGACCCGACTCACATGTAAGCGATCTTGTCCGAAAGTACAAGCGAATTTTATTTCGAAGGGAATTGAATAAATTCGAACTGGAATTGACATATTTTCGGAAACTTCGGTCAAATTCAAGGTAAATGATCCGTATTCATGGTCTTGGAGAAAAATTTTAGACCTGCACAAAATTTTGTTGCAAAATTAGAATGAATAGAAAATATTAGATATTTGAAGTTTTTTGAAGATCATAATGGTGATATTTTTGGCCGAAACACACCGAATACAATGTCACACTATTTCGTGGCTATATCACTTGCGTGTGAGTCAGCTATGAAAGGCTTTAAAGCCGCCCCCACCCCACCCTTGTACTGGCAACTTCTGGATGTGGATGTGGTTGTGGTGTTTTTTATATAAATGAATATTCATTTGAGAATATTTGAATATTTTTAGACTGAGTCTAACCTGACTAAAGAGATGGAGTCTGTGATAAAAGACATAAAGAATGCAACCCAGAAGAAGTACATGGACTAT
The DNA here is from genome assembly GCA_030014195.1 of Neosilurus mollespiculum. Taxonomy (NCBI): domain Eukaryota; kingdom Metazoa; phylum Chordata; class Actinopteri; order Siluriformes; family Plotosidae; genus Neosilurus; species Neosilurus mollespiculum. Next base: position 33,340,391 of record JAQMYF010000012.1, on the reverse strand, counting down.
GGCAAGAACCCTGGCTCTCCAGATAATGACTTCCTCTTCATGTATTCAGTGGCCAGGTGAGCATTACAGACCATATATGGACATGAAGAACTTACATGTGCATTTGTTCAACTGCTAGATGCTCTTATCTAAAGCGATGAACAGCTGAGTCACTAACCAGTCGGTGCACAGAGCCCAGTGTTTCAGGATTAAATGACAGAATCAAGTACGCATGTCAAATATACAGGGAAAGCATCTTGGCTGAGCTAAACTTTAATTATTTTTATGCTTAAGTGAACTGAGCTGGCTGCATAATTTAGCTTTAGTGTATTCTGATGTAATTTTAATCATCCCATGATTGCTGTCTATAAAGTACATTTAATGATGCTTCAGTAAATATCCAATTTCTCAGTGCTTTACTTTTTCTGTGGAATTTCTATGAGCACAGAAGCTCCAAGTACCCATCTGTCAGCATTTTCCTTCAAGAATCTGACATGCTGTAGGCAGAATTTTTTGGAGCACATTCCTTTTTCTCCCCGGTGATAGCTAGTGTGCTCAGACCTCCTTCCCCCAAACTGCTCTCTTCCTCTATCCTCCCTCCCTCCTGTTCTGGTCCCCAGTTTTGTGTCCTCTTTTTCCTCATTGGCTGAACAGTCCACTGGAAAATTCCACCATCTCACACTCACCTCGTTATCAGTGGCTGCCAGGTGAAGTTGCACATCTGCATTATCTTTAGGGAAAATTGCCTCTTTCTTTTTCTTCTCTCTCTTTCACGCTCTCATTCAGGTAAGGTGGAGCATTTTGTGTATTTACCACACAGACGGAACACTGTCTTTGATTCACAAAAGCTTGTTTAATAAAAAACAAATATAAACCCAAAACAATATGGCCTTCGTGGGTTTGTTTTTTTTTTAAGAGAAGCTCCATACTCATGCAAACACTGTAAAGCCATGAGCTTGATTTTTGTTTTCGCATCCATTTATTTTTGTTTCCATGCCACCGCTGTGAAGTGCTGAGTGCACTTACACTTTGCAGCTTATTCTCTTAATTTATGAATTCATGTTTCTGTCACATGCAAACATTTTCAGGCTCTACCTTAGGCAGTACCTAAAAAAAAAGGCACTTTATTGGAATTTTTAATGATTGTTATAAGATATCTTAATGGAGCGCTCATGTCCATTGTCACTTCAAAAAATTCAAAGTTAATCATGATCGATGTATCAATGCTGCCCTCAGACTGCAGTGTAAGGAGAGACTCTCTGTGCAGTGAGGTCTGCCTGTGTTTGCTTTTCTTGAGTGAGTCAGGGTTATTTATTTTGGGGTGTTGTCATTATTGGAGGGTAGTATTTAATAGCATAATTCTGCTCTGTTTGTGTTGTTGGGTGTTTTTCCTCTGTACTTGGGTACTTTCTTCTGATACTTTAGGACTTTTTTGAATGGACCCCACACCTCACATCCATTAAGGGCAGTCTGCTCAATAATTGATGTGAATAGTTTATTCCAAGTTCTTACTGGTACCAGTTATGGGACCAATCTTTTGATGACATCAAATGTTTATTTTTGCCTTTTTTTTGTAAGATCTTCACAACCAAGTCAAGGTTTTAAGTGTAATTGTTTTGATTAGTCTTGAAAAATTCTTGTCAATTGTAAAATGCTTGATGTTTTCCTCGAAGCTGGATTATGTTTGAAAGATTAAAACCTGTTTTCTTTTTTATTTTTTTGAGGATTTATTTTCAGGGCCTGTGTTTTCTGCACTTCAAACCTTCTTTTGTCACTGACCTCGAAACCAAACAATCTGCATAAAACAAACATCACAATGCATTAATGTGAAGGCTGTCTCCATGTGTCTCTGTTTATTCTGTCAGGACAAATCTGGAGTTGGAGTTAGTTCAGCGTGGTGGGAACCTGTGCAGTGGGGGGGCAAGTGCTGCAGCCAAACGCTCCTGTCTCAGTGAGTGCTAACCCACATACACCCAGGTCTTCTATTTTCCGATAACATCTCCACAAATGTTTGAGCACTGTTACTTCATTGTCATACCACTAACATCTTTTTGCTCTGTATATCCTTCATGTTGCACAAAGTTATGTTTAACTTCGAGTTGGGTCAGTGTCATACCTGTATATCCTTCATGTTGCACAAAGTTATGTTTAACTTCGAGTTGGGTCAGTGTCATATTAAGATCTGCCTGCTCAGAGCTCATATTGCTGCGTATCAGATTTGATGTATATTTTGCTGTTTACACCAACCATGTAAGTACTAGATCGGACTTGGGCCACTTCTACGTCCTTGTGAACATTGCCTAGGTTAGCGATTAGTAAGCTTAGGCTATATCATGGTTTCCGTTACTCACCATTGTAAGCAGCATAGGAATAAGAATTTAAGAGTTCTTCTAAGTTGTTGAACTGTTAAAGATTTGAGATTCTGGAGTAAGAAAGGAAAAAGAAGTGTGATTGTGTTAGCCAGCTGATTACAGACAGGGTATGACTGTGATGTCTGTCATCCATCACATCTGTGTGAGTATGTATGTTTTTTTTTTGTTTGTTTGTTTTTTTTAAGTGTGTTTCAGTTTGTAAGCTTCTTGTTCTTTAGCTTATGGGTGTGTGTGCATGCGCGTACGTGAGAGCGCACGTACGCCGATCATGTCTCTGGGCTCTCATGAAAAGTTCTGACACTCTTGAATGGAGCTGAAGAGATTTTACACTCCACTGCCACCGTTTGCTGAGCTACATTAAGAACATGGGCACGGCGCTGGCTAAATTTACTCTGTAGCGCACACAGGAGGAAAAGGGGGGTGAGAGAAAAGCAGGGGGGACTGCAAGACAGCTGCTCGATGAAAAGAAAAGAAATGGGTTTAGGAAATTAGAGGGGGGAAAGCCCCACCAGAGCAATTGATATTTAATGTTAGTTTTTCATGAAACCTAAATCTTAATCACTTAATAGGAATTTTAGGAAGAACAATTATTAAAAATCTGGATTTAACGTGTCTGCCTCTTTAAATCATGGATAACTTTATCAAGATACTGTGGAGTGTTTCTGAGTTCTGGGGTGTTTTCAGTAATAGTTCAAGTTGGTGCATCCATACCAGATAATTTTGGTGCAGCACATTTGCAAAATATTGTACTTGCCTTCTATATTTATTTTAATGCCTGTTGTGCTGTTGTTGTATCCCTGTGATCTACTCAGATATGAGAGAAAAATGCTCAGACACTCTTTACCTATAAAAGTGAAGTAATAAGACTTTTAAGTATTTCAGCTGCTGAAGGATCAGACAGATAGCAAATAATGAACATTTAAACCTGGGGGAAATGTCTTGTATCATACAGATAAATAAAAAGAAAGGACCTGTATCTACTTGGGATGTGTTTTTGCAATAAATAAACAAACAAACAAACTAACTAACTAATTCATTAATTAATTCCCTATTTTGCCAGTGTCTTGTTCATATACCAAGCCACGTTAATTGTGCCATTAAGATGCACGTTATCCACCTAGAAGTACCACCAATCTTCAGTATAGAATGGCCATCCCATCCCTGGTCTTCATATTCCTGTGCTTTCCCTTTAGTTAACAAATAATACACATAAATATCTGCCATGCACACAGAGATAACTGTGTTTGATATATGGCATAACCAAGAAGTACTAAGGGGTGGGGAAGGTGGTACTTCATAAGCACAGGTGGAAGAATGAGCCAGATCAATATCAGAAGAAGAGAAATGGCAAGATCTCAATTCCAGCTGTCAGCGTGCTACCAGCCGTTGGATGATGGAGTAATTTAACGAATGAGAGGCAGCAAGATGAATGTGTATCAGCTAGTGGTATAGAAAGTGTGATTAGGAGATGTCTGGTGCATATTTCATTGGTTTACATTGTGTGCAGTTTAGAGGTATCTCCAGCACTGTTCTACAACATTCCTTTTAGTTGTTTCACTTTACTTTTTGGCATTTCCTTAATAATTTTTCATGAAAAGTTTTCTGTCCTCATCTGAATGGAATGAATAATGTAAAAGAGATAATATGTAGTGAGTCTGTTCTTTCTCTGCTGTGATGCCTGCAGGTGGCAGTAGGGCTCTATGATAGTCTTCAGAGAGAACAGGTTGGGTTTTTTTAATTTGCCTTCTGGTGCTAGTAATACACTATTTGGCATCATGACCTCAGAAATGGGGACATGTACAACCCTGACAGAGCCACAATGCTTCCCCTGTGTATTTTAAACAATTCTGGATGCAAATGGTAGGCAGAAATATGACTGCAAAAACAGCTTTATTGGCTGAATGTCAAATTTCTTTTGTTATAAAACACAGTAGTGTTGTAGTAATGGATGTTTAGATGTTTTTCTAATGAATGTCTTTTGTCTGTATATGGCATGGTCCGGGTTTGAAACTATGTTATCAGACCAGGTGCCGGTCTTTGCTTCTCTCTGGAAGCAGCTTAATAAAATAATAATCCAAAAAAGAAACCGAAATTCTGTTTTTAATGAATTTTGTTGGACCAGTCAGACTTTTCCCTGTTGAAGAATGTGCTGCTGTTAAGGGGCTCGCTTAGATTGGCTAGATTGTAGCCTTGATAATGTGAAGGATGTTCACAGACCTCTCTTCACACTTCTTATTTGGTAACAGAAGGACCAAACTCAAGGTTATGTCATTTGTTCTACCTGAAATGTGTGAATTTGATTTCTAATTGTGAATTTGGCTGAGAAGATAAAGCTTTCTATCGTCAGAATGAAGAAGCCGTTCAGACTGGTAGAGCTCTTCTGCTGTCTATGGTGCTGTAAGTTTTTCGGGGGAAATGATGGATCTTAATCTCGTGCTTTGACTTCAAGCATCATGTTCAACTGAATGTGACTCGGCGATTTGGTTGACATGGCTCCAATACACAGGCATAAAGGAATTTAATGTTCTTTCATTAAATTATGTTGCTTCAGTAGGAGCAGCTGGCTAGTTTAACAAAGGAGTCAGCACTCACAGTCATTTAAAACATATTTTATTCTATTATTGTCATTCGTCCAGATTTACCTTTTTTCAGGTTGATGGGCGTGTTAATGTTAGAACAAAAGTGCATGAATATATGCACCGGTCATGCATAGTGGCCACTGTATGAACCTCTACAGGCAGTTCTATGGGCTGGGGTTGCTTTACTTGGTCAGGTTGAGGCACGGCAGCATCATTTCACAATAAAATTAAGTCAGCTCACTTTCTGAATGCTCTAGTTGGGAAAACATTTTCAGAGTTCTTTTTGGGATGTACATAAGAATACTCGATAGAAGAAAACATAGTGGTTTGACGTTCTCATTGTTATTATATGATCTCAGCAAAAATATTGTGACGCTGAATAATAATTTTAATGTGTGAAGTTGTCCAAATAATGCCATGGTGAAGGTGTGCTGTAATCAAAGCTAAAGTTGGTCAACCAAGACATAATGTGTAACCTTTGGCTAGCAGTGTATGGTTATCTTTTAAATCGCTCCACATTCCTCTTTATTATTATTATTATTATTATTGTTATTATTATTATTATTATCATCATCATCATCATCATTTGTAAACTCTTTGTGGGTCTTATTTTGCACATAAATTTTAAATGAGAGATATTTCAATTTTATGATACCTCCAAACTTGCTAGACCTGTTCTGGGCAATAAGCATGAAACACTCCACCCCATTGCCATTCTTCTGTCACTCCTGTTTTCTTTTTTTCATCCCCCTAAACTTTTAATATTTATTATTCATTCAAAATATTTTCTCATTTCTGATTGGTGGAAAGCCATCAAATAATTCTTCATATTCTTCTACAAGCTAAATGATTACATTATTGATTTCGGATAAGTTGAATAATTATCGCACAATTGGCAGGCGATAATTAGTAACGTGATTTGTCTATTTTGAGAATATTTTTCATTAAATTAAAAATGTTTTGTATGATATGGATATTCAGATCTTGAAGAGCCTTTGGCCTCAGTGGATAACAACCCTTCGACCGAATAATTTTCTATATCAATGTTTATTATCCAAAATGTTTGACTTAGGTAAATTGTGATGGTAGTGTTTACTGTGATGCATGGTTGTGACAGCAGTGTGTGTAAACTTCTGTCTCACACTGACATGTCATGGAGAAGGAAAAAAGCTCAAATAACTAATACGTTCAACTGTTATGATGACATTTCAAAATCTTTAAATTAGGAAGCAGTAGATCCTAACAGACCTACAACAAGAAATGTTTTCTATGATTAAATGTCTGAACTTTAGAAAAAATGATTTTTAATTTTTAATGTTTATGTAAATATCTATCGATTGATCAGAATGCCTGTATGTCTGAGATTGAAGCTGCTTAGTGAACTGTTCCGAGTGAGACTGTTTGTTCTGCTTTGCATTCATTCCACTGATGAATGTTCTTTTGTTGGTTTTCAGATCAGTTGTTCCATGTATTAGCCATGCACATGCGTCTGTACAGCATCGATTCTGCTTATAATCCCTGGACTCGACTCACACAGATTACCCAGCACAGAGAGTCTGAGTAAGTACACACTCACACGCACTCCTGTGTTCAACCTTCCTCTTTCACGTTGCACTAAATGGTGCCATCTCCTCAGGGCTCCCAGAAACGGAGCACCAGGAAAAAAATAAGAGACCCATATGGCGTTGCCATAGATACCAATAATTGCTGCATCTGGCAAATTATGGGGTGCTGTGCTGCTCAGAAAGGGATGACCTCAGCCTTAAGTCCCTCAATAATAGAGCTCTGTGTGTGTTCTTTGGTCTTTTGATTTTCTGCTTTTCAGCATTCAGTATCACTCAATTTCATCAGATCCAGGAGGTTTGACACAGCTTTTTGTGCAGCCTGAATTAATAGCTTTGCAAAAAAGTGGCAGAAGGCATTTGTAGAAGAATTCCTGTTGTATTCAGGTTACTGGTTCCTGAGTACCATGCTAGGACACCAAACCACCTCAGATTAAATGAGTACTCAGTAGTCACCTCTCAAACCACTCTTTTGCTTTATATTCACCAATCTTCTGCTAAGCATGACAATGGCAGGATAGCTTCCTTATTTGGATTTTTTTTCTGCTTCTTCTGATTAGCATAGTATGACAGCTCTTGCACCTGTGAGACAGCTCTTAGCCTGGCAGTATTCAGAGGGGAGTCATATAGTGTTAAAAATACCTTATTAAGGATATTAAAGGAGAGCACTGTGAATTGCTCCCCCAGGCCCTCTCCCTGTAACATTTTAAATAGCATCTGTAACCTCTTGGATGACTTGCTGGATTTTAGTCTGCTTTTCTGAAGGAAAAAAAAACCCACATATCCTCGGTGCAGTTTGCTTTAGCAATGATTCTGTGGGATCTTCGCTATACTTTCAAGATTGTATTACAACTGTAGAAAAATAGCATGCAAGAAAAATAGACCCTTTAACTCTCACCTGACTGTAGGCTAGGTGGGGGGTGGGGTGTAGATAGACTCTTGAGCACACACATCATGTAACCAGAAGAAAATATCCTATTAAAACGGAGATGGCAATCTTACAACATGCAGCCTCAATGCTGCCATATAAATATTAACATTTACAGATATAAAAGCACTTTGTCTCACCACAAGAATAAATCACAAACACCTTCAACATTTTCTGTGGCCAATTCATGGGGTATAATATGTATTAAATGCTATCACTATGGACTAGACACTGTTTCATTGAATCCCCCAGGCTTATTCAGTATTATGCTATGATAATCTATATTACAAATATTAGTCCTGAGTATTTGGCCAGTATTTCAAGCTAGTGGCACTGCATATAATGTGATTTTGAGAGAATAGTGGTTGTTCTGTATTATTCAGGACACTTTGGTGTGCTTATGATTTTGTGATGGTGTTCAAAAACCATGCCTGATATTTACACGTACAGATTAGCCCACTGTTGCATTTATACAGGAGAGTACACTGCAACGAGTTCACACTTAAAAATGCTGTAAAGAGTCTTTTTGTTCGGGAGTGGGGTGGCCAGTGATACAATGATACAACTTAGTATACTATGTAGTATCTCCCAGAGGGTAACTGAATAAACAGGTTTGATCTGGGTGAGGAGAGTCCTGGATTATATTTGTGTCTTACTGCAGACAAAGGGCTCTGATTCCCTGCTGATTTAACTAACACGAGTATTTTAAACAAATCTCTATCACATAAAATATAAACTGGTTTTTAATATTACATCTGTGGGGTTTCATGTGTCTCCTTGTGTGTATGTCCTATATGCAGATTTGAGGATGATCATCCTGAGGTTCCAATGCTGTTCAGAGATGTCCCTTCCCTACTCATTATCTTTGTACTCACTATGCCTCAGCCACTACGCAAAGGTAACCAGTTTCACATGCTTGCTTACATTTCTGTGACCATCAAAGGCTCACAGATGTTATAAATTCAGCTAAAACTTTCATTCCTGCAATTACTTTCATCTAGTATGTCATTAACTTATACTAAATATAACTTGTAGGTGGGAAAAATACAATTTAGGCACTTGCTAGTATTTGAAAAATAAATGTCTCCATTTTCTGTAGACTTTAAATTAATGCTGGAACTTGAATTTTCTGGAGTATACAGACTTGTCGATAATGTTAGTGGATGACGACATGATCTGTAGTGAGAGCAGGGAACATGTACATTTGAGTCCAAAGAGGTGGAGGTATGCACTGGATAGAAGAGGAATAAAAGTCACCCGGAGTAAGACAGAGTACATGTGTGTGAATGAGAGGGAAGGTGATGGGAGAGTGTAGCTTCGAGGAGTAGAGGTGATGAAGGTACCGTAGAAATTTAAATACTTGGGGTCTACTATCCGAGGTAACGGAGCGTGTGGTAGAGTAGTGAAGAAGAGTGCAGGCAGGGTGAAATGGGTGGAGATGATTGGCTGGAGTGATTTGTGATAGGAGGGTATCTGCCAGTGTGAAGGAAAAGTTTTATAAGGCAGAAGTGAGGCCAGCTTTGCTGGTCAGTTTGGAGACAGAAGTGCTGACAAAAAGACACAAGGCAAAGCTGGAAGTGGCAAAGATAAGGATGCTCTGATTTTCTCTGGGAGTGATAAGAATGGACAAAGTTCGAAACTAATATGTTCAAGGGACAGCACAGGTAGGAGTGTTTGGGGATAAACTGAGAGAAGTCAGATTGATGTGGTTTGGGTACGTGCAGAGGAGGGAATATTGGTAGAAGTGTGGAACTGCTTCGTAGGAGGAGAAGGCCAAAGAGGAGATTTGTGGAGAGGGTGAGGAAGGACATGCGGGTGATTGGCTTGAAGGACAGATATGCAGAGGACAGATCGACATGGAGAAGGATGATCCACAAGAAGAAGAAATAGACTGGTCCATGCAGTGTGTATTTGGCCCACATCCGTTTTAACCCTGTAATGAAATGCTGCTATCCAACATATAGCTGTGGTATCTTATCCACCCAGAGTCTTTTGATCTGTCTGTCTATGTGAACACGAACAATACAGTAAGCACCTTCAGTCTTTTTCTCAGTGCTCCTCTATTCTGAAAGCTGAGGGGAATGGCCCAAATTGCAGCAGTCTTGTGTGAGTGGGTGGTTGAGATGGAAGGGAATAGGTCATGCATACCTGAGGTAACGTGCACAGATTTGTAGAGCTCGTTATAAAGACTGGAGACGAGCACAGGAAAAGAGAACATGTGTTGCTTTTCCAGTTTTGGACCAACATTTTGTTAAATCTTCTAGTTAACTTTATTAACTTTCACTTAAATGCTCAGTAGCATCAATGTAGATATTTTGGGGATGGAGAAGTAAACTATAGATGAGTGAGTGAATGTTTTTTTTTTTTTTTAATGAGTAAATACCGGAAAACAGTATATAAATTATATGCATTCTGGAGAACCCTGGTTTGAAAATTTCTCCATTCTTCATCTACATGAGAAGGCTTAATATTTTGTATGTCCATTTGGGGGTTGGGTGGATGCTATGCTATTTGCTCCTAAGTGCTTTCTTGCTCATCTAAGTGTGAAGTTGTGTCTATTCTAAAAGCTCTCTAGCAGATATGCTTCCCCCACACACTCCCACACCCCACCTGCCACTGAGCCTCAATTACTGCTCAAATGAAAATGACTAAAGCGGAAAATGGCAGTAGTGTTTATGAGCAGAATTGAATGCACCAGCCTAGACTGCAGTAAAAGGCACTTGGATGCCTTTTTGATAGCCCATGTTTGAAATGTGTTGGCTCTTCCTGCTAGTTCTGTCCTTCAAGCTCAGGAGACCAGTATTCAGTTGATGTGGGTATGTGTCAATCCAGCATGGATCAGAGCCAGAATAATTATCTTTACTCGTCTCATCAGGAAATGGAGAATTGATTTTAGCATGGCGCAGTGAGACACAGGTGTGAATGAAGTCTTTCAGTAAAGCTACAGGGCTGAACAAATGGGTCAGGACTTGACTGCATGTGCACAGACATGCCTGCTGGTGTGTGAGCGGTCTGGGCTATGCGCTTGAAACACAAAATAATGGAAATTTATTGTGCTCCTGTCTGTCTCATGGTGATGGACACTACTAATTGATGCACAATTTACCACCTTGTTTCACGCATGCATTCACACCATCAGAAAACATTATTTGACATGGTGCACACATTCATTGCATTTCCATTCATATGATTGATTCCTGTGCCTTCGTGTCCTTACATTCATGCTAGGAAACAGCAGGTTGTTTGTCAGTTGATGTTTTGCAGGTGTCGCTGTCTATATAAACTAGTTAAACAGAAATGAAACAATTCACTGATAACTGAATTATATGTTATATGCTAGACCTCATATAAGATTTGTAGACAGGTTAGCAAAGCTACTGTAACTATCTATTTAAACTTGTAAAAGAGGTTCCAAGAATCTCAGCTACTTTCTTCCAAGTGTTTTTTCAAGCTTATTTTGCTTCATAATGTCTTCATAACCATTTTAATGGAGTATGCTTATAACGGGATAAGATAAGATATTTTGTGTGTATCAAAAATTGAATGGTAACTGATTGTGGATAAGCTATAGGATTGTTCTGATCATCACAGAGAGTATAAAGAAAGAGTGATGCTTCTGTGTTCTGTGTTGTAGGACAGTGAGATGCTTTACCAGCTGTAGTGTCAAGAGAAGTGAACTGCTTAATAAATTTCATGTTCATGAATAAACTATGGATAAAATGTTCCTCTACAGGCTACAGTGTAGCCGTTGTAACCTTTACCATTTTTGTTATGCAATTTATTATACTTTTGTTTTTGCCAATAATTATTTATCTCCTTACTTATGATGGCTTGTGTGTGTCTTTACAGAACACTTTATATCAGTTGTGAAGGTTCTGTACACTCTGCTGTATACTCAGGCCCTGGCTGCTCTGTCTGTTAAACTCAACCCTGAAGAGAGACTGGCCTGGAGCAACGGTGGGGCAGCCAAGAAGGTAAGGCCAGTCAGAAGACTGACTGGATTTTCACAGTCATGCTAATAGGACTGGGAGTACCATAGGCAGCTCAATGGTTATAATTACTGTGTAGCTACTCCAATGTGAACACTCCATCAGCATACATAGAAATAGAACTGGAGGTTTTTTTTACATTTCATTAAGAAAGAGGCATTTGAGATTTATTCGATTGTCTGACAGAATAACACACAAACACTACATCAATCTTATTAAAAATATTTCATTTCAACAGTGCCTCATTTCACTTCAAGTGTTATCCACTTAGGGCCGCAATCTGATTTGTTTGCTATTTCGGGTTAAAGTAGACATTATTCTGAGTGGACAATGCTTAATTAAAAAATATCAGACATTCATTGTTTGTCAAGGTCACTTGGAGCAGGTGGTGTCACCATCGTCACACTTGTATGACTATATTATGGTGCATTAACTAAAAATGTTAATGCACCTAATATAGAGATTTTGGGCACTGCCTGAAAGTGGAGTTGTCAATAGACGCCTCTTATAGGTATCTGAGCCTGGGTTTGCTTTTGATGCCTGTCTGATTTCCATGATAATTTGTGTCACCTGTCTCGTTAGTTTAATTATCCATTTAAAGAGCTCTTGTTCTGTCAGGCTTCTGATTTCGGCATTAGCCTCACGAACATTTATTTGCCTGCAAATCAGTCTGCCCACCTGAGTTATATTGTGAGTGTTTTATTTTTATTTTGCAAGTCTGTGCCATGTAGTGGTTAGCACATCCACCTCACAGCAAGAAAGTCCTGGGTTCAGGTACTGGGCTTGGCAAGGGTGTTTCTGTGTGGAGTATGCATGTTCTCCCCTCGCTTGTGTGGGTTTCCTTCAGGTACTTCAGTTTCCTCCCTCAAGCCAAAGAAATGCATGTTAGGCTAAATGGCTTTTCCAAATTGCCGTGTGCGTGTGTTGGCCCTGCAAATGTCTGGCAGGCTGTTCCCAGTATACCTTCCCTTACTCCCAGTGTTGGCTGAGAAATAGGTTCCAGCCTTCACACGACTCGTGGTCTTAAAGTGGTTAAGTGGTTTGGCAAATGAGTAATTGAGTGTGTGAGCAGAGGGGTATAAGCCTCTATTTTTTTGGTTTTAGTCTTGTTATAAGTAATAATGATAAATCTGTTTTTTATTGCTGCCCATCATCATGCAAGTCAACAATACATAACAGTCAATCAGCATCAACTCGGCAGCACAGCATCCTCATTGGGTTTCCTCTGGTGGGCATGTGCGGACACCTGACAGCACATGGGACAACCATCCAAGCCATGTTCCATTACTGTCATGCTCCACTCAAGAGCTCTGCTAAATAAATCTCATTTAACTTTTGTATATATTAAAACTTTCAGTTAAAAAAATAAAAATAAAAAATAACCTATAAAGATGCTTATGTTCCCCTGTAGTATGAACTAAGCCCATTATTTGCCTCAGGATTGGTGGATGTCACTGAATTAAAAAGTTCCCTCAATATTCTTTTTGTTTCTTTTCAGTAGCATCCTTTACACATAATTGTTAATTATTCCCTAGGTAGCGAACCAATCAGATTGCACCGTTCCCATGTAGTATTTACCGAAAATAATAAAACACAAATGTGAAACATTTCTGCTTATCCTTGAGGCTCCTTTATTCCCAATTATCCACACATGCTTCCCTTCCTTCACATGGTCCGTCTCCGTCTGCTTAAGTGTGTATGTATGTATATACACTTATCTATTTGAATGCCTGATTGTTTGTACATGCACCCTGAACTTTTAGAAGTCTGTGGCATTATCTCCTTGTAGTAAATAAAAGAATACCAGCTTTGCACTGAAGAATGCGTAAAAGAACCTCTCAGATTGAAATTTATTAGCATGCTGTCAAATAAATCGGACACTGCGGTCCTCCCATCTGCTTGCTTGCTCTTTTAAATTGTCACACCTTCAGAAAGATAAAGCAAGCCTTTAAAATATTGCACAAGGCCTGAGACTTTTATTGACACACTTTCACTTAAAGCACCATGACGTGCTGAAGCGAAGAACTTTTATTACTTTTTTTTTTCTAGTTTTAGAACCACTGCATTGCTGATGATTAAAGTATCATGTGTTTTGTAATACTGGTGTCTTTGGTGTGATTTTTTTTTTTTTCTTCTTTCATAGTATTACTAAGTGGAATTATAATGTTGTTGTTTTTGTTTCCTATTCATATATAGAACTTGCCAAACTCTGAGAAATCATGGGAGGCACTCTTGAGTCATGTGATTGTTGAGCTCACCAAGGCTAAGGCTGTCTATGACATCAACCCTAATGAGACCATGGTAAGAATACATCGATATATTTTACATTGAAAGTGTATGTTTGTCTTTAACCTTTAGCAAAAAGTCACCAGCATCGGTCACATCAGTAATAGAGTAGAAAACCATGTGTTCAATATGGAGTGGTTATAAAAGGAAAACAAGTAGACCACAGAAGATGGAGCAGTTATGACTGCAAATCAAAAGCAGTATGCCTTGAAAAATGGAAAATGTACAGCAAAACAAATAGGCAGAGTCATGAATGAGAGAGAATGGTTGTATAAAAACTGTAAGAAATTGACTGAATATATTGGGATTCACATATAGAAAAGCCAATGGGAATCCAGTATTAACACCTAAACTGAAGAAAAGGGAGGTCACAGTGGGCAGAAGAGAAGCAATCCTTGATTGACTAGATGAAAATTATGTTCAGAGATGAATCACAAATCTGCATTTTCACCAAAGATATGACGCTGTAACTTTTGTCTGGTGCTGTTCTAATGAATCATTACCAAAGACTGCCTGAAGAAAACAAATTTTCCCACTCATTTATGATGGAGGATTTCATGTCAGGTAAAGGACCAGGGCAGTCGTACACAAGAAATGCACATGTATACACTGATGTTTTGGACAGTTTTCTGTTTCCTTTGACAGAAACAATGTTTGGTGGTAAAGTCATTTTTCAGGATGATGCATCTTTCAATGAAGCAAAGAAAAATGCAAAGAATTTTGTATTTATTATTATTATTATTATTATTAATTTATTATTATTATTTTTTTTTAATAAAGCAGAGCAACTCAATAACCTCTTCCCCAACAAACTTTCTGTGACTGTTCCCAATGGAATAATTAATTAATGAAGCGATTTTATTTTCTTTCTCTCTCTAGTTAAGTTCGAGTGTACGGTCTCCTCAATCTATAGAGTTTACGCTGCAGCAATTCTGTTTGCCCTTCATGCGTCTGTCCTGTCTTCTTCAACATCACCTCTACGGGGACAGTCTGCCCAGCTGCCTGGTATTTTGACACACACAGAAACACTTCTTTATATCTGTCTTAATGTCAGGAAAACGTGCACACATTCACACGTATGTATTCATTACTGGATAGATGATGACCCAGATGATGAACCCAGAGAATTGTGAAGTGCCATTCTAAGAATGACTTTGTTTTTCAGCTAGAAGAGGAGTTTTCTTTGCTGGCAGGCAATTTGGGTTTGCTGTCTGCTTCGTTTCAGCCCAGCACCTCCATGAACAGTGCAGTTTGCCTGGAGTGGAACATCAATGCATTTGAGCTTGTATCTCAGTGGTGCTCTGAGCTCATTAACCTAGCAGACACGCCTTCACAGCAGGCTATGGTCAGCTTCATTCATGCTTGTCATTTATCATCTGTGAAAGCTTGTCAGGTTAGCCAGAGAAGTGATTTTAATCAACAAAGTTTTATTTTTGTTTGTGTGTTTTTTTTTTTTTCCCTCAGTCTCTCTTGGTGCAGGACCCTCACTGGTCTGCTCCTCGTCTGCTGGAGCTACCTGACAACTACAACACTATCTTCCAGTACTACCACAGGAAGTCCTGCACTATGTGCAATAAGACACCCAAGGACCCAGCTCTGTGCCTTGTCTGTGGAGCGTTCGTCTGCCTCAAGGGCCTCTGCTGCAAACAGCATGGTGTCTGTGAGTGTGTGCTGGTGAGTGCTAATGCTTTATATGTTCGCCCTAGCACTTGCATCTATATTGCATCTCTTACTCTGCTCAGCAAGTGTCTAACCATATTTTCCTCTAAATGCTCTTTGAATCGAGGATGTTAAGAGAAAAATGAGTTTGCATACAACTGAAGCAGGGAAACTGCAAGTATAGCGGAAGTAATAGGAAAATTGCAGATCTCTGTAAACATCCATGAGCATTTAAAATGGACTTATGTTGTAACAGGCATCAATCTTTAAAATAATATATTTTTCAATAGCACTCTCAGCACTGTGGAGCTGCAACAGGGATCTTCCTCCTAATAAACGCCTCTGTGATCATCATTATCCGTGGTCATCGCTTCTGTCTTTGGGGTTCTGTTTATCTGGACGCTCACGGAGAGGAGGACAGAGACCTACGGTATGAAGATTCACTTTTACTTAGACAAATGAAAAGCACCAGAATAAACACATTTATAGTGATATGTTCATTCTTACATTCATATGTATCACTGAACCTATTCATGTGTGAAATGGTAATGCTGACTGTATTTGTGTGTAGACGTGGCAAGCCTCTGTTCCTGTGTGAGGAGAGATACCGTGTGCTGGAGCAACAGTGGGTGTCACACACATTTGACCACATCAACAAGCGCTGGGGTCCTCACTACAATGGACTTTAAACACACATACCCCAAAACCCTGAGGAGCCAGATCACAGTGGGCATCAGTGCCAGCCTCTCTATATGAATTTTGATATATGCTATCATGTAATATATACACAATGCTGTGAGTGAGTTGCTGCTACAGCCTTGGTTATGTGAAGTTTAGTGTACAATCATGCCTAATGACTAACAGCGTGTGAATTATTTTTTTTTAACTGATTTTTGGTGGATTTGAAATGGGAAGAAATTTTATCTTTGTTTTTTTTGACTGGCTCACAGTGAAAGCACAAATTAGCCCATACCAGAGAGCATATATTTGAGTGCTGTTTAGTCACACCTCAAAAAAACATGCTACTGTTTAGTACTGGAGAAAGAAATTCCACAGACAGCTGTTGTGTCTGAAGTGTAAAAGAAATCTTAAAGTCCTCAGCCTGCTGAATAAGTGGATATCTCAGCTATTATGAGAAACATGAGGCATTTGGTTTCCCTTAACCGCTAACTAAACAGAGGTACCAAAGTGGCACCAGACATCATAAACCCACAACAAATGCAAGGAGTAATTCTTGTCATCCTACATGCTCATAACTCAGGCCTTTAAATGCTTAAAAAAAAGCTTTGGAGCTTCTTTGTTCAACAGAAATCATCACTGAATGATAGAACAATAATTACTCGCCCATCGAGGCCTACTTGCATCCATCCTCAGGAATTTTCTTTTCTGTTGTTAAAGAACTTTTAATATTTAAATAAATGTTGCTCTTTGACGTTATTCGTTAATTATATCGTTGTACAAATGATTTTAGGTAGAAGGCACGTTTGATGGCAGGCAGCTAGCTTTTTCGCAGTTGAGGCTGCAGAGAGTTTGCAATCTTGTCAATCACACAGCTCTTCTCAGCTTACCAGTTAGAACACCATATAACTGGCTAAAAGCTGGAGTTTCCCTAACAAAATTTGACAGCATTTCATATAACTGATAATATTTCTGCTTATGTGGTGTTTCGCAGAGGCATTCACCCCAGCTCCTCAAATTCTTTTATTGTGTAATCCCAAATTAGTGTTTGAGCAACTTTAGGTTCTAGAGATGTTCAGTGTCAACAGTGCTTTCATGGTTTGTATTTAGAATGTGTTTAGACAATGCACTTCATTTGGTCTTTGATGAATTTGTTGTAATATTGTTTTATGTCAGCATTCGCAACAATGTAATCGCATTAAGCGATCTTCCCATGTGTAATTTTTCCATATGCCATAATCCACCATTTTCTTGCTCTGTTTCGAGCTGAAAAAAAACAACAACAAATATTTCTAAGGGTCAGGTTAAGAGAATTGGTGATTTTTATAATGCTTTTAACAAATCAGTTGAAAAATCACAATTTGTTACCGTTATGAATGCCATGTCAGAGAAAGGGAAAGAGAATTTAAATTAGTTTTCCAGTGTCCAGGATTGAAATCAGGGGCAGAACGGTGATGTAGTGGTTAGCCCGTCCGCCACACAGAATGAGAAGGTCCTGGATTCGGGTCTCGGGCTCGGTGAGGGCGTTTCTCTATGTAGTTTGCATGTTCATGTGCTTGTGTGGATTTTATCTGGGTACTTCGGTTTCCTCCCATAGTCCAAAGACATGCACAGTAGGCTCATTGGCTGTTCTAAATTGCCCCTAGGTGTGTGTGTGTGTTGGCCCTGCAGTGGTCTGGTGAGTTGTTCAGGGTGTACAATGCTTTCGCCCAGTGTTGGCTGAGAGAGGCGCCAGCCTCCTCGCAACCCTAGTAGAATTAAGCAAATGAGAGAGTGAGTGAGTGAGGATTGAAATCGGGCCCCACAAAGATGTCAGCAAGGACTTTTGTTGTTGTTTGTTTTTGCATAGGTATTTTACTTTTATATTAATGTCTAGCCCCTTCATATTTTCTTATTTAATACGTTTGAATAATTATTTCATAATATTTATTGTAAAATGTTTTTGTATGAGATGTGTAAAAGTTGTTCACCTGTGACAGGTTTTAGTTTCTTTACATTGTTAAAACAAAATTCTTTTGGTGTGTAATTCTCACCTCTGTAAAGTTTCTCTCAAAAACTGAAAGTCACAAATGAGTCACACCTGAATATCTTCTGTTCTGAAACCAGAGTGGGGATATTTGTATGTTTCCCCTTGTATTTAATTTGCAGCGTCCCCGTGTCTGTCTGTATCTGTTGTATTAAGAAGGAGCCACCAAGGAAAACCAAAAAGCATGTTTTGGTTTTGTTGTTCACCACCTTGCTGCACTTACACAATGCTGGAGGGAAACGCCAGGCACTTACATTTTTAGTTCCTGTCCTTCTCTTGTCTTGAAATCTTGCATGCTGCTGTTTTTCTTCTTTTTTTTTTTTTCTTTTTCTTCCTCAGCCCAATTATTATAATACATGGACAGAGTTTTTGCAAAGAGTAATGGGTATATATTGGAATGGAAAGCTGCAATGTGGTTCTGTGTGTGTGGTGTCAGGTGAATGACTGAGGCAGAAATACAGTACATTACTGTAGGTGCTGATTCAAACTTTCAGATTGTTAATCAGAAAGGGTGGCAGACATTTAATGCAAAATGTAACATATGTGAATAAAATATAACAATACTGACATGCGTGTATTTCTTTCAAGTCAAGCTTTACAGTTCATTGCTAATTATTTTTCACAAGTAATAAGGAATTTGCAAGGAAATTTTAAAATGTTTTTGAGTTACTGACCAGTGATTGTTTTTTGGGGCAAATTATATTTGTGTCTATGTACTTCTGAAGACTTTGTGGACAGCCTATGTCTGATGAGGCAGTCACTTTTTTTTTTTTTTTTTTTTTTTTTTTTTTTTAATTATTATAAAAAGCTTTATTATATTTGCTTGTTTGTTTTAAGCAGTCAGTCTAAGAAAATATATTAAACTCTTCAAAAATAGATATTTTTAATACAAGTTGTAATGGTGGTATTTTGTTCTTAAATAAGGAATAGGTTGCTGTATATTTTAGCATTGAATTAGCGGTTATATTAAATTTGATAATTAGGATTAAGGGCTTGCTAATTGTTTACCCCCTCTTTTTTTCCCCATCAATGACTTTTTTAATATTCAAATGCCCTCACTGCTATCAGTCTTGTCAGGTAACAGAAGCATGAATTTTTCAAGATAATTAAACATGCATGTTTCATAAATATGTAAGAGAAATGAAAAAAAATTTTTTTTTTTTTTTTTTTTTCTTCAAGCTATGAAATGGATTAAATGGTTTTCAGTTGCCTTATGCTTTTCATAAAGGCAAAAATATAGGTTATTGTGGACTGGGCAGCAAAAGTTCTGTAGATAGGTTAAGGTTTAAGTTTAGATTTGTATGTGAATTGGAGATGATTAATTAGGGTCAGTTTTCCTCATTTCACTGATCCTGAACAGTAGAAGGAAAGAATTTTTGGGTCACTACACAATAGCTGTTTATTTGTCCTTGGTGGCTGCCATTGTTTCTCAATAGCTCAGCTAATCTTAGAAAAATAGCAATTGGTGGGGGGGTTGGCAGCGGCTATGGGACAGACAGTATGGTAACCCTGGTGAGCCACACAGCCTCCTCTGTCACTGCTTCTTCTCACATTCCACTCAATTATTAACCGCAGTGAAAAGCCTTGAAAATCACTTCGGCAATGTTATGTGACAGGCATGGCAGGTGAGTCTTTTCTCCAAAATCAACTCTTCTAAACATAAATTGTGTGACCTCTGTTGGAACAACCTGTAAGATTAGTCTATCGAGGAACTTGTACCTGGTGTTATCCTGAAGATAAATAAGCTCCAGGTATATTGTATCATAATGTATACATACATCTATATTGCTTGTGCTTATTTTTAAAGGAAATCTTAATGGAAGAGTTGATGCACTCAAGAATAGGTAAGGAAACACTTTCTGTAATGGTTAAACAATTATTATTTTTTTTTTTAAATCACCACAATGTTTTCTATGCTGAATAAACCCGTCATGTGGGATTTAATCATGAAATTTCATAGTCCAACAAAATGTTTTCTAATTAATAAATTTGGAGTTTGTATTAAGTGTAACTCAGTTTGAATCATGATTTCAGGCATTTTATTTAGTTTCTTCTCCATTGTCATTCTCTATCTATCATTACCTGTGTGTTCAGTCTTATGACCTCTATACTTTTTGCCTTCAGTATTTTAAGGACCAGACAATTTTCTTTTATATCCTTCTCCTCATTTCCGTTTTCCTCCTACGCTGATGCTCACAACTCACAACAAACTGCTTAAGTGATGCACACTTGTGGAATTTGAAAATACATGTTGAAATTAATAAATTAAATTAAACACAAGGTAGTGTGTGTTTGGGAGTGAAGGTAAACACATGGTTCCTCTGGGATTTATAAAGTCAGCCACATTTTTTTTGAATTGCTGTTTATGCCATATCACGAAACAGCTGAACATATAGAGGAATGTGCTAACTGCACTCTGCATACATGAGTTCACAGAACTCCATTATTGGTTAATGCCATTCTGCATGACTGAGACAATGCACAAAGTGGCGTATAATGCAGGCTTTGTGATAAATACAGCTATTATAGATCAATTGTGCCTTTTTTTTCTTCTCACTTAATACATGTTAGAGCAGATGACCATCTCTCCAACAATTTTCTGTAGTTAGATCTACAGGTTTTCTGTCCAAAGCTTCTCGCAACTGTTTTCATAACATTATGATTGCTTTTCTTCTGAAATTCTACAGAACCCTGTTATTCCATTAGCTTTGAGTTGGTTATCATTTTTAGCATGACATGGGATTTACACATGGTGAATACACATGGATACAGACCTGGGAAGGGTTCGCAAGGTAAAGTGGACTTTTTGTTGACATCAGTAAACGCATTTTTGATTTTTGTATCTCAGTGGCAGAGCAGGGTGGCCTCACAACATGCCTAGTATATGTCTTTCCTTTACTAGTGCTGATTCTGTTTGTGTCAAAGATTTCAACAACTAAGCATCAGAGTCCTGTTTGTGGACCCAAAATGCCCGGAGGTTTGTTTCCACTGCTGCTTTTGCTAGGTGTTTAAAACCCACTGGCAGATCTGATCTCCTGTCCCAAATGAATGGTTAGATTTGGTAAACCAATTTTGTCTCCCAGTTTTTATGTTTTCTAAATGAAATCACTTCAAGTCAGGCTTGGTCAATGCTTGGATTGAAGACTACCTGGAAAGACCAGGTGCTATGAGGTGCCGAGGGAAAGCAAAGGCGGACCACCCTTGTGTATTATGCCTACTTAACCATGAGTACCAGAACCTGCCAGCTAAAGCCTGAAATAGGCATGACACATGAAAGAAGCAGAATAAAATAAATCACAAATGGAAGCCTGACCTAGTAGTCCAGGAAACTTGAGCACCCTAGTATATTATCTTTTATGTAGAGAGTGCCCCATGAATGCTGTGCCCCTTCATGAATGGATCTGGTCATTGCTTGATTTCCAAAATATTTTTGTAAAAAAAACTTTTATTCAGGGATCTATAGACTGGATTTCTTGTTCTCATCTACAAGGTATTGGCCATTGCACCATAGCACAACACAGTAGATAGGTTCAGCCTGGAGAGTGATTATTATGACAAATATAAAATAAAAGACTTTTTTTGACAAAACGTTCATCTGAAGATATCTGCCATCATTCCCCAAGAGCCTGGCTTGGGATCTTCTCCGTATGCTGGAGCTGCTTAAGGCTTTTCGTTATGCAATATGATTAAGATTCTAATTTGAAATGGATGTCTTAAAATAAACTGCCCATAGCAGCCCATTTAGTTGTACAGGATTCTTGTGACATTGTATTTTATGTAATTCAGAATGAAACAACACTCCAGTGAGAATATCTGTATGGTAATACTGACTGCAGTACAACATTGTAGTAGTAGAACATTTGTCTACCACGTGCGTGTTGTTCTGAAACTAGATGTTTTATGGGAATGTTGCTTGGTTCAATGAGAAGATTTATGTTTCAGCTTCCCAACTGTAAGTTAATTTTAAGATAGTTCCACTCTATTGAGCATTATGTCTGTATATGGGATACAGTTGTGAGCTAAGTTTAATCGCAGGATATGTGTTGATACACTCTTCATAGTAACTACACTCTATGTTTTGTAGTCTCTGTTTCCAGTGTTCAAGGGCCACACTGGCCTGTTTCTCATTTTTCTACAGCATGCACAAAGGGGCAGCTAACTGTGAGGAACTCTATTGTATTGTACGTGTGTGTGTGTGTGTGTGTGTGTGTGTATATTTAATTTTCTTTTTTATCCCATGTGTAGACTGGCTGACTCTGAAGGAACTGAAGAGAAAGAATTATACCATCTTCATGGCAGGATATGGTGAGAGAGAGAAAAGCAAAGACTGATAGTATACACTGTGCAGATTTATTGTGTAAAGTTCCTTATTTAAATGATATTCATATTTACATGTGTACACTCACCATTCATGTTAAGAATACACTTATACCTGTACATTCATACAGTTCTCTAATCAGCCGATCATATGGCAGTGGTAAAATGCAAAAAAATAAAATAATAATAATGACTGGTGGGTCGAATACACACGTTGACTGACCTTTTGCGTGGCACCAACTGGCATATATAATGTCAGATCCTTGTTGTTTAATAGGGCCTATCATTATATGCGTTACTATGTCATTGGTGGAGAAATTCAACTTTAAAAACATACCTCTTCCGAGTCTTCGTACCCATGCATGCTCTGTCTAACATGAAGTTGTACTTCTAAGTATGTAATTAGATCCCGGCATTATCCTGGCTATGTAAATGTATTGAGTATCGTATTATTACTTTACTTTGGTACAATTTCCGTAAGCTCTTAAATGTCTAGTAATAATAACATGAACAATATAAAGCTCATGCGAAAGGTAATAACTTCCTGGGATCGAGCATGCACTCATGGACTGTGAACAGTCAAAAACACACAATTTCCTGCGGAACAAAAATTGGCGCATCACAGTACCTTTCGCGTTACCCAAGAAAAAGGTAATAATTCAAGTCAAGTCAAGTCAGTTTTATTTGTATAGCGCTTTTTACAATTGACATTGTCACAAAGCAGCTTTACATA
>JAQMYF010000012.1:33290981-33309675 GCA_030014195.1 Neosilurus mollespiculum | reverse complement strand
GAGATGGGCGCCAGCCTCCCCGCGACCCTAAGTAGGAATAAGCGGTTCAGAAGATGAATGAATGAATGAATGAATGAATCTCCTTTTTGCTGTGACAATGGCAATTTTTATTTTTATTTTTTTATAGTCTGTAGCCTCAAGCATGAACCAGAGAGGATATGAGCCAGGATGTACTCCAGTCACTGTTTTATTAACATTGATTTAGCTTTTACTTATCGTTTATTATGCTCTGTTAACTTCTGTTCAATGACCGCTATAAGATCAGTTCTGGTTCTCAAGGACTTCAGACCTATACAGTCACTAGCAAAAAAAAAAAAAAAAAACAGCTTTTCTTTTGCTTACAACTGTAAGCTTATCTCAAAATTCCAGTCAGCAGTAAACAAATTATTATTTTGCTAAGAGTTCTCACTACCTTTACTGTGTCAGAATCTGCCTTTTACACTGTCTCTTCATCATTTTCTTCACAGTGTCACAAGTGTCCATGTTGTGTGTCAGCATTGCAGCACCTCTTTCCAATAATTCATAAGACATGTACTTACAATGCCTGGTATTCAAATTTGTGATATGAATTAACCAATAGGGACTCACAGTAATAATTAAGGACAAGCAGAATTATTCGGTTGTGGTTTTAATCATTACTGTAGAATTTGTCACAATTTTTCCAAAACTGTCGTCTCTCTTCAGGATGTTGAAGAGGAGATTGAGGCAGAGTACAACATCCTGCACTCCCTTTCGAACCATCCTAACGTGGTAAAGTTTCTCGGCATGTTCTATAAGGCAGATGAGTTCAGTGGAGGGCAGCTGTGGCTAGTTCTTGAGGTTAGTTGTCTTTTCCCTTCTTTCTGAGGTCAAATGTATGTGTCATAGAAGGTTTACAAAAGGATTCATGTCGAACCTTTTTTTTTTTTGGTTAACGTTACAATACTTATCTTCCACTAAACCTCGGAGGATCTTTTACATATACTTGACACAAGCATTTGAATACCAATATTTACATATTTTGAACTTTGCTTCACCTATATTAAACTATTCTTAGAATAGTGTTATAAACTACCATCTCTAAATTGTGTTGGTTAGAAGTCTGTTAGCTGATGGTATATGGTAGATAATAGTAATAATTGTAAAACATATCTCCTGAAGTGTGGTTTAGGTTTGCTCCTTCTCCGCTGCTTATAAATAGTAAGGCAGAAATGAATAAGGAGTCACTGAGTGTTTTGTTTTCTCGCAGCTCTGTAATGGGGGCTCAGTAACAGAATTGGTAAAGGGTTTGCTGATGAGTGGTAAACGTCTGGAGGAGCCTATCATCTCTTACATCCTCTGTGGCGCTCTACTGGTATGACAGACACACACATACACACATACACACACACAAACACACACATTAATCTGCTAACATGGCAGGGGCACGTGAGATGGCTGGCTCAGCAGCCTGCCATGAGAGTGGAAGGAGGAAAACACAGATGTAGAAACAACAACACGATCGCATAAACTGAGACAGAAGCAATATGATTTAAACTATCATCCCCTGTGCACAAAGCCTTCCGTGGTCAACTCTTCTTTAAAACGTTGGTGTATAATCACCTTTTTTATGCATTTATTAAAAGTGGAAGCTTACTAAGATATTATTCCAACATTAAACAAAAACGTGAGCTGAGTTCCATTCATCTGGACCCTACACACATGTGAGACGGTTTCATATGCCTGTATTCATAACCATGATTTATATCAACAGTACTTAGGATGACTGTGAGATGTAATGGTGACTTCAACATGTATTTATATTGATTTTGTTGGTCTATAGACATTTATTTCCATGCATTGAACTGACTGAGCAGAAAAAAAAAAAAATTACGACTTGGTTAAATCTTTATTATGCAGAGCAAAAAAGGGGACGAATTAAATGTCCTGTGATGCATAGACACGTCACACAATCTGTGCTAATCACAATTCAGATCAATCCACAGATTTTGTCTTGAGCCTGCCTCCAGTTTCTCCCAATTCTTCTGTCCCACATCAGGGCCTACAACATCTGCACAACAACCGAATAATCCATCGAGACATCAAAGGCAACAACATCCTGCTCACCACAGATGGAGGAGTCAAGCTGGTGGATTTTGGTAAATAGCTGTTTGAGTTTGTGTACTGACAGCCTGCGACATTGGTGTTGCTGTGCAGTTAGACATGGTGACAAAAAGAGGCTGCATACTGTAGGTCTACAGAGATCCCTGCTATAACATACATGGGCCTATATTTTAACAACATAATAATCAAGGGCAGACCAGAAATTCTCTAACGTCTAAATACAGCTTTAGTGAGAGGGCTTTTACTTTAGTTCAGGTTTGTCATTCTTTTTGTGTGGTCTATGTTTGTAGTGCCAGCCCAGACACAAGCTTGAGCTTTAACTGCTAATTTGAACAGGAAGTGTGTGTGTGTGTGTGTGTGTGTGTGTGAGTGTGAGAGAGATGGTTGGGTGGGGGTGATTTTGGCTTGCCTGAGGCATGTTCGGGTCTGTGTGTGAGGTGGGAAATGGAGCCCCGCAGAGAGACAAAGCTGTTCCTTTTCATTACAGATGATGATGATGATGATGATTGCTAGTTCACTGGGCCATGGCGTTGTGCCATGTCAAATTATGTACCTATGTTTAAAAAGGCTGATATCTGTGTATCTGTCTGCATCCTTAATGGGATTGTAAATCTCAGGCTTTCACATAGTGTAATTCAGTATTATTTCAGTCTTATTATGTATATTCGTGAATCAGTGTGATGTTTGCTATGATATAATTTAGAAGCATCTGATGTTATGCCAGTGAGCATGATGGATGTCGAACAACTATCCTAAGTGTCAAAATTGCAAGCAGATTACCTAATAAATGATTTACATATTAGATTTAAAATCTCATTTTTCTTTACAAACTATTGGTCTGCCATTTTTTAAATGATAAACTATAATCAGTAATTTATCCCCTTTTGCTTTGATTCATTTCAGTGATTGCTGTGTTAATCATCTGATTTTTCACCCACAATTATTCAGTGTTTCATAATTTTAAATACATTCCATGATTGGCTGTTAGATTGGAGTATGGTTTTATTGAAGTCACCCCCCCCCCCCCGATGTTTTTTTTATTGTATAAATGTTAAACAGGGGTGGGGTAAATAGAGGTAGGGGGATCATTGAAATATATTACACATGCTCCCTGAGGAATATGAATGTCATTTCCATAATTTGATCTCTGAGGGTTTGAGACTGTGTCTATTGCAGGTGTGTCGGCTCAGCTGTCGAGCGCACGCTTGCGCAGGAACACGTCAGTTGGAACGCCTTTCTGGATGGCTCCTGAGGTATCTCCTCCCATTTTTTCCCCTTTTCTCTCTATTTCTGTCCTGTGCATACATGTGTGTATGTGTAAATAGATACTGTACACATTTTAAGTTTTTTTTTTTTTTTTCAGCCATTATGCACACTGTGCAAACCTAAAACCCTAAAGCACTGTTTAAAGTAGTGCAGTTTTCATTTTGATTGACATTTAATGCCCTTTGTCAGAGACTTGTGTGCATGTGCATTCTCAAGTGTATCTGTGTGAGAGAGCACAGTGGGGGGGGGGGGGGGGGGGGTCATGTGAAGGTTAATAGCTGAGAGCAGCTTTGGCCCATACTTGTGCTATTTGGTATTGAAGCGAGATGATTGGGCTAGAGGGAGTCTGGCCTCCAGACCAATTAGAATTCAGTCTGGCCAAGTGGCTCTTTTGTTTCACGATTGGTCACAGAGACGTATGAACCTTTTATAGCCTAGATGAGAGATAACAGCAGTTTAATATGCACACAGTAATGATGTTTAAAGATTTAATATAAGCACAATGTTGTAATGTTTAAATTAGACCTCACATTGACCTTCATAGATTCCACTGATAGACATTATTCAAATATAAATGATACACTGTCAGTATACTGTGTACACTATTACACGATCACTGTACTGTATGTAGGACTGAAATGTTTTTTTTTTCCCCTCTACACAGGTGATTGCATGTGAGCAGCAGTTGGATTATTCATATGATGCTCGCTGTGATGTCTGGTCTCTAGGCATCACTGCTATCGAGCTGGCTGAGGGAGATCCACCATTGGCGGAGATGCATCCTGTGAAAGCTCTGTTTAAAATACCACGGTGAGACAGCAGAGGGCATCATGCCCCCATCCAAATAGAAAGAGAAAAATAGAGAGAGAGAGAGAGAGATAGATATGTTCTAAAATACTCTGGTGGTGGTACAGAATCCTGTCCAAGCCCTGCTGAATAAGAAATACTCAGCTTTTAAACTCAAAGAATGTGTTTTGAAGAAAATTATGCAGATGGTATGAAAAGAGATTTGGTTGTTCTTTTATTTTTGTTTTTGAAGGATTTGCATATTTCAGTGTGTTTGATTAAATCTCATTGAAGTCGAATAAATTCAGCTTGACATTTCTTTCTACCCAAGCAGGAAATCTGTCCCTACACGTTGTTCTGATGAATGATTATTTGAATGCTTTGATGGTGAAAGCGTTTGACCTTTTGTCATCAGTACAATCACACCATTATCTCACACAATGCTGTGTGCCCTCACCCCTTTGATTGCAATTTGCATGTGTGATTAGGCTCTTCTTTTCTCATTGAGATGAGGCTGACACTCTGGGATCCCCACACAATGTTATCTGTCCCTCAACAAGCCCACATGAGTGGAGGGCCCTCAGCTGCTGGTGTCATGCTAACCTGACACACACCTTTAGTCTGAACTACATCCAAGTGTGTGTACTGTCTGACAGATTCCATGTGATGTCGTGGGCATATAGGTAGAAGTTGTGGTAACCTAGGTAGTCTGCGTTAACAGAAAAAATAGTGATATGCACTGAATCTGAATGAAATTAGTAAAACAGAAACCTTTAGCCGGGCATCATCACATTTGTAAAAATATTAAGTTTTTGATTTCATTACCATGATCTGCATTCTGGCCTTCCTACAATTCTGAGTTTATATGCTGCCACATCTTTCTGTCCTGCTCCCTCCTTATCTTCTTTCATTTTCTTATTTTGTTTCCTGAAAGAGATCCGATACTTGAATGGGACATATAAATCAGTGGAATAGGGACCTTTAGCAAGGCCATGTCTGAATAAAGGTGTGTGTGTGTGTTTGTGTGTGTGTGTGTGTGTGTGTGTGTGTGTGTGTGTGTGTGTGTGTGTGTGTGTTCAGTGAAGTGTGAAATGATTCTGTTAACATGTCATCTGTCGTGGTCACACACACTCCTTTATGGGGCGTCCTCGGACACTGATATTATGAGTGGGCGTGTGGAGACTTTTGTCTGTCAGTAGGAGGTGGTTCCTCTCATAATGAAGGACATCTGTGACTGTGGTACACTGACTTACATCAAGGTTACAGACTGAATGAATATAATCTTGAAAATGTCACTATGTAGATTTGTAATGCAGTTTAGTTACTGACGCTATTCACTGACTTGACACTATTCATTTCCCCTGTCCTACTGTAAAATGAGATTCAGAGTCATTTATAATAATATGGCCAGACCTTCTCTGGAGTTTTAAATATGTTTTCTATTTCTCCTCAGATATTGACCTGTCAAGTTATTTACTCTTTTTTTTTTTTTTTTTTTTTTTTTTTTTTTTTTTTTTTTTTTTAAGCTTGCATTTAATGTCTCACTCAAAAGTACAAGTAACTGCAGTATTATTGTATTCAATTGTAATACACTTGTATTGCGGAATCAAAACACATTATGCAGTAAATGTTTTCTGTCTATATTTTCCTATTATTTATGAAGCGTTTTGGGTTGAAATTACTGCTGAATTAATGTGTATGTTGCAATTTATTGCTGTACATGTTGATAGTTGAGTTGGTCTTAATTTCTTAAAATCCTGTTGGATACTTTCATCTACAGCAAGGTGACATCCAGGAAGATAAACATAAGCTTGCCGTGTCAACCGTCCTGTGGGAGCCACGTATGTCTAAAAAGTCAGCTTTTCATGAATTCAGAAAAACAGCCTCAGTTTCCGCTTTGTGACAAAAGTACAGTTTCCTGCTAATCCAAGCAGGTTATTGAATAATTTATTTGGCTTAGTAGGACAATTTTCTCAACCCATAAAAGAATACTTAATACTTCAGTTCCTCACAAACTTTTAAAATCAGGTGGAGGTATGCAGTCCACACTGGACAGGAAAGATATGAGAAATTGTAATCTAATAGCTAAAGCTGTCAGACAAATGTAGGGGGGGTTAGAATTTGTGCCTCTGAGATGTAGTGGAGTAGAAGAATAAATCCTTTCATCCATTCATTTTCTATGCCACTTCATTCTAATTAGGGTCGCGGGGAGGCTGGCGCCCCTATCACCCGACTCTGGGCGACGGCGGGGTACACCCTGGACAGCTCGCCAGGCCATCACAGATAATATGAAAATGCTCAAGTAAATGTACAAACACTATGAATTTGTTATTACATAGAGCACTTAAGTAAATCTGCTTTGTAACTTTCCAGCACTGGAGGTGTGCAATTAGATTCAAACCAAGCCAGTCATGTATGATGACTTCTCTATGGAAAATATACACAGATCTCTATATTGCATGAAGTATATACTACCTGTTTAGTGAATTTTCTTTTTTCTTTCTTTCTTTTTCCATTCCTTTTTATTTATTAATTATTTTGCATCTTTTTCATTCATTCATTCATTTTTTTAAGCTGCTTAATCCTAATTAGGGTCATGGGGAGGCTGGTACCTATGTGTTTCCATCTCCTCAGTGCTGATGGTGGGCATAAATGCTTTAAGAATTAATGACAAAGGGCACTGGTCATGATGATACAGTATTTAAACATTATTTGCAGCAGCATCTTTTACTCTATCACCTACCCAGTCATGAAAGCGAAATTACTTGAATAGTTGTCCTGGGTTAATTATCAATTCAGTCAAGTCAAGTGGCTTTTTTGTCATTTCATCCATGCATAGTTGGTGCAGTACAAAGTTAAAATGAAACAATGTTCCTCCAGGGCCATGGTGCTACATACATTTAACCAAGTTTAGTTCTGGATTTTCAAACCTTTGTCCTAGAACCCTCCTATATGAGGTTTTGGTGGTTTTACTGATTTCACCACACCTACCCCATTTCATCATAAATTACTACTAGGTATATTACTGCAGGTAAAACTCTAAAACATGTAGGGACACTTTGGGAGCAGAATTTAAAAATGCTGCATTAGATGATCAACTGAGAAAGGCTGAAAGTTGTAGAATACTCATATATGTTCCAAAATAATATTTCACATTACTGCTGCAAATGTAGTCATAGAAATCTGACTAGTGAAATATTTCTCTATAGTATCATTTTATCATGAACATATTTCAATATTAGGACACAATAGTAACAACAAATGTGAAATTTATACTCAACATAAATATAAAATAGTACAAAAAATTCAAATTTAATATGGAACTGGAAAACTGTTTTATTATTTGGCAGAGTGAAAGCAAGCACTTCATATTTAGATACACTGCTTCTGAACAAACCTACATTTGTAGTTTGTGTCCTGCTCAAAACGTTTCTCAGAAATAATCACTAAAGTGCCACCGGGGTTGCTCGGTAGTTTGGAAAAATTGCACAGCCCTTTTTATGTGGCAGATTGCTATTGACAAAATGTCCACTGGCTCATGTGTCATGTACAGCTCAAGATTCAAGATGGCACTGGACTTTCAGTTTAAGTGTTTGTGTGACTGCATCTATCGATGATTTAGATCAGAATGTTATTATAATTGATAATCAGCATGATTATCTGTTTAAAAACAACTTCATTTGTAAATCTGGAAATGCTATTGTGTACATTAAACAACGGTTATTTTTAGTAAAAAGATTTCTGGTAGTTGTGTTTTATAAGTTATTGTGTACAGATCTCTGTGTGCTTTTATACATGCATGAGTTTTGAGTTTGCAGACTGGTTAAGTATGTTTGTATGTGAGGAAGGGGCAAAGATATCTTTATGATAAATGTAGTGAATTTGCAGTGCATGTTGGGTAAGGCGCAGTTCAGTGAGGATGCAAACCTGCAGCACAAAGCTAAATACTCATTTGATGAGAAATTCTTTTCATTCATGTTCCTCATGAATGGCCTTCATGTTTGTTTTTCTGTATGTCAGTAAGTGTGCTGTCGTGTGTGTGTGTGTGTGTGTGTGTGTGTGTGTGTGTGAATATTTGTGTGCCATCTATGGTTTTTTTGTGTGTGTCTTCAGTCTGTTATCCAGAGTGTAACTAACTAATGTTTGTAGCGCCCCATTGCTGACGGCATGTACATTTGGCATCACACTCTCTGACAGGCATTTAGTAGCTCTGCACCTTGATTAGAACAAACTGCTCCTGTTTACACGCTGTCTCACAAACAGGCGGCAAGGGGAGAAGCCGTGGTGGAATTTACACAGCACAATAAGGATGTTGAGCAGTGCCATCAGCCATGCTGGCTTCACTTTGTTATGTAGAAGCAGCTCGCCATGGCAGTGCAACATCAAGGCGAGAGCATTGCTGCAGGCTCGCATTATAGTTTGCGTTGAAGGAGTCAGTTATTCTCCTTTGATCTGCTCTTCAGAGAGGACTGTCTGTCTGCATTTCTATCAAAGGATGGGGTGACTTAGAGCAGCCGAGAACGACAGATTACTGGTAGAAAAAAGGAAAACGGTGCTTAACAGGGTTTTCCTTTCTATATGCCTGACTGCTTTGTTCTCACGGATAGTTTATGATGAAAGAGACAGAGGATGTGTCTTTAAGTAGTGTGTCTTCCTTTAAACCTGTACAGCACCCTGGATCTAGTCAAGACTTCAATCAGAGTTAAAATAGAACGAGGTATTAAATAACTTGAATATAATGGGAAATGTGTCAGTAGAAAATAAAATCTCTGTCTGACAATTAAGCATGTTGAAATAGTATCCAGAGATGTCAATCTTTACAGTCCTTGAGGTCTCATTAGTCTCAGGTAAAGATAAATGATGTGTTAAGTTTTCCCTTTCAGTCCTCCAACATTTCAGCCATGATGCTTGCATCGTTATTGCACTGATCCAGAGTTTCAAGTGAATGCTAAAGAACATGCTGGCAGTGAGCAACTCATTAGCCAGTCCTCATTGCTGGGGCCTGTATCATCTCTGTTCATACTTTCAGTTCCCATTTTGTTAGCTTCAGTATGCTACACCACCAGCAGCAGACCTACGATAGTACCTGGCTTGCACGTGTGTGTATGTCTGCTGATGAATGGAGCCATGCTCAGCTTGCTGACAGGAGAATTATTTGCTCTCATAACTCAACCACACTGTGGCAGATGCTGTGTGACAGACACAGAGAGCCTCAGCTCATTTGTCATCTTCCACTGGAGTGCTTCAGGCCTGGCCCTCACCCAAAGTCTGCCTCTAGTACTTAAGTACTTACTGCTCCGTTTCCAAAATCCTTTAAATGCTCTTTCTGTGGCACATTACCACATTCCTCATTTAAATCAACCTCAACTGGATGTGATTCATTTCATCTGAGAATTGTGCCTCTTAGAGATATATATATGTGTGGTAGCCTAGGAAAACACTTATCATTATTTCTACTACTGTACCTCTGAAAGCTACAAAATCTCAGAAACTGAAATGTGTTTCTCTTTTACATGCATCTCAACAAGAATTAGCATTTTATGTACCCTCAAAAATAAAAAGGGAGAATATTTCCATCCCATCTGAGTGCAGGTGCATTATGGGTATTACAATTACAAACTGATATGTTTAGGCTTTGTGCCCTCTTCACTGGTGTGTATTGAAGCTTGACATTTAATGTGTGTGGAAATCACATTTAGCTAGCAATTTTGCAGCTGGCCAGAGTAACTGTTTTTAACCACTGTGTTGGTTAATTTGTTAATTTCTCATCATGATCTTCACAGAAGAAAGCATAGACAAGATCAAAAACAAAGAACAGCTTCATAGGTTCTTTGTGTTTTGGTGAACTATATTTACAGTTTCCTGAATAAAATGCAGCAGTAAGGTCCGTTATCATCCTGAAGTTATATACAATATGTACATATATTTACAATACCTGGTATTTGACAGATTCCCTTATCCTGAACAACTTAGATTTGATCTCATTTATACAGTGGAGCAGTTGAGGGTTAATTGCCTTGCTCAGGGGCCCAACATTGGTTGATTGGTGGTACTGGGGGCTTGAACCCTTGACCTTAACCCAGAAAGTCAGTAACCCATAGCCTTAAATACTGAACCAAGACTGCCACCCCTATATTTTTGAATAGGACACAGCAATACCATAGCACTATCACTATAGATACAAATTTTAAATGGTTTAAAATTTTAGAGTTTCAGAAGAGCTACAGATAGGACTATTGCCATTGTTTGGCTGTTGAATTCAAATATCAACAGTCTTTCTCCAGATTCAAAGACTACACATTGAAATGAATGTTTCCTCACAGAGCTATTACCATATCAGCAATGAGATATTTCATTTAAATGTTATATTATGTGGAGCATCTGCCATTCACCATCCTGTGAATGAATGATTACTAGGGAAACAAGATGATTACAAATAATGTCTTGTGATTTTGTACACCTATTCTTCAACGCAACACTCTGACAGACCGAAACAGATTTATTTCTCCTCCTGTATTTAATTTAGCCATTTATTAATCCTGACCAGTTTTCAAGTCTCTGCTGATGAAAAAGCATCCCCTCATTATGATGCTGCACCACCATGCTTTACTGTGGGAAAGGTGTTCTCTTGGTGATGGGGAGTGTTGGGCTCACACACACATATTGATTTCCATGATCACCATATATCAACCATTTGGCACTGTATGTAAAACATACGATGGGAACTGTCAGAGTTCTAGTTTAAAGAAACGAGATCTAAACCTCTACTGACAAATCAGAATTGACATACAACTTTACGGTTGTATAAAGGCAGAAAGGAAATCCAATTCTGTTGCCTTTTGCCAGAATTCAGCTACAACCACATCTAATGGGTTTACCCACACGTATACACATTTAGGGACACACACACATAATATTGTGATTCTGAGAAGCCTGCGTAGGGTATAGTAGAGTGTCATACTGTTAAAATGAGGCCACGCTAAGGCACGATGTAATTTTAAATGAGAATTCCTAATCAGTATGTCACCTACGGGCTATATTTTGTCTAGACTTTAGCCTCATGGCACCTTCACTGAATGATTTTTTTATTCTTTTTTTTTTCCAGTTTAATGTAAATTTAATTTTTGAGTGTCTGCTATTTATATAGAGAGAAAATCTGGTGGTATGCATGCACTGTTATTTATATCTGTGTGTATTTGTTTATTTGTTGTGTGCAGAAACCCATCTCCTACACTTCGCCATGCAGATCAGTGGTGCAGAAGTTTCAGTCACTTCATTGCTCAGTGAGTACTCCCTGAGACCTTTGAGATATTCCTATACTTCATTCATTGCAGCTCCTCTGTGTGCTTGAGAGGTTTTAGAGAATCTTAGACTAAGCTCAAAGAGGTTAGATTAAAAGTTACATTTTTATTATTGTTTGGGAGCCTTGCTTTGGGAAGATGAATTTTTCTGTTTTGGTAGATATTGTTGTTTGTTCTTTGAAAAACTTTTCGCAACAAATAAAGCAAATACATTATTGCAGATGAACCCCTGTTATTACAAAGGTAGCAGTGTTTTTGCTTTATGATGATATAATAATTATACCTGGCACATTGTATGGATTTTCAATGATCATCCAACATTTATATACAGGATTCATTTATGTACTCCGTTATTAATATCCCGGGTTGCTGATAAAGCTGTGTTATAAATGTAAACTATTTCCACTGCAGAATGATTTTACAGTTTTCACCATCTATCATGGCAAGAAGAATTATGAAAATTACTTTATGTCTAAAACGCTCAGGGATAGCCTGCATCCACTGTGGTCTCACCAAATATACGAGTTAATTCAGTCAGAGTTTGAAAATAAAGAGAAATGGTGAGTAGAATAGGAAGATGAAGAATGGTTTACATATAATATGGAAGTGATGCTTGTTGTCTTCACTGTGTAGAGGGTGGGGTATATGTGTGGGTTCACAGAGAAATGAAAAACTAAAATCATGCCACTATTAGAGTGGAAATTGGAAAAGGAAAAAAGGCCTTTGAGCACAGCAGGAGAACAAAATGGACTCATTAATTTGTATTTCTTATGAATTTGTCAGTGAGGCAGGTCTATCCTCCAGCCCCAATGAATTAAAAGCAAAGACTAATGTGCCTTATTAATACTCTGCAGTACTAATGAATTGCGCTTTTCACTTCTGTACAGGCTGTCTGGCAATTCACTGCCTTAACAGGTTTATGAGCCTTTACAGTCAAGCGGGAGACACAGCGTCTTTGTGTTGAAAGGTTCTTCAAGTGCTCCAGAGCTTCTTTTTTTGTTGTTCTAATACCAAAGAAAACAGCAATACCAGAAATTTTTTAGAGTTATGTGTACAATCATCTGAAGAGGGTAAAAATGATGCAGTCACCTGAGAAACAAGACATCGTCTGTTGTCTCAACTGCATTTTTTTTTTTTCAAAAGAGGCTTTTTATAAATACCATCTTCAATCTCTAAACCCATAAATTATAGAAAAATGGGGATCAGTCAATGTGCGTATGCAGAGCTTTAGTCAGAGGGAAGCAGACAATGTTATCAGGTGGTACAGGCTGTTTATTGGATGCCTCCCTCTTCTAATTGTAGGAGCATGTTGTTTCTGGCTAATAAATGATCAGTGGTGTCAGTAATTGTGCCTTGAAACAGCTTCCACTTTCATATCAGCACGGCCCTGCTGTCAGAACCACAGCACTAATGGTTGAGCTGTAACATTCTAATGGCACATCCACAAACAGTAGAAGTGATAGGCAGGCTGAATTTCAGTGTAGATTAAGGTAGTGTGATTTAGATGCCTGTGATTTGTCTTACTTCAGTCCTGCTTGCATTATTATTGTACTACTGTTGGTAATTGATGGGACTGAATAGACTAAATGTGGTGGCATCACTCAGGCAGTGTTGTTTAGAATTGGTTTCTTTACATACCATAGTAATATGCATATTTGAGTTGATAATTCACCCACTGTTGTTTATGTCCTACAAACCTGCTTCTCAAAGTGTGGTCCAAGCCATATTTATACATGTATAGCAGCAGGATAATTATTATTATTATTATTAATATTATTATTATTATTATTATTATTATTATTGTATACAGTTTAAGGCATCCCAGACTGCACAACTTTAAGAACTTCTGCTCCATGTGATGACAAAACATTTCCATGATTTGTGTGATGTATGATTAGCACAGCTTGAGCATGATGTAATGACACTGTTGATGTTCAAATAGCATACATACTGTATCATTAGTGTAAACGATGATTGTGTGTTATACTTAGGGAGAGCTGTAAATTGTCCAGAAGGTTATCAGGTGCTGTGTGTACAGGTGATTGAACTGTAAACTGATAGCTGATTGCTTAGTAAGTAAACAGTTCACCCCAGTGCCTAACAAGAGCAGATCTGGAAACAGAGGATAAGACTGGTTTATTTCCCCCCTCTGTTTCTATGAGAGATATAGAGGGAGTGTGCACACGTGTGTATGCATCTTATTTTGTTGTGTAAACCACTATACCCTGCTCCAGACTAGATCTCACTCGGGTCACAGCAGGATGCACAGGTGACTTACTATATCTTTTAAAATGTTGATATGTAATTCAGACTTCTGTGAACATGACAAGGACCATGTTATAACACTATTTTGGATTAATCTCAACTGTCTATTATTCGATTTCCCCCCCACTCTTTAGTAGTACACTATTTTTCTCTGTGTTCCAGGTGTTTGATAAAAGATTTTGAGGCACGTCCTTCAGTCACCCATCTTCTGGAACACCCATTTATTAAGCCCGCTCATGGCAAAGATGCTGCACTCAGGAAGCAGCTCTCAGCTCTCATACAAGACCAACAGAATGCGGGCTCCAAGACCAGGACCAGGACTAAGTATGTGTACTCCTTCTCAGATATCACCCAAGAGTAAGACTGAATGCCTTATTAAATGCTTTGGATTGTGATTATTAAGGTGATATCAGAATCGAATGACTTTCTCCAAAGTATATTATATTGCATGAATATTGATTGGATTTAAATGTCTCTCTTTTTCACTGTAATTATTTATTTACTATTTTATTTTGTTTTGCTTTGTTTTACATATAACAATACTGCCCTATGCTTGTCATTTATCTTTATGTAGAGTGCTCTTCAGGTCATGTTGTATTTCTTTACAGCCAATAGGGGGCAGAATGCTATATGATTCAGATGTACTGATTATACATTACAAACCAATCCAGCATGTTGGAATGAAGAGAATGTAAAAATGTGGTCTCAATGTTAGGATGCTTATCAGCTCAGATGTTAGTTTGCTTTAATCAGACTCAAGGTTAGCACCAACTGCATTTTACTGCAGAGTAGTATGGATCTTTAATCTCTGTTTCTGTTCGACCGATTTAATTACTGGTGAGCTTAATATCAACATCTATAGAACTTTGAAGAGTGCATTAGAGATAGTATTTGCCCGATCAAGGATAGTGATGTTACCTGTTAATTTTAGGAAGATGATATACTTCCTTTAGCTGATATACTCTTCTTTTATTCATTAAAGAAATATAAAGCATACAGTCTCCCATTTTGGTAATGTTATAGGATTCTTTATTCATTATGTTTTTGCAAGAGGCTTTTGATTCAGGTTGAAAGATGGAGGATGAAAAATACTGACCCAAAGACACATTAAACATACCCATTATTTCCTTTGTTGGTAAAACGGTGCACATGGTGAAAACAGTTTGCTTTTATCCTTCCAGACAGTGTCAAAGAGACAGATAAAATGACAACCAGAGAAAGCACCTAATAAGATTATAGGCTTGTAAAAGAAAAGCCTTTGCTCTCCCAGTACAGGGACTGAAGTCAGAAAACACATTAGGGAGGCTATATAAAAAAAAAAAAAAAAACAGTTGATGAGCACATGTACTCATGGACACACACTCTTTGACATATTGGGCTCTAATGAGAGGTCACAGGCACAATGTGCAATAGACATTGCACAATGTGCAATTCTTTACACAGGACATCAGATATACTTTAAAAATATATATATATATAATAAATGATATTTATAAATAAAATATATAATAATAAATTGTTTAAAGGAGTAGTTTGAAATTTTCAGAGCCCTCTTGTGCCAGTGAGATGAACTGCAAGGGCAATAAAGACAGTGATGGACAACTCCAACCCAGAAATCCACACCTTTTCTTAATGCACCTTCTGAGTTGCCTTAGGAGTACAACTGAGATGCTCTGGTCCAGCTTAGAGGAAATTGATTTCAGAGCCAGAAAAGAGTAAAGAGACACCGTTTATGAATGCAGACTGGACATGGTAATGGTGCAGCAATATCTCAGATTCCATTTTTTCTTTACACTTCTATTGAAGATATATAAAATAACAGGTCTTGAAAGGTTTTTAAACATAATAGACTGCACAAATGTTTAGGTATGTCAGTAAATTTTAGGAAAGCTCCATTTTACTCACTTTGACTGTTCTAGACATAAATGAATGTGATATTTTCTACACTGTGAGATAATGATGCCTCAGCAAGTGAAAATATCTTGACTATAGTCAAAAGTCACATGTTACTATAAACCAAATGTAAGAGACATTTAACCTATTCCTGGGCTTTTCTATAAAATACTGATTTCAGTCTGCTTTCACATTTTCTGTTGACAGATACTTTTGTTTCTTTCTATAAATAAATACTTAAAATTAGCAAATAAATGAATGAATAAATAAGTCTACCATTACATATATTTAACATTTTTACTTGATGTGTTTTTTATTTATTTAATTATTTATTTTTATATTTTGCAGTGCACAGTTTAAATCATACAGTTTAACACACAGATTTTCAATTTCTTCCCAAAGCATTTATATATCTTTCTCCTTCACTCATCCTTTTTTCTGATCACAGTGAAGCATATCTTCACACTATGCTAACTGGGGGCCTTAGGGCTTTATTCTGTTTTTTTGCGAATGGACCATCTGGTCCTTTGCTAATGTCCTATTCCATACAGAGTAAACATTGTAATGGACTACAAAACCCATGTGGACTTCTCATCTCAACATGGCATTGATTTTGTGTATGCATTGATTGCATTTTGTAACTACAATTGAGTTTCAATCCTATCTTTATAGGCATGAACGGATCAATACACGAAAAACACTGCTGATTGAGAGTTTTCCTGATGATGACCTGGTGAACCTGGAGGCTTTAGATGAGGTTTGATTGAGCTTATACTGAAAATTTCTAAAAAATAATTTACTGTTTAATTCTCTTAATGGTATACTGTATTAAATTTTTAGCATAAAAAAAGGTCCCAAAACTAATGTCACTAATATGGGCTGTAATGTAGAGGGTGTGTGTCTGTTGGGGGGGTTTGGGAGGAAATGCTGCCGAGGTGGAAAATAGCAAAAATAATAAAAATGGCAGATGAGCTTATCAACATCCTGGAAACTCACTTTCTGTCAAAGTAAATGAAGAATTCTTTCTGTGCCTTGCCAAAAATTTAATCTGTCTGCAGTAATGCATGTTATGTAACTTGTAATATGGAGCACTTGTCTTGTTTTACACAGGAAACCATAATCACACATCTTCAGAGGCGCTATGAAGGACTGCAGATATACACTGATGTTGGAGACATCCTCATTGCCCTCAACCCATTCCAGCCTCTGAATATTTACTCTCCACAGGTTCTGGCTCAGCATGTTCAATATAGAGATTATCCAACCTTTTGGCCAAAGTTAGCCATATAGAATCTTATGGGGTTTAGGGAACAACTGTATATGTTCTTTTAAAAAAAAACTATATCACATGTCATGGATTATTATATTGCACATGAAACACATTTTAACTGGTCATTACTTACTGAACATCCGTATTAAAGGTTTCTTTTTCTTTTTTACAGTTCTCGAAGCTGTATCATGGAGCAAAGCGCTCAGACAATCCTCCTCATATATTTGCCACTGCTGATGCAGCTTACCAAGGGATGGTAACATTCTGCAAAGATCAGGTACCCACCAGGTTTCATACCTGTCTAAAGTCAACTCAATTACTGAGTTAATAGTTATTGGTCCCTTTAATGAACAGCAAAAGAAATTAAAATCCCGCCTGAATAACTAATGCAGCAAGTGATTTTCACTGCTGTGTAGTCCATTTATTGGATATTAACAAAACTTTATATATAATATAAATATTAATATATATGTGTTTAACCTAAATTAATGCAATCAAACCCCAATAATTAATATGCCTTGCTGTTTCTTCTGCTGTCTCATACATCAGTTAAGTTATAAGGTGGTGCTTTCGTATCTATGAACACACCTGTAATAAATCTGTTCTCGACTGCATTTGAAGGCATCACTATGTTGCCAGGTTACTGAAATACTTTAATAGTCATGTCCCTGAAGGTTAATGAGTTTATTACTAGAGCTAGAATCAAAAGTAAACATAGTAAATATATTTGCAGATAATTAATTTGCCCACAGATTGCTTCGTCTCTCTCACCCATGGCCATTTTTTACAGTCTGTTTGATACTCAGGATTATGGGATTTGTAGGAGAGCTACAGATAGATGTATGATGCTTTAAATGAATTGCTCAGAATAAAAAGCCTCAAAAAATAATGTTCCATACTTTAAATATGAGCCAGTGCCTTCCTGTCACCAAATCCAACATCATAGGCAGCTTTATTATGTTTTGAAAACGTGCTTAATCACAGCCTTCCTTTGAATGAACAATAGCCTGAAGACTTTAGAGTCTTGTGATGTTGAACCCAGATGTGAAAATTTTTTTAATAAAGAACATTTCAAGATCCTTTTTGTTCTTAATTTTGGGCATGTGAACTGTCCTGTTCAATTCAGATGACAAGGTTTTCTACAGAGTTCATTTAAAATCTGACGTTTGAGTTGACCAATGAAAACATTATTTCTTTATTGTCTGACAACTGTGTTTACGTTGTTTTTTGAGTGGTTGGGGTAATTTTTCTGCTGAAAGATCTATCTATAAACAAATGTTTGCCCCTGGCAGCCAGGTTTCGAGCATAAATATTGTGATACTAGGCAAAATTGAATAATACAAGCCACTTGTCTGTTATGTGGTTTACTATTATTTAGGGATGTCAGTAATGCTTTTTGGGTGGCAAGGTGGCATAGTGGTTAGCACATTTGCTTCACAGCAAGAAGGTCCTGGGATCAACGACCAGGCTTGGACATTTATGTGTGGAGTTAGCATGTTCCCATTGTGCATGCGTGGGTTTCTTCCGGGTACTCGGGTTTCTTCCACAGTCCAAGCACATGCACATTAGACTAACTGGGTGTTTCAAATTGCTCCTAGGTATTAGTGTATGTGTGTGTGTGTGTGTGTGTGTGTGTGTGTGTGTGTTGGCCCTGTGATGGTCTGATGAGCTGTTTAGGGTACACCATGCCTTCGCACACTGTCGTCTGAGATAGGATCTAGCCTCCCTGTGACCCTAATAGGATTAAATGGTTCGGGAAATGAGTGAAATTTGATGATGAGTAGAGTTTTTTGAGAGATCGTACCTATGCTTTTACACTGTGGGGCCAGTG
>JAQMYF010000012.1:33280102-33290881 GCA_030014195.1 Neosilurus mollespiculum | reverse complement strand
GGGAAATGAGTGAAATTTGATGATGAGTAGAGTTTTTTGAGAGATCGTACCTATGCTTTTACACTGTGGGGCCAGTGTTGTAGTGGTTGAGGTGCTGGGCTGATGATCAAGAGGTTGAATCCCTGTGTAGCTCCTGGGCAAGGGGTTAACTACAAGTGTGCCTCTGTTCACTTAACAGTATAAATGAGTACCAGTAAAAAACAGTGGGAAGATATCCTGCAATGGACTAGAGTTAAACATGAGCTTCAGTTGCAGTCTGATGAGACAATAGGCTCGAGTATTAAAAAGCCCATTTTTATCTTTTTTTATCTAAAAAGCAAAGTTTAAATTATTTGTACAGTCATTTCTTATACGAATGTTTTTCTGTGTCTCTCGTGAGAGATGCCAATAATTTTGGGGTTGACAAAGTACAAGATCTGTCAGTGTCTTGTTGTCTTTGATATACACTGACGAATCTTGAGTTTATTCAGAGATATTATGTGAACTTTGCAGTGAGACTGGATAGCATGTCTCTTTTTTTTCTCTCAGTGTATAATCATCAGTGGGGAAAGTGGAGCAGGCAAAACAGAGAGTGCTCATCTCATCGTCCAACATCTCACTTTTCTGGGGAAGGTATAAAACACACACACACCACTGTATCTTTCTTAGAGGTACTGATTCCAGGGTTCAGTGTTTTTGTCGTTTAACAGTACATCTAACACATTTTGCAGTCTGTTTACAATGTATATACCTTCCCCAAAAATCCTCCTCTGTAATGATGTGAGAGTTGAAATTATAACATGACCACCTTTTATACATGCACTGTTCCTTATGCAGGCTAATAATCGAACACTTCGGGAAAAGATCTTGCAGGTGAATCCTCTGGTGGAGGCATTTGGTAACGCATGCACAGCTATAAATGACAACTCCAGTCGTTTTGGGAAGTACCTGGAGATGAAGTTCACACCCACTGGTGCTGTTATGGGGGCTAAGATCTCTGAATACCTGCTGGAGAAATCACGAGTCATTAAACAGGCCACGTGAGAGTCATACCATGACCATAATATTCCACACTCACATTAATATGGTGCAGGTACTGCTAGTTTAACGTGTCCTGATTTACTGTTTACTTCTTTATTTTTGGGCAGAGGGGAAAAAAACTTCCATATATTTTATTATATATATGCTGGGCTATTTCATCAAAACAGTCTGAAGAAATACAGATTACCTGAGAAAACTGCTCCCAGGTTTGCAACACTGATGAAACATTTTTGTTTATACACCAGTTTCAAGCATAAATAATGTTGACTGTATTCTGGCTTGTTCTTTTCCAGGTATATTGACAGTGCAAATGGCAAAGTGATGCAGGACATTGTATCCAGCAAACTATACAAGGAGCAGTTTGATGCCATTCAGGACTGCTTCCGCATAATCGGATTTTCAGAAGAGGTGTGGTATGCTGATTGGCTAACTTTTAGCAAAACCATCCAAAAATGTCTGGAATGAAATGTGAGAGGGACTGGACCTTCATTCATTCACTGTGCATATGCACAAACTTGAGAGTAAATTGCACAGGTGGTTTAGGGTAAAGTGTGGGATTTATCTTTACATTGTTTGCTTAGATTGGTGAATATATTTAGTCACAGCTTTCACTGAGCATAAATAAAGCACCTTGAGGTTGGAGAAAATCCACAAGTGCAGTATGTTTGCAGTTACTGTGGGAGGACTACAAACACACTTGTGGTTAAGCTCAATTTCCTTCAATAGCTAACAGAGTTGATGTGTTTATGATTGCAGCCTGATTTAAAGTATGTCTCTTTGGTAGCAGATACTGCATTCATTGAGACTTCTGGCTTAGATAATGCCAATAATACCAGTTCCTGAAAACTCTATTCATACATTTGTGCTTTCAGCTTGGATCTTAGTTGGTTGATTGAGTTGTGGCTCTTGGTACTTTTCAGAGAGAAATTGGGCATACAGTGTATATTTCCCAGCCATTAATGAATAGGATCATGCCAGCAAGCTTGCATGTCATATTTTCTCTTGCCTACTGCAATGCACAAACATGTGAAATGTGAAAAAGGAAACTTTGTACAATTGCTGGCTTTTCCAACATCAAAAACTGAACTGTATCCTTGTCAGGGCTGTAGTACTCTAGCTCAGTTTTAAGACATTTTGGGTTGTTGTTTTTTTTCCTCTATCATCTCGTACTTGTCT
This sequence comes from Neosilurus mollespiculum, assembly GCA_030014195.1. NCBI lineage: Eukaryota > Metazoa > Chordata > Actinopteri > Siluriformes > Plotosidae > Neosilurus > Neosilurus mollespiculum. The sequence goes on along the minus strand of JAQMYF010000012.1, from coordinate 33,288,685 downwards.
TGGTCTCATCAGTATCTGCTCTCCGACTTTTCTTGATCTTGTTTGTTGGTCTTTCCCAGTATACTAGTTGGTTTTGACCAAGTCCAGGTACCTTTGAAAAATGTATGGGCTTGTTTCTTTCTTTCTTCCTTTCATTTTTTTAAGTAACTTAAACTTCAAAATAAAATCTTTGATTAAGGGCCTGTTCAGATGTAAATGACCTTGAAGAAGATTCTTGTACTCGAATTTCTTTGCACTTAGTCTTGACTTGGTCATGATTTTTTTGACATACACTATGATTAAACAAAGACATTTCTCACAGAAATGTTAAGCAGCACAGCTAAATCACTAAATACTACATAATAACTTCACTATCTTAACAAAAAAGAAAAGGTTTCCTGATACAATTTTCTCAATGGAATTAGCGAAATGTCACAGTTCTGTTTTTACCCTTTAATTTTTACCTAATAAATTTAGACCTTTTTTATAATGATGCAGTGCAGTGGTGATGACTGAGTGCCCAGATATCTGTGAGCACATAACACTAATAATGTCATTGTGCTACATGTTATGGCCATTCAACCATTTAATAATGACTCAAGGGCAAGGTAGTGTTGAGCACTTCAGTCTCTCAGGTCCTGGGTTCAAACCCCCCGGTGAGGACGTTTCTGTGTGGACTTTGCACTCCATGCTTGCATGGGTTTCAGCTAGGTGCTGTGGTTTCCTCCCACAGTCTAAAGACATAGACATTAGGCCAAATAAGCTAATATTTAATAATGACTCAAGGGCAAGGTAGTTTTGAGCACTTCAGTCTCACAGGTCCTGGGTTCAAGCCCCCCGGTGAGGGCGTTTCTGTGTGGAGTTTGCATATTCTCTCCATGCTTGCATGGGTTTCAGCTGGGTGCTGTGGTTTCCTCCCACAGTCTAAAGACACGGATATTAGGCTAAATAAGCTAATATTCTCGATTCTCTAATAAAGGATGAAGTGGTTCAGAAAATGAGATGAGACAGTAACTCTAAAAATACTTTTAGCTTTGATGTTTGGCCGAAGTATTCTATTCTCTGTGTACAGGAAGTGAATTCAGTATACAGAATCTTGGCTGCTATATTAAACACTGGAAATATTGAGTTTACTTCCACCGCCTCTCAGCACCAAACAGACAAGAGTGAAGTGCCGAACTCTGAGGCCTTAGAGAATGGTGAGAGCTTCAAAATGTTAAATATGTGAAAGTATATTAATATGCAATTATATTATCCCTTTGAAATTAGGAAAATACAGTTACTGCTAAATAGAGTTTCAACATGTTAGTATGAATTATTAGGATTATAGAGCTAGTTGTTCTTACACGGTACAAATATTTAGTACAGAATGTATTTTATTGTGTTGTTGTTATTATTGTTATTGTTGTTATTATTATTATTGACATGCTTTGTGGCTCTTTGCTATGTAGCAGCGGTTCTGCTGTGTATAGGAGCAGAGGAGCTGCAGGAGGCGTTGACCTCTCACTGTGTGGTAACACGTGGTGAGACCATAATCCGCACCAACACAGTAGACAAGGCTACTGATGTGAGGGACGCCATGTCCAAGGCCCTGTACGGCCGACTCTTCAGCTGGATAGTGAACCGTATCAATGCCCTTCTACAGCCAGACATCAAAAGCTGGTATGTTGGGGGGAAACCCCTATCAAATCAGTCACTCTTTTTGTTGATATTAATCAACTCCTGGGACCAATCAGTTTAAAATATATTTACTTGAGCTGCCAATGTCCAAGATTTTAAGTCAATTGTATAATTTGCTAAAATTGTAAAGGGGCAGCATGGAGATTCAGTGTTTAGTACTGTTGCCTCAGTGCTAGATGTTTCTGGGTTTGAGTCCACTCGCTGACGAGGACTGCATAAGTGTTTGCGTGGGTTTCCTCTGGGTACTCCAGTTTCTTTCCACAGTCAAAAAACACATGAACCTTAGGTGTGTATGAGAGAGTGAACGGCTGTTTGTGTCTCTTGCCCAAAGTCAGCTGGGATTGAGTCCAGCTTCTCCAAGCAATATGGGTGGATGGATGAATAAAAATGTGAACTATCCATTCATTTTAACTAAAAATCAGCAAAGAGATTAGAATTCAGGTGTTGGTGTCTTTTTCGGTGCAGAGTGGTAAAATGTACTACATTTGCGCATGTCTCCTGTGATAGCAGTCTGTTGCTTTCTGGCTCTGTGGATTGTTCCCTGTATTCAGTTTGGTATGCACAGTCCCTCCGTCTTAAAGGTGACCTCCATTTCAGCCAACACACACTGCAGAATATTAATTGGCAGAGCAAGAAGAGAAGAGCACAATGAAAATGAGCTTTCTATAAATTTTTGATATTGAGTTGCATTGAGAAAATACTATTCAGATGATTAAACAGACTTCAGAAGGAGAATAAGAGGCAGTTCATTGATCCAAGAGAATCCCTTCAGATAGCGGCGTGTGGACATGTCAAAGACCCTAATGCCTTCCAGTCTGTTTCACAAAATCCATATGCACTCGTTTCCACTCCAATCTTTCCCATTTTCATCCTTATTGCCACTAATAACTGTTAACTATTGCAGAAGGTGACCTTCAAAAACTGGTAGAGTTTGAAGTCAAATGTGGTTCAGGCAGAGTGTGAATCCCTTGTTAGCTTAAAATAAGCACGTCTTGTTTATGTTTTTGTGGAGGCTATGAAACTTTAATGCTTGAGCATTAGCTCAAAGCTAAAGTATGTGCTATTGATACAAGTATGATGTAAAAGTGATGTGTGTGCTTTCTGTTTCTGAAGTGCTGCAGATGGTGGGATGTATGTGGGCATTTTGGACATCTTCGGCTTCGAGAACTTTAAGAAGAACTCGTTTGAGCAGTTGTGCATAAACATTGCCAATGAGCAGATTCAGTTTTACTTTAACCAGCACATCTTTGCCCTTGAGCAGGTGAGACACCGATCTCTCTCTTTAAACCCTGCATTAACATGCACTTTTGATCAGTTTGAATAATTGTGTAGTCACATAACTTTTGTTGTGATTGTTGTGTAAGCAGTCTGGCTTGTCTCAACCATGTGATCTCTTCAAAATGTTGGTATGAAATGTGTTTTATTTTTAATTTTTTGGCATGGGGGGGGGTTAGAGGGGGTTGGACTAATATAGAATACCACATAATTAAATTTTTTATTATTTCCCTCATAATATTGGGAGGAATGTGCCCACCTAATCAACAACTTCCATAGAAGAGTCAGGATGTAGATATCAAGATCATAGCGGTATGACTGCAATGATGAAGTCAGATTGTTCGTTATCCCAACACTGATCCAGATGGCAAGCAAGATATAAATGAGAATTAATGTCCCACAAACCTTAAATTCGGCTAAAGCCTCAGTTTCAAACACTTTAAAGGTGAAATCCTCCATACTTTAGACTGATCTACTTAGGTATTTACCTTAAGAAAGGGGAGCACATTGCGCCACATAATTTACTTTAAAGCTGAAAGTCACAACAGCAGCTTGTACGTGTTTTTGGTTTAGCGACCAAAGGGAATTCTTCATTCCGTATGAATGATCATAAATACGTATTCAACATTTTACACGGAGATACCAGTGATTTAGTGTACCACCGTTTAGGATATCTCATTGTCTCCACTGAAGACATAACACTCCGGAGTGTTTAACTCTGCACCATTTTAATATGGGGTTTAGCAGTACAGCAAACAAGTTGTGTAACTGAGGAGTGATTTGGGGGACTTAGCAGCAATGTTAGTTTATTTTACTCAACACTGAGGCTCTTTTATCTGTTTCGGGGCCCTGACAAATGTAATCCTAGCAAACACTGTACATCTGTACTTGTGTCAGTTAGTCTCTCTGTGTCTGTCTCAGTTTTCCTCCTATAGAACAATATTTCTAAATCATGAAAGCAAAGAATGACTAAAGAATTGTTTTTGTCTAATAGGAATACCCTTATATAGTCTACTCTTACTATAAGCAAGATAGCTATAACCACCTTCAAATTAATAATTAAATCTGTTTGCTAAAGCTAAGGAAGTCATTTCCAGATACACCAAATAGTCCAGTGATTCAGAAAGTTGTTGCTAATGACATATTTATTAAGAGTCATTTGTTATTGCTTATTTTCTTGTCCTGTGTGTGTGTGTGTGTATACACATGCAGGGTGGTTTGTGTAAGCATTTGGCCTGGAAGGCTGACTGCATAATTTTCCTGATTACTAACAGCAGCATTAGTGAGCTTCATTATAGAGCTGAATGGCAATGTGGTTTAACACACACCACTCCTCCTTCGTGATAAACACACAGCCCTGCTATTCCACAGCTCTGATTAAAACATGAGGAGGGGATGCAGAAGCTCATCACAATGAATCTGCAGAAGAGTCGACTGAAAGAAATGGCTTTGTTTTTCAAAATGTTAATTCAGTAATATGACAATATTTGCACTACGAGTTGACTTTATAATTTTTTTTAAATTTCCAATAAACATTTTTACTTTTCTACTGTGATGTTAGAGGCTGACCAAGATAGAGCAGATGGATGGATGGATGAATGAATATTTGCTCTTGTTCAGTGAATTTCAAACTAAATGCACATCCATGTGTAATGTGTCAGTGTTTGGAGTTTAAAATTTAACGTGTGCGTCTCAGATGGAGTATCAGAGTGAGGGGATAGATGCTAGCCTGGTGGAGTATGAGGACAACAGGCCGATTTTGGACATGTTCCTGCAGAAGCCCATGGGACTTCTCTCACTGCTCGATGAGGAGAGCCGTTTCCCTCAGGCAACAGATCAAACACTTGTTGGTACTGCACTGCACAGGCTCTGAGTGATTTCTGCCCTTATTAATAAACTGCTTTTCTGTTGTTGCATGTTGTAATGTGTATTAAAAATGAGCTGCAGTTCATAATTAATACTCATAAATAAAAATGTCATTTATTGAATTCTTGTGTTCTCCTTTTATCTCAAGATAAGTTTGAAGACAACCTACGGTACAAGTACTTCTGGAGACCAAAACGTGTGGAGTTATGCTTTGGAATTCAGCATTATGCTGGAAAGGTAACGCACATTTCCTGAATGCGAAGCCATTTCTTTTTCTCTTATTAGCATGTCTCTCAATTCAGTTCATGCCTAATAATTGGAAGTGTGTTGTTGAAGGTGTTGTACAGTGTTAATGGTTTTCTGGAGAAGAATCGAGATACGCTCCCTGCAGACATCATGGTTGTTCTGCGAATGTCTGAGAACAAATTGCTGCAGCAGCTGTTCTCGAATCCTCTCACCAAAACTGGTATGTCTTACAACTTTATCACAAAAAACTAGTCATCTGGTGTGAAAAGTCCCAGTTTAGCAAACTTTACTACTTTCTTTTACTACTTCTTTCACTTGAGAAAAATAAATTTGCCTTGGTCTTTCTGAATACATGACATAATAGGGTAATTTTTTCAGATGCTTCAAAACAAATGAAGCTTGCTTTTCCTTCCTGAGGGCTTGATTGGAAGCAAACGTCCCATTTGTATAATTTAATCTAGTTTTGCTTTGTTTTGCGTTTGAGACACTGGGAGATGCTCCAGTCTCTAAAGAAGCCCATTCACTTACCAGGCATATTAAATAAACTTGAAATACTGTTTTATCTCTTAAAACAAACAAAAACAAATTTGGCCACAGTGTCTTTCAGAAACCATTTGCTTACTCCTGTACGTCAGTGTCAATGACTTCAACAGGCATGATGATATTAGTAAACCTCACCTTTTTTTATTTCTATTGAAATTGTATGCTTTATTCTGTTTCTTTTATTGACAGTTTATCTTATACCTTTTCATTTTCTACTCTTTGCATCCAATTGCATTTTGCATTTGTTGTTTCACCATCAAGTTATTGTGTCACGTGGTCTTGTTATTGTTGTCGTATACAGAGAGAGAACCAAATCAAAATGTAAAACACATGAATAAGAGGTACTAACCAGTGAGCTGAGGTGGTTTCAGCAGGAAACTCTTGTATTTAACCAAAAAAATTTACTAATAATAAAAGATAAACCACATATTGTATTTACCTTTAAGTAATATAGATTGTATTAGATATTATTAGTATGTTGACTTTGCACTGACACCTCAGGACTTTGTGGTTGTTCGCTTGACAGCAGATTTTTCCCTATGAAAATGAACTTGTTAATTCAGAAAAACAAAGCCGAGATTAATTTGTTCTTTCTTAAAAAAAAACTAAGTGCCAAGGAAGTTTTTTTCATGATAAACTCTCAGTATTTCTATAAAACTGAGCCAATTTTTTTTCTCTCAAGTGAATGCAATAGGCTTCCATACTTTACTGCCATTTTATATATATATATATATATATATATATATATATATATTTTTTTTTTTGCGTTTTCAAAAAAAAAAAATTTCAAAAGCTGTTTACAGGCACATTCCTGTAATAATCTTACACTAAAGTGTTGAATGTTTACAGATCCACTTAGAATAGTGTTGATATAATCACCACTGCCATGGTATCACAAAGTCCTTCTCGCACCTCTCTGTCAACCCTTAGGGGTCAATCTCAGGCAAAGCTCTGAAGAGGTCAAGCATGTTTAGGGAGGATTGTAAAAACACTGCTGTTTGGTTGCTAAGAAGAATATTTGGTATGTGTCATTACTTACACATTGAGTGTGTTGCTTTATTTGAGGTAAGGGTCAGTTTGAGGGCAGCACTATAGACAGGTCACACAACTGTACTCTCAAACACATGGCCTGATATCTAGGGTTTAGTAGTGGATCCCCCCCACCCCCCCGTAATGTATTAACTAGAAATCCTTCTCGTTCTTTATCTCTTGTCTGCCTGATCACTGGGAGGAGAAAAAGTAAGATGGAAGAATAAACAGATCTTTTTATTTTCACTTAGAAGTCTCCCTCACTTCCCTGCTGTTTTGCCTCTCTCTCTCTCTCTCTCTCTCTCTCTCTCTCTCTCTCTCTCTCCCCCTGATTTGAGGTGTTTCAACGATAAGGTTTTCAAACACCCAGCAGAGGAGACACCATTATTTAGAGCTATTATAAAGCATGTGCATCTTCTCTTTTTTTCTTATTGTGCTGCCAGTGAGGTGCTTAAAAACATCAGCCGTTAGGTAGGCTTCCAGGCCTCAGCTACTGGATTTAGTGAGGAAGAAGGAAGCAGAGCGTTTAATTATGTATTTCACTCTCCTGTGTAGATAAGCCATTATTTGTCTCCCATCACTTTTCAGTATCCTTGAGTGGGTTTTGTCTGAGCAGAAATGAAGGCGGTAAGAAGGCAGTCATTTTTCTACTGTTAATGGGTAGAATAAAGAAAACCCTCTCTCTCTCTACTGTGTCTTTGTATGTGTGTGTGTGTGTGTTTGTGTGCACCCATGAGACTACATGTGCATGCATGTGTTTTATTTGTGAAAATGCTGTGTGGAAGAGGAAAGTTCACTCCTGTATATGATTATCCAGTAAATGCATAAAGGAGAGGACTTTATAACAGTTGTTAGTACTGCACTCTCACTGAGACTCCTTTAATGTGTATGCGGTTGTCCACTCCACTCTTATATTCATCTCTGTTCATCACAGCTGACTGACTTTTCATCCTGATACAAACGAATAGAAACAGCATCTTCCTTTTATGTCGGGAATATCAGCAAGATTAGAATTTTTGATCTTCAGGCCAAAATATGAGGGGAATTTAATTTGCATATATTTATACCAAATTTTGTAGCTTTCTCCTCTTATCTGTGGAATTGCAGTTATCTGCAGGATCTGATAAAAATCTTTTTGCCTGGTGGTGTTTGCATACTGACAGGTTTCCTCCTGTACTCTGATTCACACCACTAGGGGGCAGTCTGGATGACTGATTCTCCACAAGGCTGTTCAAAATGTGTCAATATTTAATTTCTGTCAAAGCTTTAACATTTTTCTGTCTTAATGACATTTGCTGCCCACCATACACATACAGAGACAATATCAACGACATAGATTCAGAACTAGATTGTGCAGGGAAATGTGTAGAACTAGATCACAGCTGGTGACTGCATGCTTTTTTTTGTTTTGTTTTGTTTGTTTGGGGTTTTTTCATACATTGATTGGATGCTAAACTAAAATAACTGGATGCTGATCTGAGCTCAGAATCACTGACAAGACAAGATTCATTGCTTTCAATGAGTATTTTGTATTTAGTTCAATATTTAGCTAATTTATTTCAAATAATTAGTTTTATAACTAATAAACGCCCCATCCCACACCACCAAGGCACTATATTTTGCTGCAAAAGAATGGCATCAAGCTCCTGTTCTGGCCAGGCCAGAGTCCAGATTTGAACCCAATAGAGAACATCTGGGCATACATCCATCATAAATTAGTTGGACAAAAATTTAGTAACACCACTGAACTTTGGGAGGCTGTCAAGTACAAGTGGACGAATTTGGACATTTCCAGATGCAACAAACTTTCAACGAGTCGAACCGAGAGACCTAAATGTTTGTGAAAATCTAAAGGGAAAGCAGATGATAGATAGATAGATAGATAGATAGACAGACAGACAGACAGACAGACAGACAGACAGATAGACAGATAGATAGATAGATAGATAGATAGATAGATAGATA
>JAQMYF010000012.1:33268380-33269428 GCA_030014195.1 Neosilurus mollespiculum | reverse complement strand
GAGAGAGTGAGTCATAGTTTGCGCGCACGCGTGTGTGTGTGTGAGTCAAGTGTGTGTGTGTGTGTGTGTGTGTGTGTGTGTGTGTGTGTGTGTGTGTGTGTGTGTGTGTCTCATTGATATAAAATAAACACACTTGTCATTACAAGCTTGAAAGTGATATTTGTTGTTAGACATGAAATAGTTCATAAGGTTTATTCTACAATCATCAGCCTTCATAAAACAAACACAAATTATTGCAGAAAATGAATGGCATAATTTATTTTCATAATAATATTTTTAGATAGTGTATTTAATCTGCTAAATATATATTTTTTTTATTATTGGCAGATACTCAATTAGTAATATGTTTCACTTATATAGCATGTTTTTAAAAGTCAAGCTTAGTGTTCAGAGCATAAGAGCATCAATGAAGCAACAAATAAAAACACAGTCATCACACACAACTGATATGAGCAGTTGGATGAAATAATAAAACGTATTCCTATAAAAAGTCCTCAAAGTGGCTCTGACGATGAAACTGTGTGGGTGCTACTGCAATCTGCAATCTATTGAAAATTAAATCTGTATCTGGGGCTTACAAGTGAACTGGAACAAGATCAGTTCAGATATAATGTCTGAGATGCCTAAGATGGCCACTGTGTGTGGTTGTATATGTGTTTCATTTCAACCAGTTTCTCCACTCCATCAGAACTCTCCTTCTTATCATGTTAATCACATGTTCATCACTGTAAGTTTTTAAAGTCATTATTTGGAATAATATTCACAATGAAGCATTTCAGTTGCGCTCTCTCTCTCTCTCTCTCTCTCTCTCTCTCTGTGTGTGTGTGTGTGTGTGTGTGTGTGTGCATTTGTGTGTTTTCTGGAGGGATTTTTAGAGCTTGTTTACATCCTAAATTCTCAGTGGAGCAACTTTACTATTCTGTTTAATCATTTCTGGATAGGATCCGTATAGATTTATTTTGACATCAGCTGCCCATTTTCCTTTTGGATGATTCATTAGCTAGCATCCATGCTTATTTATTTATTTATTGTTAGTTTTCTAGTGAAG
>JAQMYF010000012.1:33255880-33263380 GCA_030014195.1 Neosilurus mollespiculum | reverse complement strand
ATGCTTAGAAAGCACAGTAATCACTTTCACCACAAACAGCCCCACTATACTGACACTGATACACACACACACACACACACACACACACACACACACACACACACACACACACACACACACACACACACACACACATACATACTGAACATTTACTGAACATATGTTTTTTTGTTTTTGTTTTTGGGCTTTTTTTTTGGCCCTGAGCTATGTATCCCATTAATGAGAGCTTCCATGGTGTGTGTGTGTGTGTGTGTGTGTGTGTGTGTGTGTGTGTGTGTGTGCATGAGTGGGGTTGGGGGTGGGGGGGGGAATCCAGTGTCACATAGTGATGGTTGCCAGGGGAGACAGGGGTCCATCATTAGTATGATTAGTGTGAGAAGGAAGAGAGGGAGTGGGATTGAGATTAGCAATGTGCCTGGGGATTATGGGATTATGTATGATAATGTAGCACAGCGACGGCACTGCAGTGGGTGCAGGATTACTGTCAGCTCACCCCAGCACGCCTCGTTGAGATACAGGCTAATTCTGTTGGAGGCAGAGCCGGTGACCACACTCGTTTGTGTCACTGCTCTCACGCTTGTTTGACATGTTCTCCATCTCCTCTTTCTGTGCCCTTCTTTTACCTTCCATACTTACTATGACAATTTCCCTAATTATATTCTGAAAATGTGATAATGGTGTGGATATTCTGAGGTAATTTAGAATAGTAATGGCTTCATTTCAGGCAGAAAAGCTGACCACACAGGTCTCCTGGCTATTATTAAAGAGTAGGATACACTGGATGAAGATATCAAAGCACAGCTAGCTTGTTTAATACTCTTCAGCCAGCACAACATGAATGTTACATATTCTGTTGGTCTCTGAACAGAGAGAGAGAGAGAGAGAGAGAGAGAGAGAGAGAGAGAGAGAGAGAGAGAATTTGTAGCTTCATCTTACACATACTGAATCTTAGAAAATTACATGTGCTTATGTCAAGGTCAGAATCAGAACCACTTTCCCTTCAATGTACAGTCCCCAAATGTATTGTAATGTGTGACACTGTCCGAAGGCATATGGACCTAACTACAAGTACACTATGTAAAAGGGCTGCATACTGTTTAGTACAATAGTATGCAGTTTCAGATGTATTCTGGTATGTGTTCACTATTACAGCAACTATTACAGCAAAAAAAAAAATATATATATATATATATATATATATATATAAATAAAAATTGTTAATGATAATCCCGCTCCTGGCCCCTGATATAAGCAGTTTTTTATTATAGACCATAAAATAGTTGGTACCACTCTCACAACAGTTTTCCTGGCCAAATATGAGCTGGCTGTGAAAAACATAAATTGGCAAGAGATTAGGTACTGACTCTGAAACGGCCCTGGAACTGCCTTGGTGTGAAAGAGGTAAAAATCCAAAAGATGCATACATGTTCGCAACACGTGAATTTGTACATTATTACAGTGTGTGCATGTGTACATTATTGATGTATGTGTGTGTGTGTGTGTGTGTAACCGAAGCTTTGGGGAGTCCAGGGAGCAGGCAGGGCCAGATGTCGGGGCTCAGCTCTCTTCCTGCCTCTCATCCTGCTGATGTTGCCCCTGGGGATGTACCAAAGCACATACACTCTGTCTCTCTCTCTCTCTCTCTCTCTCTCTCTCTCTCTCTTTTCCTCACTCTCTCTCCCCCTCTCCCTCACTCTCTCTCTCTCTCTCTCTCTCTCTCTCTCTCTCTCTCTTGCACGCGCGCGCACGCACACACACACACACAGTCTCTCACTGACCTCACCAAATTATAAGTGCTTTAGGTCAGGGCTAGTGACCCAGAACCACTTTTCCATGTGTTTGATAGGAATTAAGTGCCTCCTCCTCTTAGATCTCTGCCCAGCTGTGCATGCAAAATGTGTGTGTGTGTGTGTGTGTGTGTGTGTGTGTGTGTGTGTGTGTGTGTGTGTGTGTGAGAGAGAGAGAGAGAGAGAGAGAGAGAGAGAGAGAGAGAGATTACCTGCCGTTTACCTGATATATGATCCTCATGAGGGGTGTCTTTCCACCACATTAAATCCTGGACCCAAATTAATCCCTGGTGACACAAATTCGCTTTAATAATTTAAGTTGCAATCCACAATTAACTGTATGATAATATGCACAGTGACATAAAATACAATTTATCACTTAAAAAGTCTTTATAATGGATCATACTAATAATATAAAGGGGGATGACCCTTTAATTAAACCTCTCTTGCAGAAACCCCTCACAGTAATTCATTCCCATCACCTCAGTATCCCTAAAAGTTAGGTAGCAAGATTTAAGACAGAAACAATTTAATTTATTATCCCAATCGTGTTGGTTCCTGTAGTAACTGGAAGCTTATGGTATGTGATTCAATAAACCAAGGGACATGCTCATTTGGTATCTGGGGTAATTAAATGTGGAATTGCAATTATTACTCGGTTGACCTTTTATATCAAAATCACTATGCAAAGAAATGCAAGAGCTGTATGCATGAAGTATGTTTGCTTGGTATGTTAACCATCTTGGAGTAAGCATTTGGAATAAAAAAAAAAAAAGCATTTCATGGGAGGTTCATTCTCAAAATCTACCCTCTGTTTTTGTAAATCAGGGAGTACTACGGTACTGAACTTTGTTCAGACTCAAGCCTCGCTGTATGATCAGTGGATTGTTATTCAAACGATAACTTGTATATAGATTTCGTCTTCTTTGTTTACCATGCCTGTTCCAGGCTTCAGTGTCACTGTGCACCAGGGGCCCATGGTTGACTAGGAATAATCATTAGAGTGGTCTGACTTTGCCTTTGTGCTGCACCTCTTGCACAGCAGTTTAATTATCTGTTAAATGAGCTGATGTACATTCAAGCTTCTGATTTTGGTCTTTGCTCCATGAACCTTTATTTTTCCTGCAAGCTTGGTTGCCTGCCTGAGTTAGATTGTGGGTTGATGTTTTTTTTTATTCTGCACTAGTCTGTGTGATCGTGTACAAGTCTCTGTTTTTGGGTTTTCCGTTTCGTTATTACATACCAGTGGTTCAGGGGTCATCAACCCTGTTCCTGGAGAACTATTTCCATACAAACTTTTGCTCAAACCCTACTGATGCTTATTTTAACATCTAATCATTACCTTAAGAAGTTTTTAATCAACTAACAGAGGTGTGTTAGATTTTGGTTGGAGAAAAAAACTTAGGTAGGTAGATCTCCAGTTACACGGCTGTTGAACACAACAGTAGATGGACTGGCTATGATGAATTGCCGTTAAATTTGAAAAAGTGTGGACTTGTGTATTGCCATGTTCTACCCAGTGTTCTAAAGTTAGACAATCAGAGCAGTCAGAGTCTTTGCAGTATAGCAGGAACTCAAACCAGACACTCATCCTTCACCTTTTCCATCATAATCAGTTTTGTTCCTCAAAAGTTTTGCTGAATCTCTGTGGAAATGCCACAGATTCCTGAACTGATGGAGGATCCAACTCAAAAAAGATCTGCTGCTGAATTAGCCAGTTACTTCAGAGATGAATTTTTTCTGATCATTCAATATACTTTCTTTCAAATACAGTGGTGCTTGAAAGTTTGTGAACCCTTAAGAATTGTATACATTTCTGCATAAATATGATCTAAAAGGTCATCAGATTTTCACACAAGTCCTAAAAGTAGATAAAGAGAACCCAGTTAAATAAATAAGTCAAAATATTTTACTTGGTCATTTATTTATTGAGGAAAATGATCCAATATTCATATCTGTGAGTGTCAAACGTTTGTGAACCTCTAGGATTAGCAGATAATTTGAAGGTGAACGTAGAGTCAGGTGTTTTCAATCAATGAGATGACAATCAGGTGTGAGATCTACGTTTGTGGAAGTGTATCATGGCATGAACAAAGGAGATTTCTCAGGACCTCAGAAAAAGGGTTGTTGATGCTCATCAGGCTGAAAAAGGTTACAAAACCATCTCTAAAGAGTTTGGACTTTACTAATCCACAGTAAGACAGATGGTGTACAAATGGAGGAAATTTAAGACCATTGTTACCCTCCCCATGAGTGGTTGACCAACTAAAATCACTCCAAGAGCAAGGTGTCTAATATCCAGGGTAGTTTATAAGTAACTGAAGGCCTCTCTTGCATTGGCTAATGTCAGTGTTTATTAATCTACCATCAGGGGAACACTGAACAACATGGCAGGGTTGCAAGGAGGAAGCCACTGCTCTCCAAAAAGAAGACTGCTGCTCAACTCTTTGCTAAAGATCACATGGACAAACCAGAAGGCTATTGGAAAAATGTCTTGTGGACGGATAAGACCAAAATAGAACATTTTTGAATTGAATGAAAAGCATTATGCTTGTAGAAAGGAAAACACTGAATTCCAGCATAATAACCTTATCCCATCTGTGAAACGTGGTGGTGGTAGCGTCATGGTTTGGGCCTGGGCTAAAGGAGAATGTCAGGACATCTGTCCATGAACTGAATCTCAAGAGAAAGTGTGTCATGCAGCAAGACAATGATCCTAAGCACACAAGTCGTTCTACCAAAGAAAGGTTAAAGATGAATAAATTTAATGTTTTGGAATGGACAAGTCAAAGTCCTGACCTTAATCCAATTAAGATATTGTGGAAGGACCTGAAGTGAGCAGTTCATGCTAGGAAACCCATCAACATCCCAGAATTGAAGCTGTTCTGTATGGAGGAATGGGCTAAAATTCCTCCAAGCCTATGTGCAGAACTGATCAACGGTTACCTTAAATGTTTATCTGCAGTTATTGCTGCAAAAGGGGGTTACACTAGATACTGAAATCAAAGGTTCACAAACTTTTGCCACTCACAGATATGTAATATTGGATCATTTTCCTCAATAATTAAATCACCAAGTATAATTTTTTGTCTTATTTATTTCACTGGGTTCACTTTATCTACTTTTAGGATTTGTGTGAAAATCTGATGATGTTTTAGGTCACATTTATGCAGAAATGTATACCATTCTTAAGGGTTCACAAACTTTCAAGCACCACTATATACGCATGTTGCTCTTCTAGAGTGTCACATTTATAGTTGTCATGTTCTCCTGCTGAGAATATAAACACGGGCCTGATCAGCTCAGTGTCATTGCATGTAAACCATCTGAACTCCCCTTCACATCCACACTGCTTACCTAAACCCATACATTAATATCTTATTAAGGCTGTACCCTCTAAGACATGTAAATACTCACACAGAGACAAACCCTGAGCACTGCAACAGATATGATCAGAGCCCTCACTCTCCTTCAGCACTCTTTCTCTCTAGTAAACAGGATCAGGCTTTATGGGTTATGAAAGCTGAGCTCCTTATGTTAACATGCTTTTTGAAGATTATGCTGGTGGTAAACATGCATGTCAAGAGTGAGACGGCGATAAGAGTGACAAGGGCAATTATGGTGAAGAGAGGGAGACGGAGATGAAACTAACCCACTTCTCTGAAGTGTGCACTGAGAAAGCTGATAAGAAACTAAATGCTTACTTCTCATTATAAGATATAGAGGAAAGAGATTTACAGGTATATTTTATGACTCTTGTCTTTTCCCCCCCCTCCCACTGGATGCAGTGAAGAAAAGCAGACGGAGTTTGGGAATCAGAGTGGACTGATACAATATGGGGAGAGACTTATTGAAAAACAGACATCAGAACATAACTTAAATATATAATTTAGGTGTGGATCAAACATTACACAGCCCTGCAACCAAATTATTAAAGAGGTGCAGCATAATCACATCAAATACTTTAATGGGCTGTGATGCATATGATATTCTAGTGAACTGTGTGGTTCTGTTCTCTGCATTGGATTGTGCTTAACTTTAAACCAGTGTACTCAACAAAGTTAACTGTTCATCAAATTTAACAGTATCCACCTATCTATTCTCTCCAAACTTAGAAGGGCTAGCAAGACATGTCAATTATTCCTTTTGTACCTGGGAGGGTATTTCTATTAGCATATATTCACAAGACTCACATCTGCTTAAAAACTCTGCTGGTGTCCCTCAAGGCTCAGTACTAATGTCTCTCTCTTTTTCCTCTACATCTATTCTCTTGATTATTATCTTCACATACAGAAGCTATTTCTACCAAAGTTACACTGATGACAAGGTGTGTTTAGCAAGTTTTGTTTGCTACAGTGCATGAAGTCTCATCATAGCTCCTGCTGTCATCTTTAAGACACATCTGGAGCTCATTCTGACAGTCTTCCGACAGCTGACACACCCACTTTGTGTTTTACAGGATTAATTCCCTCCCTCTCTATATCTATCTCTTTCTTTTTCTCTCTCACTGCCTCTTTCTGTTACTCCCCTGCTCTCCACTGTACCTGTCTTCATCAACTGTCTTGAGTGTATTATACCCAGTGTATTCCTGCTATTTAATCCTATTCATCAGGCAGGGGTTTAACTGGAGAGTGCAGCCTGCTAGTGAAAATATGGCAGGAAAGTTGGCTGTAACTTTATTAATAATCTTAATGTCAGTTTGATTTATTAATTTGATGTTTTTCCAATACAACTCAGACTTTCTTAAAACAAGTTACTAGAGTAATTATTCTATCCCATCATTGTTGATCGAGACATGACATGTCCTCACATGTCATCGAAGGCAGTCTAAATTATTAATACATTTGTGCTGGGTTTTCTTATAAATACCCATTCACTAGTGAAGAGAATGTATTCTATCCTTGATTTTTAATATATTTTTGCTTTTCCAGTTTACCATCAAAACCACTCTAGCTCACAGGCTTAGTATCTCTAATTCACCTGTTTTACATCTTGTTTTGGCTCTGTTTATAATGACAATAACAAGGCCACATGACCAGAGGAATGGTCATGCATATGCACGATAAATTGGCAATGCAACACCGATTTGTTGAGATTGTCTCCCGTGCTCTTGCTCGTCCCAAGATGGTGATGTTCACTAAAATCATTGCACCCTGTGTAAGGATCATTGCCACTTGTGTACAGGAGTAAGCAAATGGTTTCTGAAAGACATCATGATTGAGTCCATCTTATTTATAGTAGATAACACTGTATTTCATGTTTATTTAATTTACCTGCTAAGTGAATAGGCCCATTTAAATAGTATCAGAGCTAGGCTAAATATCTTTTGCCAAATATCGTTTGTGTTAACTGACAGTGTTAAGTAAAGTTTGGGTAAGTCAACATAAAAACATGATCCACTGAAATACTTGCTTTGCCAGAAGTAGACAAATAAGCATTTATTAAAGACGAATTTCTATATAATGCAGCATCTCATTTGCTTACCATATATATACAGTTGGTTGGATGGAAGCACAATTGTATTGAATCTGCTTTTTAATTTCTTTACCAGTAGTTATTTATCTGAAATGTTTTTTTGTGGTTTCAAATCCCTCTTAGTGCATGTTGACCTTTTTTTGTTTGTCTTCAGTGGAGATTTGGTGGAATTCTCTCTCTCTCTCTCTCTCGCTCTCTCTGTCTCTCTCTCTCTCTCTCTCTCTCTCTCTTTCTCTCT
>JAQMYF010000012.1:33235114-33247043 GCA_030014195.1 Neosilurus mollespiculum | reverse complement strand
GTGTGTGTGTGTGTGTGTGTGTGTGTGTGTGTGTGTGTGTGTGTGTGTGTGTGTGTGAGTGTGAGTGTGTGTGAGTGAGTGAGTGAGTGAGTGAGAGTGAAAGTGAGTGTGTGCTTGTGTTGGGTTTTCATCTCTTGTTGCAATGCTGGTTTAATGGGATTTCTGTGAAGGAGCTCAGTAGGACACTTGTCACTCTCGGCAGTGTGTGACTGATCTCTGTGTGTGTGTCTGTGTGCGTTTGTGTGTTTGTGTCTCTTTCAGGTCCAGCAGCAAAGTTGCTACAGCGCACCCCTCGGCGTCGAGGCCAGCAGCCGAAACTACTGAACAGCCCAGAGGACAGTATTTACTACAGCCAGCTCAATGTGAGTTCAAAGCCAGAATAGAGCCCTTTGTCTGACTTTGTTTGCTGATGATAATAGAGTTAAATGTACCTGTGCCAGACCCGTGAGCCACGCGGGCCTCCTCCTGAACCAGCAGCTCCCCCACGCTCAGGCTCTGTTGTCTCCAGCATGGGCTTCTGCTCTTTATCTGTTGCTTTCATGTGAGGATGTCTGCCTTCACGGTGAATAATTGATGTGGTTTATCAAAGCAGAGCAAGATGCATGCTTCATCAGGCTCACCCCGACTCTCTTTGATCAAAAAAATTATGCTGTGACTTCTGATATTATCAGCATCTGTTCGCATTCAACGCAAAAATCACTTTGAATTAAAAATTAATGATTCTCGCTAGTTCGTTCATTTACTCGTCTTTTCTGACTCTCTCTCTCTCTCTGTGTGTGTGTGTGTGTGTGTGTGTGTGTGTGTGTGTGTGTGTGTGTGTGTTCGTTCTCTCTACAGAGAGCTCTAGATTACCAGGGGAGCAAGAGGAAGCCCAGAAAACTTGGGTAAATAGTTGCCTTTCCTACTTTCTCTTCCGTGCCATATCTAAACAGACCAGGCCCTTTGTGGAAGTGAAGAACCAGAGATGGATTTTGTTTTTGGCTAATGTAAATTCAGATCTCAAAATAAAGGCGCTTTTAAATAGCTCACTTTTATTTATTCCATGGAGGAAAGTGAAATTGTACATAAATGCAAATTTAATTGTGATGTATCTATGTGACCTTCCTCTCGCACACACATTCACTCTCTCTCTCTCTCTCTCTCTCTCTCTCTCTCTCTCTCTCTCTCTCTCTCTGTGTGTCTAACTTTCTCTCACTCTGTCTTGCTCTGTCTCTCACACACTTTCTCTCATTCACTCTGTCTTGTGCTCTTCCTCTCTCTCTCTCTCTCTCTCTCTCTCTCACACACACACGCGCATGCGCACACTCTCTCTCTGGCTGGCACATAACGAATTGACATTTTACTTCCAATATCTCCCTGGAGGAAAACAGAGTATAACAGTTCTATGGGAGAATGCTCTAACCTTTTTTTTGCCACTGCCTTTTCCTTACTTGCCATTTCTGTACAGTAAAAAGTTTTTAATCACGTTTGTCTAATTTTCCCACCTGTATTTTGCTTCCATTTCTTCCTTTGTCTTTCTTTATTATCCACTCT
The DNA here is from genome assembly GCA_030014195.1 of Neosilurus mollespiculum. NCBI lineage: Eukaryota > Metazoa > Chordata > Actinopteri > Siluriformes > Plotosidae > Neosilurus > Neosilurus mollespiculum. Next base: position 33,245,510 of record JAQMYF010000012.1, on the reverse strand, counting down.
ATTTAAACACCTCAGCCAGATCAAGCTTCTTGATGGAGAGGATGAGTATTATAAATTGTTGTTGGCGGCAGAGTCTGTCCCTGAGGAAGACTTCTCTTGTATCCCTCCTCCTCCTCCTCCCTCTGGTACTGCTCCGGTTTCTCCGCTGAAGAGAGAAGCTCTGCTCAGCCAGAGCTGAAAGAATAACACAGTGCTGCTTCACAGCCTCAACCCACACCCAAGCCTAGTCCATAGCAGGGTACGGTCTCTCTCTCTCTCTCTCTCTCTCTCTCTCTCTCTCTCTCTCTCTCTCTCTCTCTCACACACACACATACACACACGCACAGGAAAAAAGTTTATATATTTTTTGTAATACAGTCCATCTATTGAATGATTTAAGGAAATTCAATTCATGCATTACTGAGTTAAACTGGTCCTTAAATTTTAGGATTTTAGGATTTATTACGATTTATTGAACACAATCCAGATATACATATATATATATATATATATATATATATATATATATGTATATACCAGGCAGTTCCATCCTCAACATTCCTCTACCAATATACTTCTTCATCCATTCTCAGTCTGGCTTTTGTCACTTTATCCCCAAACACTCATACTTGTGCTGTCCCTCTTACTTTTTCATTTCTAATTCTGTCCATTCTTTTCACTCCTAGAGAAATCACAGTACCTTCAACTCTTGCATTCTTCCGTCACCCTCCCTCTCATTCACGCACATGTACTCTGTCTTTCTCTTCTCTCCAGTGCATACTTTCACCTCTCCAGATTCATCGCCACCTGTTCCCTGCTCTCACTACAGATCACAGTGTTATCCGCAAACATCACAGTCCATAGAGACTCTTGTCTGACTCGTCAACCTGTCCATGACCACTGCTAATAAGAAAGGGCTCAGAGCCGATCCTTGATGCAATCCCACCTCCAGCTTGAACTAGTCCCTCATTTATACCGCACACCTCACCGCTGTTGCACTGTCCCCATACACAGCCTGAACCATCTTCACATACCTCTCTGCCACTCCTGACTTCCTCTTCCAGTACCACAACTCATCTCTTGGTACTCTGTTGTATTCTTTCTCTAACCACCAACACACAGTACAACTCCTTCACATTTGTGGCATGAAATTCAATCCAAAAAATATACACAGATTTCCTTACTCTGAGTTTCATCTGTTTAACTTCAAAACTTTAAGAAATATTACACCTATTTATGTGAAAATCTTCTCAGCTCATTTAAACTAAGTGATTTCCAAGGTGGAATTAATTATCACTTTACCATAATGGTGTTCATGGTGTGTTAACATGACCTTTAATTCAGTACTATGTTCCTCGTCTTTAGCAACATGAAATATCCACAGTTTTGCTTTTTGTAGAACCCCGAAGACAGCTGATCGTCCCTAACCATGCTTTGCTTCAGTGGTGTCAGCTTACTCATCACACCAGCAGTCACAAAAAAGACACAACTTTTATCTGCATGCAGAACAGCCATTTCTTCTTCAATCTGAACATGTTTGCTGAATTAGTGTTTGGAGTGATGATTTAGTGATTTAACCCTTTAGCGATATGGGTGTTTTCTGCTTTATATGCTTTTTTAGTGCAGTAAATAAAGCCTTTCAAGCGCAAAACTCCCATGCTTTACATTCAACCTTGATGTGCATGGCAAAACACACACACAGACACACAGACACACAGACACACAGAGTTAAGGGAAAGTAGATCTGAGTGGGGGTTTTTTTGTGTGTTTATTCTAGTAAGCATGTGTAATAAATCATGTCTAGTAAGCATGTGTTCATAAATGAAAACAGTATATTTTATTCACCCTATTAAATTAATTATATCTTTGATTTTATATAAGTTAGTAGGACCAAGCTGAGGCCTGGAAACAACACTTTCAACATACATAGCATCAAGTGATGACAATTTAGCTAAGATCGTTGATTGGGCTTTTTTGTTTGGCATGACTCATGGTGCACCAGTGCACTGGCTGTAAGGGCTTACATAATATCACCTTGTCCAGAATGTATTATGGGTAATCACAAAAGTATACAATAAAAATGTATATAGCGACATCTTAAGTTACAAGGACACATGTGTACAAAATATTATCATTATAGAGAAAAAATGTAATTTTCCACATTTTTACTTTTTTTTACCCATGTTAAACATTTGACCTGTGGGTCATGCTCCTGATCAAAGTGGCCTGGACTAAAAAATAATAATAATTTTTTTGGACTACTCTCCATACGTAAATAAATACATAGCAACATTAATAACTTGCAAAAGGGTACGATGCCCAGACACTGGCTTTATTACTTGACTCCTGTCTAGTGTTCTTTGCTGATAGACAGACAAAGCAAAAACTACAATGATGTTCCCTTTTAAAACAGAACATCCTTTTTTCCTGATGTATTTTACTATAATCTTGGTTCTGTAGTTACATACAGGACAAGCTTAATGAACATACAGAGCAAGCTAGTGAATCTTGAACTGGAGCTTTACAGTGAGCAGGACCTCCCATGCTTCTCTCTGGGGCTGTGCATGCTGTATCCAATACAGACAAAACACATCCAGTTCAAAGCCTCAAATCTACTTACAAAGTGCAGGAAATTCTACAATTCTTATTCTTCTATTTAAATTTTTGATATCTTTTTTCATTAAATATATCTTAAGTCAATATTGATAAAAATCACTTAATTGAAGCTTCTTTGGGGAAGCGATAACCAGCCTCCCCTTTGTTGATCCTCCTACCCAAGAGAGACAGCTCTTAAAAAGAGATAACACTGTCATGATTGAAATGCAATTCCTGCTTATTTATGTCTCTCATATTTATAAAGAAACCTAAATGTATGAATGTTGTGAGGATGTTGAGGATGGGGTGAACACTGTGGGAAAATTCTGTAGAAATGTGTTTTTTCCTTCTGTATGGGCAAGGAGATTTGTGGTGCTGTTTTTGTGATTTGCATATCGTGCTTCATCTCATTTTGTTGACACCCCAGGCCCAGGCAAAGATTTTGATCTCCATGGGATGATAGAACTGAGTGTTTTTGCGCAGTCTGTCTCTATGATGCAGTATACACTCCATAGGTTTACCAATATACAGACACAGGTGCGTTTTTGTTCCCAAAAATACATATTTAAAATGTCACCCAGTTAGTATTTGTTCTGGTGTTAATGCATGACATTTGTTGTTTGAAAGGCTACATGTTCCTGGTTTATTTCCTAATATCATACTTTATTTAACAAAAAAAACTTATTCGAGATGACATCTCTTGATGTCCAGAGCATAGCTTGATTTACTCCCAAAGGTGTTCTGCTATTTTATTTGTTAATTTATTTTATTTTTATTATTATTTTTTTAAATCCTTAGCATTCTGAGATAATTAAAATATTCTGTGTGGATTCTTTTCTGTCTGAGAAGAAGCACTCCGGCTTAAATAGGTCACTCCAAGAGCCTTGAGTCCCTCTTTAAACTACATGTAGTCCGTTAACAGAGATCTTGCTCCCTGGATCATTTGGGCCCTGCTTTGCCATGGAAATCAATTTGGAAAAAGCTCTCAAGGTTTGGGTTTGTTTTTTTTTTTCTTTTCTGAAATGCATTGCCTGGTGGAAGTTCTTTTTCACTAATTTCCTCTTACAAATTAGTTCTTCATACTTTCTAAAAATATTTTAGTCAATTCTCTTCTGTCTTTTGACAAATTGGCCTTATTCAATATCAGTAAGAGTCTCTACAAACCAGGGCTAAGCATAGAGCTTTCACTGAAGGTCCACAAAGATGTAAGCAACATAGGTCCTGCACCTGTCTTTGATAATAACATCCTATAAAAGCATTACTTCCCATTATTTTGCTCCTGTTAAAGAGTCGTGTGCATCTGGAGCTGCAGACAAACTCGTTTAATGTGGTTCATGTTGCACACTGCGAAAGTCCTTCCTTTTAGTTGTTTGTTCTAAACTGCATTTCTTCCCTTATTCGCCATCATACCAAAAACAGTGCCACCTTTTAGATATTTCAGAGCTGTAATCCTTCAGTAGAAGGCAGGAGAAAAAAAAAGTATTTGTTGTCAGACAGGATACTCTGTCTCATATTAATAGTGAGGGCCCGACTTCAAAGGATGAACACAAATAGACTTGCATTGTCCTGCCTCTATATCCTTCAGAGTTCAAAGCGGGAGTTTGAATAGCAGTGTTTCTAAAGCTTCTCTTTTAGACCTGCTGAGATGTAAAGCAGGTAACCTGCTATTGACATACACGCACACAAACACGCAGGCTGATATATATGCACGGCGTTGCTGTTAATACGTTCTTTACAAAGCTTCATGCTAATATTATGCACTGCAATCACACCCATATGATAAGACTTAGCATTAATACTTTGTGTGAGTCGTCCTTGCTGCACATCCCTCTCAGCTCTCTCTCTCTAGTACTAAATAAGCAAGAGATTTGAAATATATTTACTTTTAACCCTGTGTGCTGATTGATTCCTGAGTGAGCGACATGTGTAGCAGGCAGACAGATGTCAGATGTGGGTGGTGGTGGTGGGGGGTGTCCTTCCCTATGGACTGCATTAATAAAGACAGAGAAAGAGAGAGTGAGTGAGAGAAGGGAAAGGAGATAAAAGAGAGAGTGGAGTATGCACATCAAAGAGTTGCTAATGATGGGAGATGCCATTAGGGGTTGTAGTGGCCTTTGTTTCTGCTTTCTAACACCTGCAATTTGTTGAGGGCTTTCTATGTACCACTGAATTGCCCACATTTGCATGACCACTGTGTGAATACAAAAAAACGAATATTCTAAAAAGATCCCCAAAGAGTTTTGTGTGCCTTGAGCACTGCTTCATGTCTTTTAAAGAATAGCTAACTGGTACCTAACTGAATCTGTAATACTGTCTAGGATTTCCCAAAGTAGATTGAACAGGTGTGTAGCAATGTAACATATGGTATCATTTCATTTGATAAGAGGCTATCGATCTGACATGTCTACATATTAAACAATCCATTGAACAGACTGCAGAATGAATCGTGAAATTCATCCTACATACTATTCATTCTTTCTGAAAGCTTTACTCAGCTATTTCTATCCAGGTTATATAAATCACAACAGAGATCTCAACATCAGAACTTCATAGCTGCAGAGATCAGACTCAGATGATTGTAGGATGTTTCGGACATCAGCCACTAACCTGGGACGTTTCGGATACCAAATGTAGGACGTCTTGGAAATGGACCATACATGAACTACATCTTCTGTTTTTATTAACTTTGAGGTTTTATTGATATTTTAACAGAAATAATTTTTTATATTTCATAAACATTTAAGTCAAGGATTTCTTCCAAGTCCAAGTTTTGAAACAAGGTTGCATAGGGGAATAAATATATCAGTTAAAGTACAAAAGCTTAGAAAAGATATCTTAGGCTAGTTTCAGGTCTTTTGGTGCCATTTTGGAAACGTTGTTAATGTGGAAAGTTTACTGTGACCAGGCATCCCTGCTCAACTGTAAAAGCCCAGCCAGACACATACAGATACAGTTATATTTCTGATACGTTATAAATTTCACAGCTTTGTCTCATTGTATGCTGCTAATATTCTGAAAGGCTCACATAATCACAGTGTCATTATTTTAACATGTTGTACTTGTATAATGGTGAATTAAAATTGGTTAATTAAAAATTACATTTTAGGTGGCCCTGCAATGGTCTTACAAGCTATTTATGGTGTACCCCGTGTTTTCCCAGAGTCTGCTGGATGGGCTCTAATATCTAATATAAATCGGAAATTGAAATGAGGGATGGGGCAGTGGTTAGCACTTCCTCCTCACAGCAAGAAGGTCCTGGGTTATAGCTCTGTGCCTGGAGAGGGCAATTCTGACTTTGCATATTTCCCTGTGCTTGCATGGCTTTTCTGCTTATATCTTGGTTTCTTTCTGACATGCACATTAGGATAATTGGATATTCTTAATTGTCCATATGTGTAAGTATGAGTGTGAATGGTTGTGTGTGTTTGCCGTGCAGTGGTCTCGCGGGCTGTTTAGTGTGTTCCCTGCCTTCACCCGGAGTCAGCTGGGATGGGCTCCGGCCTCTCCACAACCCAAATAAAGGATAAAGCGATTTGGAAAAATATTGAAATGAAGGCATATATTTAGTAACTCAGTAACTGCTTATTTTTGTGCTTATTTTATCATATTGTGCCATGTCATATTTTTTGTTTAATATTCCACCCTTAAGTTTTGATTCCTGCACTATCAGAAGGCACAATCACTGCTTACTGCTACATCTACATTATAGGACTATATTGCAGTAATCCATTTGATCATTTGGGTGAGCATGTATCATGACTATTCTGAAAATGAGCTTATTTAACATTTCTGAGCCTGCGGGGTTTGGATGGAGTTGTGGAGAAAATCAGAGCGTGAAATTGCGATTAGCCCCCGTTGTTTGTACCGATTGAAGGAGGCTATAGGACTTGGCATGGCTGAAGGTGTAACCTGTTTTGTTGGCCTCACTGAAGCCCTCCCAGATGGAATGAGCAGCTGCCATTGAGTAAATGTGAGCTGTGTGTGCACAACAAGGATGGCTAAGGTCCTTTTTAGATTCAGGAAGCAAAGAAACAAATCTGTCGCTCACAGTTGGGAGGAGCAGCCTTAGAGAAACACCTCAAGCTAGGGCAGCAGGTCTCCAGGGTCAGCTTCACTGTGTCTGTCCTGCCTGGCTGCTACAGCATATCAGATATCTCCATGGAACACCTTCATACAGTACTGCTAGTCCTCAACTGTAGATGGATTACACTAATAATCAAAACCACCATTATCTTATTACAGTATTACTGTCCAGACTATCTGCAGTTAATTTTAAGGGTTACAAGATCAAAAGGCAGCCTGCCGAAAATCACAATCTTAGTTGTTTACAGCAGGTCCATTACTACCTCAAACCTTGGTTATTTTCCAATAACAGCACAACCCAATGTGCTTTTAACCTCTTATACCACAATTTTCCATCAATTACAATACTTTTATGTCTGTTCAGGACATACCCCACCTTTACCCAGAGTCGACTGAGAGAGGTTCCAGCCTCGACCCTAGTAGGATTAAGCGGTTTGGCGAATGAATAAATAAATGAATGAGTATTTTATGTCCATTTGTAGTTGCAGTTTGTGTTGTATATGGAATGTTTGAGAGAACATAGAGTCTGTCACTTGTGTTACAGAAGTATACAGTTATTACCTCAACATTCTCTCTTTTTTAATCTCACTTGAAGTTAATAAGACAAAAGGAGCCTATAATTTTACCATTAAAACAAAACTAAATTTCCTCTATCTTAAAATTTCTTCTGCTACAGAAATCTTTAAGGAATAGATTTGGCTGTGCCTATACAAACAACATTGTATGTCCTTCATAAATGCTTTAATATAAAGTTCCTACACAAATCCAGATGGTTACGGTACCTTCCTGCCATGTGCTACTGTAATGTAGCACTTTATTGTTGAGGTTCTTTCTGCATCCAAAAGGGGTCTAAACTTCAGCTGGTTATGAGCATTCTCTGAAAGAGAGGAATAATCAGACATGCACAGTGTTTTTGGACCAAGGCTTGCACTCCAATGGCAGCCCGTAGAGCCCTTTTTTGGGTACAGAAAAATCCACCTTTTATTCAGAAATCCTGGTCAAGTTGAACTTTTAGTAGTTTAGGAGTATGCTGTGACAGTTGAATTAAATTTGATGGTTCAAGCAAAAGAAGTAACTTTGAACATGATCAACTTCCAACTTGGCCTCACGCCTCAGCCTGCACTGGCTGCTCTGAGCGGTCCAACATCATATTGCCACACACAGAGCTGTGGCTGCTGTTTGGATCATGACTTCTCCCTCCTCTCATGACCCCAGGTCTGTCTGGGTTTGACCTTTAAACGTGCAGCCAAGCTTTTGCCTAGCAGCTTGAAGAGGGCCAGCCATATCAGATTTCAGGGGAAAATGTTGGAGAGTCAGGAGTGCAGAGCTGTGCACTGGAGCCTGAGTACAATGGCAGCTTTCTGTCAGGCAGCGACTTCAAAGGCTCCGTGAGTGACTGCTCTGAGTTAGACTTTGTTGTAGATCACTGAGGAAATTCACAGATGTTTTCTCATACGAGACACCATTACGGCGGCTCAAGTACCCAGTAGCCCCGAGCATTTCTCTCTCTCACTTCTCTCATTTCTCTCTTTCCATCTTTCCTGTTCTGGCACTCTCTTTCCCATGCTCCCTTTCTTGTGTGTAAGACAGATGTGGAACCAATTTTTCCTTTTTTTCTACAGTCTGTTCATAGAACATAAAATGACAATTTGGACCTTTCAAGTAAGAGACCCAAATAAGGAAGCTGAGTGTAATTTTTTAATCTACAAAGTTATAACCAAGTGCATATCAGTAAAATGTGCTAATCATTGTGTGTGCTTTAGATACAGTTTAAATGAATTCTCATGTATTTTAAATAATGCCATGTGTTATTTCTCACCATGATTAATGATTGTTCTCTCTCTCTCTTTCTCTCTCTCTCTCTCTCTCTCTCTCTCTCAGACTCTCAGATTGCCATCTTCAAGTCCTAACCAATAAATGTATAGTGCATGGTATATTACCCTAAACACTAAGACTCTGTAGGGTAAATCTTTATTATTATAATACAATCTTCATCACTTGTGTCATTTTTGGCATGAATAATTATTTAACTTTCAAACATATTGGCTTTTATGGTTTCTGCTGTCAAAAAAAAAAAATACCTGTTATTCTGTTACAAAGCATGCTCTTTTTGGGTTTCATTTAGATTTTTATGACATTGTATATTTTAAGAGCATATTGCTATGCTTTTAGCTCTTTGAGTAGGGTTTCTCCTCTGAACACCATGTCTTACCACCAGATAAATACAAACCCAAAACTAATCATATTCCTAATGAATGTGAGTCGTTATTCCATTTGGTACACTTATCCATGAAAGTAGGAGGAGTTTCTCTGATGAGTGTCAGTTTTTTGAAATGCCAGTTAAGTTGCAAATAAAAATGATAAAATAATCAATAAAAAAGATCATCAATTAGAAAGCTCTGCTGCATTTCTCTCAAAGAGAGAAAGTTAAGCACAAGACAGGAAGTTAATTAATTTTAATTGCAAGTAAGTGAAATATGACGATGTGTTTATTTTTGTGTTTATTGAAGATAATAAGTAGCTTTAGTTCAAGACAGACACTACCCTGCTAAGGAAGATTTTTTTTCAAGCTGGTAGAATAGCTATTCCAGTCCCAGGCATGGCCAAACCATTTGTGCAACTGTATTTGATCAGTTCTGGTTTGTTCACATGGTATTTGGGTAAAGAGGGTGGCCAAATTCAGCACCGGTTCTCTTGTCAGTGGAAATAACACAATATTGACGATTATAGGTAATGTGCTGAGCAAACACTGCATTGTCCAGTGGAAGAGATATATTTGAATAGATTCTGAGATTGAGCCATGATTGCATTTTGCCATACTAACACTGAAAAAACTGTTACATAAAACTTTTATTTCTCTTAATCTAAATCTTTAATCTTTTATTGGATTATTGTGGCTTGTTTCCTGTGCTTGTATGTACACTTTTTGTTTATCAGCTGTGTTTTGTACCCCACTGGTAATAATAAAAAAAAAGAAAAGTGAAATGATTACTAATAAATTCAATATTATTTTAATTACCAGTACGATTGTGTGCTTGTTGAAGTTCCTGTTGCGGACATAGTCCCACTTTTCTGGGAAGGCTTTCCATTAGATTATAGAGCATAGCTGTGGGGATTTATGCTCATTCAGTGACAAGAGCATTAGTGAGATCAGGGAATGATGTTGGCCAAGGAGGCCTAGAGTGCAGTCAGCACCCAGTTCATCCCAAAAGTATTCAGTGGGGTTGAGGTCAGAGCTCTGTGCAAGCCACTTGAGTTCTCCCACTCCAAACTTGGTCTTCATGAATCTCATTTTGTGCGTCGGGCTTTGCCATGCCAAAACAGGTTTGCAGGTTTCAGTCTCATAGTTTTAGTGAAGGAAACTGTAATACTAACACACTCTATAAGTTTGTGCTTCCTGGATGGTGTGTGTGTATGTGTGGGTGTGTGTGTGTGTAAATATGTATATACATATATATATATATATATATATATATATATATATATATATATATATATATGCTACAAAGTTCTGCATCTATTGCTGGAAATTTGAGGTTGCCCCGAGCCCAGTGGGAATCCCCAGCTCACCCCTTGGCTGGGAATACAATAATCCCTTCAAAGGAAGCAATACACTTCCAAATCAAACTGAAAACTTGTTTAAGGACAGCGGTAGTGCTTCAAAATTCAAAATTAAGCTCTGAAACAATTATTACTTACTTTGTTCTTTTCATGTCAGAGCAAAATGAGCCTATGTTAA
>JAQMYF010000012.1:33222023-33234693 GCA_030014195.1 Neosilurus mollespiculum | reverse complement strand
ATAAAGGTCATTGGCTATGTTTAAAAATGCAACCATAATATTTTTATATATAAAAAAAGACCAAAATTCCATTAATTTGTAAATATTGTAGTGTGTTTTATAGTGTTTAATATGGCAGTAGGAGCAACTGAGATTGGGTTGCTTAGATAAGTGATTTGTAGACAAGTAGGTGGAGAAGTGGGTGGGTGATTGGAAAACCGTTTCCTTTCACTAAAGATTAAATCTCCTCCCTCGGAGTATCTTAAACTGGATTCCAAATAGCACCCTCCCTTCTATCATTTCAATATAGGCTATTATATGCTAGCTTTTACACCCTAGGTAACAGCTACTTGTCTAATAGGGAGCCATTTGGGATTTAGGCTCAACTTTTCAGGGAAACGCCAAAAGAAAAATGTCATGGTTTTTGACACTTTGACACCTTTAATTAGCAAAGCTAGTCAACTATATGACACCTTAATCACTTGACAAGTGGACTACTGAGGCATCATTCGTCATGAGACATGAGATTCATAAGAATTCCCATCCAGTGGATTTCAATTAGGGAAGACTGAATAACTGTTCTTAATTTAATATTATGTTTGTTCTATAGTGTATAAAGAGCTTTATAAAATAAGGTTTTCTTGATGACAATAGAAAGATAAAAAAAAAAGGATAAAAATCCTAAAGCATGGCTCTCTTTTTTTTCCCACAACCTACTTTATATTGAGTTTTAACAAGAATTGGTTTTCTGGGGTTTGCCTGTTATGGCTTGTCTTAACTGAAACAAATGGGTCGAATCCTGATTAACTTTGTCTTGAATCGCATTATCCCGTCTCTTTCGCCTCCCCCCGTGAAGCTATCTAACAAGCCTAGTACCGATAGATTTGTGCAGATAACACGGGGGGCATTGTGGCGACGGGGCGCGCTACAAATCCTTAATTACAGCATGGGGGGATCTGGTGACTCCACCATCCAATACCGGGCTCCCCCTGCGGAGAGGGCTCTTTGATCAAGAAAATCCAATTATTTGTGTATATACATTTCCCACATAGTGATTACTTCATTAATTGTCCCGCCTTTATCTCCACCCTGCCCATCCCCCCTAATAATCAGCCCTTTTATCCAGACCAACAAACACACCATAGGAGCTTTGTGGATTCAAAGGATTTGCTTCCCGCTCTCAAAGAGCCGCTATTCTTTGATGATTGGGCAGCGGCAAACTTCAAAGTAATAAATCTTCCTCCTGACTGGCTGGCGGCCCACCAAAGTCCTTATCAAATCCTAAGAAGTGATCCTTCAGTCCCTCAGATGGTCCAAGGATATCTGGAGGAGAGGAAGCGCGGGGACTCCACTTTTCTACAGGAACGCGCTTTTGTGTTTCTCCCGGCGCTCCAAGTGCTCGCCTGAGACTGTGGGGAAGAGGCGAGGAGAAAGTTTGCCATGGCAGCGGTGGCTGTGCTGAGGAACGACAGTCTACAGGCGTTTCTGCAGGTTCGTCTGACGCTTTTAAAAACTGATTTAAAAAATTGCGTTTTTCTAATAAATTGACTGACCGATACAGATTCACACGCATTTTGATCAGCATTAGCCTTGAACATTCTTTGCCTAAAATATATATATATATATATATATATATATATATATATATACAAACATAAATTTTTAACTCGACTTTTTTTTTTTAAAGAAACTTGTATTGTGTTAAAATTTGCACTGAACAAGTCACAAGCTTCATTTGGCAAAGTTGCACCTCGTGCTTCTTCCCCCAGCAGGTTAACTTTATAACATGTGTTCTTTCTGGATCATCCAGGACCGCACTCCAAACTCTTCACCGGAGAACAACAAGCATTCACCTCTGGCGCTTTTAGCAGCTACGTGTAACCGGATCGGGCACCACCATCACCCCCACCACCACCACCACCACCACCACCATCATCACGCATCCAACCCGGCAGACTTCATCCAAGTTCCGTACGACGCGACCCTGGGTTCTCCATCGCGCATTTTCCATCCGTGGAGTAACGAGGCAAATCCTCAGCCCGCTCTGTCCAGCAGTCCGTCTTTTGGACTACCTTCTAAAGCTCCACTTTCCGCGCACCTCCCAGGCTCCTACAGCTCCCCTCATGAGCTGCCATTAACCCCACCGGCAGAGCCGTCGTACCCTTACGATTTCTCGCCGGTCAAGATGCTGTCGTGCTCCGTGCAGTCATTACAGGCCACGTGTCCACCGACCTACGTCCCCGCTGTGACGTATACGGCTCCAGCGCCCATGCCACCTGCCGTGCCAGCTTTTGTAGCCGGTCACTCTGGCCTGGTACCCCAACAGCAGAGACAGCTGTCCCCGAACCCGGCCGAGGACATTCCTTGGTGGAGCTTGCAGCAAGGAAACACTGTAAGCCACCCATCGTCTCTGGCGCCTCACCGTTTTCCTCTTCAGAGGGGTTTAGTGCTTGGTCACACGGACTTGGCGCAGTACCAGAGTCAGATCGCTGCTCTGCTTCACCCCAAATCCCCTCTCGCTTCAGCGCGCCGGTGCCGCAGGTGTCGCTGCCCGAACTGCCAGACATCCAGCTCGAGCGACGAGCCGGGTAAGAAGAAGCAGCACGTGTGCCACGTTCCCGGCTGCGGAAAAGTTTACGGCAAGACGTCGCACCTGAAAGCGCACCTTCGCTGGCACTCCGGGGAGAGACCTTTCGTGTGCAACTGGCTGTTCTGCGGGAAAAGTTTCACCCGCTCCGACGAGCTGCAGAGGCACCTGAGGACACACACCGGGGAGAAGCGCTTCGCCTGTCCCGACTGCTGCAAAAGGTTCATGAGGAGCGACCACCTGGCCAAACACGTGAAAACACACCAGAACAAGAAAACCAAACCGCACGAAAAGGGCGCCGAGCACGTAAAACGGGAAGAAACGAGACATGTATAAGGACTAAAGAACAACAGGTGCGGTATCCGGGACTCCTGGCTGCACGCAGGGCATCTGAGGTGGACTGGACCAAATTCTCCAGCTTTCTTTACAGGCACTGCAAGCTGTTCCTTTGTAAGGCGTGAAAAGTCGCGGTATACTCTGGAAGCTACCTTTCAGGACTTGTAAATATGATTTTCAAGTCTGTAAATCAGTTCTCATGGGGACTTTGAAAGAAGTTTCACATCCCTGTGCTGCTCATATATCACTAACAAGTTTTGAACTTGTGCCAAGATCTGTGTCTTCGGTGGAAGATCTCACATTGATTTGTAAATATATATATTTAATAGCTTTTGTTGAAGGAAAGTGTCAGTTTTCGCTCCTTGTGGGGTGTTTTAGCATGCTATTATGAAAACAAGCTGTTCAATTGCTGTGTAAAAATAAAGAACTTGTTCACCAGATTAAAGTTGAGTAGAGGTTTCACATCATGCTGAGAGGGAAAATAGTTTCAAATCTGACCAGCTTCCTGGTTTTAGAAAGCCCTTCAATAAACTTGAAGTCAACATGGTCTTTATTTATACAAATATTATTACTATTATTGTTATTATTATTATTAAAGGGGAAAACGTTTACTCTTAGCCATGCTCCTATCACAAGTTGTAGTCAAATGATGGCATGAAGTTTGGATTAGTTGTCTGAAACACTTTGACACCAATATATAATCGTAAAAATATGTGGATACCTGTAACTTTAGCTTATTTTATTAGGGTTTATGCCTGTGCGCTTTAGTACAGTGATTTGCCCAAGTTTGTGTGTGGATATTTTATTGAACATAAAATGAGCATCTGTTTAATGAAACTGCTTTTAATTCATTAGTGTAATGGTAAAATAAAATAAAATACTCCTCATTTGTTGCATTAGCAGTAAATAGATCTAAACTCAATACATTTGCAGAACAAACTACACAAACCTATTTTTGTCTAAGCACAGTTGGGGAACAAAATCTAAAAACAAATGTTTTAAACTGTTGTCTAGTACACAGTGAAACTAAACGTATCACAAAATATAGATGTACTTATTGAATGATGTGGCCTTTCCTTAAAACGTTCGTAAGTATTTATTACACTGAAGTAGTAGAAGTTCACTTTGCTTCCTGTGTACAGCTCTTAAAGGCCTTACAGTGTAATGAATTTCTGCATAATTCAGAGGCTGATCTATATTTGTAGTGTACTTTCATAGAAAAGGTGTCTACCATTCTTTAATGGCCTCTTTCTGTATTTATCAGTTTATTTCCTATTGGGTTCTATTTACGAACCCTTTCTGATGGGAGAAAATCTCTGTATTCTTTTACATGGAACACTTGAGTGTTGCTCCAAAGGGATACCTGGAGAACTCGTAAAGATCATCTTTTTTCCATGGTGGTATAAGAACTTTTATATGCAGCTGGAACATATACATGTTAATGATGGAATAGTGTAAGTATAGCTCATCCTTTGATATCCAGTCACCTCTGATCAAACCACTGAAATTACAATATAATATAGAGTTACTTTAATTCCAGACTATTAAATGTCAAATGATCATTGTGTGGTGTAGTAGTTAGCATATCCACCTCACAGCAAAAAGGTCCTTGGCTCAAGTCCCGGGCTTAGCAAAGATGTTTCTGTGTGGAGTTTGTATGTTCTTCAGGTGTTTGTGTGGGTTTACTCTGGGTACTCCGGTTTCTTCTCACCCTCCAAAGACATGCACATTAAGCTAATTGGCTGGTCCAAATGAGTGTGTGTGTGTGTGTGTGTGTGTGTGTGTGTGTGTGTAAGAATAGTTTTGTGTATGTTGGTCTTGCAATACACTGGCAAGCTGTTCAGGATGTACCTGCCTTTGCCCAGAATCAGCTGAGAAAGGCTCCAGCCTCTGTGTGACTCTAGTAGGATTAAGTAGTTCAGAAAATGAGTGAATGAATAATCTTTATATTGCTATACCAGTACTATCAAATACAATGCTGTTTCTACAACTAAACAGTGTGTCTATAACATTCTACATTTCTGGATTAGAGTTATTCATTTCTGGATTAGAGTTATTTGTACAAGGAGAAATCCCACTGACAAAATAGTCCAGGGTTTTTTTGTTTAGGTTTTTTTGTTTGTTTGTTTGTTTGTTTGTTTGTTTTGCTTTGTTTTGTTTTGTTTTTGCCTGGTTTGGTTTTAAAACTGTATTTTTTATATTAAGTAGACTTTATCATTAATAATAAGTTATCATAATCATAGTCATCATATGTCATCAGCAATATCTTCACAGACCCAATAAATTATCTATCTATCCATCTATCTATCCATCTATCTATCTATCTATCTATCTATCTATCTATCTATCTATCTATCTATCTATCTATCTATCTATCTATCTATCTAATCATTATTCAAGTGTTATGTTTATATTCCTACTCAGGAATAGCTGTAATGGTACATCAGTTACTGTGCAAATCATTTTTCTTTCTTTTGCCAGTGTGTGAAACTACCAAATACGTACAATAGTCACATCTAATATCAACTACTCGACTATAGAAAAGTCATTTTTGTAGCAACTTCAGAAGCACAATTATTTTCAAACTTAAAAAGGGCTGAGAATCCGTCAAGAGGAACTCCAGAGATCTGGGGGAAGTGTACAGGGTTTCAAGCATTTTGTACATTTTTATGAATCCTAAAGAATACTGGGAGTTTAAGAGATTTAGTGGGAGGCCAAAATGTATGGAGGTTAAAACTAGAATAACACGGTCCCTCTTGGCAAACATAGATAACTATGCAGCAGTGCTTTTGATTAATTATAGTCACAAAAAGACCCCAACACATTTCATTTAAAATACAGATGTGAATTCAGATGATAAAGTGTGAGATTTCATGTAAGGTGCCAGGCTGCCGCGATTTTACGAAACCAAAAGAAAAAAGCTATGAGATTACTTCTATTATAAATGTACTGTATGCTCTAAAACTTATAATTTCTTCCAATTTGCTTTTATTCAGCTATAAAATTTACTGGCTTTTCAAGTGCAATGTCCTTGAGGTAGTAATTTAGCCACTGGGTTCCATCAACATAGCACTGAAAGAAAATGTTATGTTTCTGTTTATCATATCTCTCTGGGATGATTACAGAAAAAATAATGGGGTTCTAGAATTAACGTTCGAAGACCCCGCTGGTGATGTCAGTGACTTTTACACGTCATGTAATTTCTCTAAACATGATGACTGCAGAAGTATCAGTGCTTGTGTCGCAAAGTAGAATGACATGAAAATCAAATTTTGACACAAGTTCAGTTATTGCATTCATTATACCCAGTTAAGTGACATAACAATTGAAAAACTATGTTGAACACAGTGAATCAACAACCAAGGGTATTTTCTTTAAATATGTGATGTACCCCAGCACGGTGGCAAAGTGGGTAGCACATCCACCTCACATCAAGAAGGTCCTGGATTCTGTGCCCCAGTGAGGGCATTTCTGTCTGGAGTTTTCATGCTTTCCCTGTACTTATGTGGGTTTCCTCTTGGTGCTCAGGTTTCCTCCCTCAGTACAAAGACATGCACATTTGGCTAACTAAATATTCATAATTGCTTCTAAGTGTGTGAGTAAATGGTTATGTGTATGTAGATCCTGGGATGGTCTGGCGAGCTCTTCAGGATGTACCCCACCTTCGCCCAGAGTCGGCTTCAGTCTCCTGTCTTCAGTCTCCCTAATAAAAGTTAAGGTGGTTTAGAAAATGAGATGTGATGAGATTATTATGTGCACCTGTGTAGTTGCATCCTGACAATAACCAAATAATTGATTTACCTGCTGTATAATTCAAATCATTTTCCATCGATATTATATGAGGTGATTTTGCAAGTGAATAGTTATAAATAGCCAGATAAGCTGTTAGCTCTGATGGAGTTTCTGCTGATGGCATAGGTAACAAAATAATGTTATACAGATGCTATCAGTGCTGTTTGTGGTGATGAAATTCAAGTGTCTTTATTCTTATAAGTAATAATGGCTTGAATGGTTATGATCATGTGTAAACTGTTTACACCTTATACTGTATTAATTGTACTTTTGTGTGTTCATAGTAGATGACAGTTCCATTCTCATACAATGGTAGTGTGATGCAGTGGTAGTGGTTAAGACTCTAGGCTACTGATCAGAAGGCCAGTGGTTTTAGCCCCAGTACTCCCAAGCTTCCACTGTTGGCCCCTTGAGAAAAGCCTTTAAAGGTGCACATTCACTAATGAATATGTGTTTCATCTTCCATTATCAGTTCGTTTTGTGTGAATGCAAATATTTCCAGGCAAAACCACCCCTGTGGTATCTCTTATTCAACAGTTTTACATATTGTTTTGATTCTGTCTCTGTTTATAACAACAATACCAAGACCATGAAGGAGCAATCTTGGGCATGCGAGATCACTTGGCACTGTAAGACAGTTCCGTAGAAAGTCCAAAATCAAGTGTTAAGAACCAGAAGAAGACAAAAGATTTTACTAGAAATAATAAAAAATTCTTCAATTTATGTTCTCTCTCTTGCACTCTCGCATATACATGCACACTCGACACACACACGCACAGATTACATCGGACATGTTTGAAGTTCATTTCTAACTTACCGATTTTTCACTGTTCACATCTTCCTAGCCTGTGCTGAGCTGATTACAGTGTGGCAGCCATGATAATAAGATAATAATTCTGCGCTTTCACTTGCCTCAAGATGGCGATGTTTACTAATATCATCAGGCCTGGTGCAGAGGTCATTAAGATTCGCGTACAGGAATAACCAAAGTGCTTCATAGAGTTATCATGGCCGATTTCATTTTATTTCCAAAAGATAACACTGTATTTCATGTTTATTTAATATGCTGGTTGGTGAATGGCCCCTGTAACCCTCAACTGGTTGTTTAAATTAGATAAAAATGTCACTCTGGATAAGGGTGTCTACCAATTGCCATGAATGTAAATGATATAGAGCTATGCTCCCACTTATTCAGAGAAAACAAATATCAGTGCAATTAGCAATTATCAGTGAAGCAGAATAATGAAATAAAGTTGAAAAGTTCAGAAGCAACACCTAGTGAGTCCACTTGACCTCTTTTGAACAATGAAATTTACCTTGAAAAGGTTTATTTTGAACAACCTAACTTCATTTATTATTTTAGAGTCCTGTAACCGTTCCATAAAAAAAAATTGAGGTTTATACTTACCACCTGGTAGATTTTATTGTTTTAAACCAAAAGAGGTCAAATGGACTTACTGGTTTTTGCATCTGAACTCTTCAGTTGTTGATTAAACTGGATTTTAGTATAAAAAAAAAGTGCTGTCAGGAGGTTAGTCACAGGCAGCTCAAACAAACAAATCAACAAATAAAAACTTACTCTGTGTGTGTCTGTTTATTTATATATATATATACTTTATATATGGACCTTACTTTTGGAAAGAACATAGAACTATTAATGATTCCCTCAAGGAATCACTAAAGACCTATTAAGGGTTGTACACTGCCTAGCCAAAAGTAATGTCACACATGGTAATATTTCACTGGGCCATGTTTAGCTTTGATAATTGGATATTTTTGGTTGCTGCTTGGTGTGAATGTGAATGTGAATAGTTACGTGTGTGTTGGCTCTATGGCGAAGATTTTCAATGGGGCTCAGGTTAGGACCAATTTATGTACAGTATGAATATTTGAGAACAATAAATTTGGGGGATTCATTAGAATACACATGTGGAAAGAAAACAAATATCCTCATGGGATCAGCTGATCATTCAGTTCATTCACTAGTCAGTTGACTTCAATTTATTTCCACATAAAGTTACTGAGCCTTAACCTGACCAATTGAGGCAACCCCCAGATCAGATACTTGTGGAGTGTGTAGGCTTGTACTATGCCCACTATGTATGAACATCACCTCATATGCTCTCCTTCTTATGCTGACATGCCCTTCACTCTGGAATAAACTAAATCTGCACTCATCAGACAGCATGACCTTCTTCCACGGCTCCAGAGTCTTTATGGTCCCTAGCAAATTGAAGCCTTAGTTTCTGATTAGTCTCAATAACAAGGAGTTTTCTGATGGCCACAATGCTATTAATTCAGTCCTGAGAGTTTTTGGTGCATTGTGTGTATGTGGAAATGCTCTTACTTTCACTATTAAACAAAGCTGTGAGATTTTTTGCAATCACATTTAATCATGAAAGTTTATAGTTCACTACTATGCGTAATGTGTAAGACAGTTAAATCCCAATTCCTCGAATGATTTCAGACATCTCCCTAATTGTTTTCTTGTTTGCTGTAGACCATTAATTTGACCTTTCTTAACCACATTAACATCTTTTACATCACCATTTCATGCATTTTTTAGCATGGCTGTTTAAGAAATGAAAAGCTACTCACTGCATCATTTACGGTTATGAGAGCTGTTGCCAGATGAAACATATTAATCAATCCAGTTAAAATCTCTTACCTATTTACTTATTTAAAGTTAGAGTGAATTTTTGACCAGGCAGTGCAGATTTTAAAAAGAATATATTATATGATAATGATGATGATGATGATGATAGCAATAGCCAGCTAGAGGTAAAATTGGTGTTTGCTTAGTTATAGTTAATGCAATTTTACTTGTCATCACAGCAAAAAAAATGGTACCATCTAGATATTTAATAATAATAAGTCTGTCTATGTGTTTGAAACTGGTACACTGCTAAGACATAAAGAAGTGAAGATTAGACACCCTGTATGAGTTCTGGACTGGGGAACACAGCTTAATGATCTTATAAACTACAGTCCATCATCTCCTATGTAAAACATGCCAGTATGGGGCTTGTAAGACTGCTAGATAAGCTAGGACACATGTTTTTTATTGATACTTTTATTTTCTTGAGTTAAAAAAAATTTTACAGTTCACAATCAGGTTAGCTGCTCAGATCTAAAGAAACACTTTAAATCTTACTGGTTGTTCACCTTGCTCACACACAGTAACTTAAAACACTATTAAAGATAAAAAAAGTTTTTCAGGGTCAAAAAATGGACTGTGCAAGGTTCGAGTGAACTAATTTAAACTCACTGAGCAGCAGTTCACTCAGTGAAGGTGAGACTGATGACAAAATTGGATTGAATATCCTCACAGGCTGTAGAACATCAGTAGGGAGTATCTCAGTCTGCTGATATGTAGACTGAAAATCTATGCATTCATGATTCAGTTACAAAGAAAGGTAATGTAATTTGTGTAAAATAAATAAATAAATAAATAAATAAATAAAAACAAATATATTTCCCGTTTATTTACTATCTCTGACTATCTCTAAAGGACTGTAGATAATGGAATTTACCTAATATATGTGTAAATGCCGTAATTAAAGCTTACATTATTCTTCGTGTCACCTAATTTGGAGGATGAGGAAATTAACACCACCAGTAAGCTGTTATATTCGTTCGCCATCTCCTGGTGATTTGTGGGTATTTAGTTTTAAAATCATATTTTTTATTCTCTCTCTCTCTCTCTCTCTCT
This sequence comes from Neosilurus mollespiculum, assembly GCA_030014195.1. NCBI lineage: Eukaryota > Metazoa > Chordata > Actinopteri > Siluriformes > Plotosidae > Neosilurus > Neosilurus mollespiculum. The sequence continues at coordinate 33,224,287 of JAQMYF010000012.1, read as the reverse complement.
CTCTCTCTCTCTCTCTCTCTCCAAGTAATATTATATATAGCTACACTGCAAATAATGAAAACTTTCGAGAAGATATTTAGGTTTTTTTAATGAAACTGTAAGGCAAATACTTTTAAAAATATGATATGTCTAAGGCAATTTTAAAAATATTCACTATACAAAAATTATTCTCCTTTCAGTCAGTAAATATTACAGTGGGAGGTAGAAGAGTTGTTGCTTTGTGTTTTGATTAGGTTCAATTCTAAATAAATAAGTAATCTCCACTACATATGGAGAAATATGTGATCAGAAATAATGCAGCCTACGTAGTAAATGGATATCGGAGAGCGCTGTGTTGCTGTGGCTCAGAGGGAGCTGTCCAGGTACTGAAACGCGGAGCCGCAGCGCCGCTCATCGGCAATCTGCACAAACCTACAACTCTCAAACTACACATCAGATCTGAGCCCGAGTTTATATTTCTACATGTAATTATCTGGGTCCACACACTTACTGTCCAAAATATCAGCCTTTCGGTTTTACTGTGTCCAAGTTTTAATCTACAAGTGTTTTATTTCCCGCAAGTAAACCAGCTATATACCGCCACCGTGTGGATTTTCTTCCAAAGCATTCTCTTTGTGTTTTATTTTTATTTTCATGTGTCCTGTAGTATACTAACTTACATAAAAAGCTTTTCTTATGTATATTTCAGGTTGTATGAAAATACCATGCATGTTATATAATCACCACATGCGTGTGGCCTCGTTTTTATTAATCATCTGATCCACAGGTAAAAAATGACTGTGATTATGGTAGTAATATTCTGTGATAAGGACGGAGGTTATTTCTATTCTTTTCCTTTGCCTTATGGGTGCGTTTATCCTACGCTTTTTTTTTTAAATCAAGGTCACGATATTGCCAAACCCCTCCCTTCCCTCCCTGTGCTTAAAGTGCGTGAGCGCGACTTCCAAAATCTTACGTGACTTGTACCTTCATTCGTGGTAACAAGTCCTGCGGGCCAGTCATCAAAGTAACTCCATGTTGTCCTGTGAGGTGTTTTTTTTCCCCCCCGGTTTCTGATGTGGACTGCTTTGCCTATGACGCGCTTCAACAGGAGGTAACAGTGTGGCTCACACGCACGCAGGAACGAATAAAACGGAGGAGCATCAGCAAATCACACGTGTCCTCTCCAAAGGTCACCGCGAATGGAATTTAGGAGGGTGTTATTTTCGCCAAGCTTCGCTCGAAGTGAACCTGCCCTGACCTGGCTTTCTTGTGATTTCTGATATTTCGCTGTCATCTGATCATTGGATTTGCTTTGCAAGGTAACTTGAAATGCTTTTAATGATTTACCAGTAGCTACACTGAAAACAGTGTTCTAACAGGTGCCTTATCTAGTTCAAGCTATTGTCTTGGGGCAACTGGGCTATCACAGTGTCCTTCAAATTGATAAATCAGTGTATCATTCCGTATTAAGGTTTACTACAAGGATGTGGTGCGCAATTATTAGCTAGTAATGCTGTTCACTGGACAAAACTAAATATTCTGTCAAAATCTGATTAGTTCTGGAAATATTATTCTAGCAATTCTGTTCTTTTCGCATGTCTATGCAGTCTGTATACATTTTTTATTCATCAGTAACCACTTGTACGCTTGAATTTGTGGATACATTTAACTGCGCCACCTACCAGTTAGCCGTTGCCCGTTTTATGTCATTTGTGCACAATAAACTTTTCCCTGATATCACATATATTGATTGTCATTACACAATGAACTGTATAATTGAAATAAAACTGATAATCATACAGCAGCTTATTCCTAAGTTCTCCCACACGTTTTCTTTGTGTAAGTATTCAGCGAGTCCTGGATACATTGTATTAAATGATGCTTTTAAAATCTGACAAACTTAAACTGCTGCCTATTGTCTTCAGTTCAAAATTCCATACAAGCGTGGATGGCACACCTGACGCTAAACTTTCTTTCTGCCTCTTCGCAGCGAATGTGACTGTTCATTCGAGGTGAAATTAGAGCTGTGACAGCGCGCTTTGGTCTTTGGTCTTCAGCCCCCATCTCCACAGAGCGATGGCGGCGCCGACGGCTCCTTCCTCCTCCCCCTCCTCCTCCTCCTGCGGCGGCGAGCCCAGCCACAACACGACAAATTTACGGCCACCTGCGTCAAGTAGGTGCATCGTCCACATAAAACGCTATTGCACCCCGGCTATTTGCTTCGTGGCCGCCGTCGTTAATCTAGTCCTGGGAAGGGGCTGCAGGGGAGGGGTGATGATGAT
>JAQMYF010000012.1:33203164-33219423 GCA_030014195.1 Neosilurus mollespiculum | reverse complement strand
TATTATTATTATTATTATTATTATTATTGCGGGGGGGGGGTGTTCCGTTTACTAAAGATGCAAAAAGTTGACTCATTTCTAAAACACCTTCAGAAAATTCAAATTCTACCATTTGCTAATAACATATCATATAACATATATCGAATATATGCCCTGCAGGCTTACAATAAGAGGTATTGTATTATAAATCTATTTTTTAGGCTACATGTAGGGTGAACCTGTTTCTTCTGTACCTTTGATATCATTCGCCTGGAAATGTGAATTCATTGTATAAAATAATTTATACTGTAATTATATCTGCACCGTTAATATGCATTTTTTACTAAAGGTGCAAAAAAATGATACCTGCCCAGCGACATGGAATAATTGGTTCCTTTTGCGAGTGAAGGATATTATTTTCCTTTTTCGTTTCGATTTTCTTGCTTCCATTTAAAACCAAGCACATTGTCTATACGATATTTTAGACTAGTAGCACCATAAATTCCTCCCAATAAAAAAATTAAAAAATAAAACTACAATTTGTTGCACTGTATAATAATAATAATAATAATAATAATAATAATAATAATAATAATAATAATATCTTCTTGCAGAAATTGTGATTTGGTCATGGGGGGAAAAGCAATTTTGAGATAATACGGATCACTGAGGTGGAATACAGCATGCATCATTAGCTGCGAGCTCAGTACGTCAGTAGTCGGTGGAGTGTGTGATGGGCTCGGTGTCTCGCTGATCTGCTCCTGGGGGATTTAGAGGCGCTCTAAACGGAGCCCATTTGTTTTTGCTTGACTGATGTCATGGAGGCGAACCTTCCCCTGATTATGGTTTCATCATAAATCCTTGTGCAGTGGGACTGAATGAGGAATCCTCCGTGCATGCTGCACACAGCTGTAAAGACTATTATAGCTATAGGAAGTGTTTGGCCATGCAAGTTGCATAAGACGATCCTGCTCTCTTTGTAACCATTTAGGATTTTTGCAGAAGAATAACAACCTTGATGAAAAGGGTCGAATTGTGGCCTCTCTGAATGAAGAGTCGTCACCACGGAAGCTCGGTTTACAGGACTCGCACTTCAGGCGCACTGAGACAGATTTCTCCAATCTGTACGCAAGGGGTGAGAAACGTCTCCTGCTTCTCTCCTGCATTTTTGCAAGTTAAAAAACTAATGAAAATGTATAGAAATTTTCAATGCCTGCCACACGTTAACATGTCTTTGGACCTCATTTAGCTTTGATTACAGCATGTACTGGCTGTAGCATTGTTTCCACCAAGCTTATACAACATCACATCATTTATTTCCCTCCAGAGTTGCATGTATTTTTGTCGAGATCTTGAACTGACGACAGGAGGGTCGAGCCACTCAATGAAGTCTTCTCCAGCACATCCGAGCACTTTCGGTTGGGTTAAGGGCAGGACTCTGTGGTGCCAATTCATGTGTAAAAATGATTCCTCATACTCTATGACCCACTCTTTCACTATTTGGGTCTGATGAATACTGGCATTTTAGTCATGGAATATGCTGTGACATAAAGAAAGAAAAAAAAAAATCGATTGGTCATTCAGTAGATTGAGGTAGTCAGCTGACTTTATTTGTACATAAAGGTGCTGAGCCTCGACCTGACCAGTCTGGTAACGGTCTGTATGATCTGATCTGATGATAACCCCAGGTCATAATACTGTCTCCAGAGGCTTGTACAGCGGGCAGTAGGCATGATGAGTGCATTACATCATGCACTTCCCTTCTTAACCCAATGCCCCATCATTCTGGAATAAGGTAAATCTGGACTCATTACACGATGTTACCTTTCCCACTGTTCCAGAGTCCAATCTTTATACTCTCTAGCAAATTGAAGCCTTTTATTCTGATTTGCCTCAATAACAAATGGAGTTCTAATGGCCACACAGCTGTTAAATCATAATCCCATGAGTGTGGAAAAGCTCTTACTTTCACATATTCTGTACACATATTCTGCTGTCAATTTATTTTTACGTTCGGCTTCACTAAGTGATCTCTAATCACGGTCAACTGAGATTTTTTCTAACGCATTTATTCTGCAAAGTTGATGCTTGTCCATCCTTCCAGGTTTTAATAATGCATTGATCAGCACTCCAGATAGCTCAGTAATCTCCAGTCATTTATCCCTTTTGCAACACAGTAACATCTTTTTCAAAATCACAGGATATCTTCCGACATATTTGTTTTAAAAAAATGAGAAGCTACTCACTGTATCAATTAGGGTTAAAATAATTGTTACCAGCTGATACACATTCATCACTGCAGTAATTTTCCAATCAATGGGTCTTAGGTATTTGCTTATTTAAATGCGAACAGTGACTTTTCTGTACAGGCAGTGTATCTTTGTGCTTTATTTCTTTGTGAGTTTATAGGTTAATTGTTCCTTTTGATTCCCCTTTTTTATCTGAGCACTGATAACAGAATAGAATTATTACTGTTATAACCTTAAAGATTTACTGCCTGCCAAGAATGGTGAAGAGCCTACGATTCAGTTCCTGCTAGATGTGGTGGAAATCCTTACAAACTATGTACGGAAGACATTTGACAGATCTACAAAAGTGTTGGACTTCCACCATCCACACCAGCTCCTGGAGGGTATAGAGGGCTTTAACCTGGAGCTCTCAGACCAGCCTGAGAGTCTGGAGCAGATTCTAGTAGACTGCAGAGACACACTCAAATATGGTGTCAGGACAGGTGAGTAAAAAGTGGCTGCTCATTTATTAATATAGTGAGATAAATACAGTACATTTGATATTACCTACAGACAATTGTGGGTCCCCCCCCCTCTTCCCCCCAATATCAGGTCATCCCAGATTTTTTAACCAGCTTTCTACTGGGCTAGACATCATTGGCTTGGCTGGGGAATGGCTCACCTCAACTGCAAACACAAATATGTAAGTTTTCAATTCTCTGCTTAATTTGTGCTGGTGTATTAGTTACACTGGAGAAGTGTAACTGAAACATTATAAACAAAAACAGATTAGTCACACTGACAGCAATGAAGAATAGGATTGATGTACAGCCAGGAGAGTCCAGCATGTAAATGGCTTACTGGTTAAGGCTAATTTACATCTTGATTATCTCACATAATAAATGATTTACAAACAGACACAATTTAAAAGGCATCACATTGCAATCAGATAGTCATTATATGATTGGGTGAGTAATCTCCAATTTTAGACATCATGAAATTACAAAGATAAATCACAGCTGCCTTCAAATACAGATTTAAATAAGATTTACTTCTCTTTCTATTCAATATATCTTTTCAGGGTAAATAAGCTAAATTTCCCTGCTAAATCACAGTTGGTGCCCTATTCAGTGATTCAGAGTAACTCGTGCTAGATTTCACCTTCAGAGAACATAGGTATAAAATAGCTCAGGGCGAATACACGAGTCCATAATGACCTTTAGAGGTCAGAGATTCTATTATGTCTTTTATGGCATATGCCCTGACCATTTAGAGGTCAATAAAGCATACATTCTTGATTTATTTTACTATTTATCACCTGTAATACAATGACCAACCCCTGCTACCTTCACTTAAAGAGTGTACAAAAATACTACATAAGATCCATGATAGCTTGTTAGTCATTAGAATCAGAGAGCAGTTTTTGCAGTGAAGCTATTAGTGTCTCTTGGGATCTTTTACTACATGATTAATCAGTGATTCATGTATCATTTGTTGTTATTCCTTCAAAAAGTTATTGACCATCATTTTTGAGCAAAAGATGACTTGCCAGGATCTTATGACAATTATCTGATCAAAATGTTCACAGTTATATGCTATATAGCAGGTTTATATGATTAAATAAGAGTTTATTTCTTTTAACAATGCACAATTATTATCTCAATTTATGAACAGTGTCCTTACAAATTTATTTTAATAAATGAATTACAACTGCAACTAATGCATTTACTGTATTACTAGAGTATTGAACTTGAGATGGGTGGTGTAGTGGCATAGTTGTTAGCACGTCTGCTTCACAGCAAGAAAATCTTGGGTTCGAGTCCTGAGTTTGGGCATTTCTCTGTAGGGTTTGCACATTCTTCCCCTGGTTGCGTGGGTTTCCTCCCATAGTCCAAAGATATGCACATTAGGCTACTTGGATGTTCCAAATTGCCCCTAGTTGTGAGTGTGATTGTGGCTGTGTGTGTTGGCCCTGGAATGGTTTAGTGAGCTGTTCAGGGTGTACCCCGCCTTTGCCCAGTGTTGGCTGGAATAGGCTCCAGCCTCCCCGTGACCCTAGTAGGATTAAGCAGTTTGGCAAATAAGTAAATGAATGTATTTGAGACCGAATTCAATCCAAATATAAAGATAAACAGTTAAGGATTAAGATTTTGTCTAAATTCCCAGTATCGGTTCTTCACTAGTCGTATGATCTAAACTCACTTTTGATCTTCTAAGCACTACTTTAAAGCTTTAACAATAAAAAGTCCCATGTTTCTATAGGTTCACATATGAAATTGCTCCAGTATTTGTGTTGATGGAACAGCTGACTCTGAAAAAAATGAGGGAGATTGTCGGCTGGCCAAATGGAGAAGGAGATGGAATATTCTCCCCAGGTTGTTTTCCTCCTTACATCTGAATCACTTTATTAGTAACCACAGTTATTGCTCAGTATGCATGGGAGAGATACGCTTATTGCCAAACTGTTTAGTATGGTGTTAAAATTTTAATTAAAGCTCAATAATTACTTGAATGTTATCCTCAGGATATCAGTTGTGATAAGTTTGTTGACTTTTTCTTCAACAGGAGGAGCGATCTCCAACATGTACAGTGTGATGATAGCTCGTTATAAGCACTTCCCTGAGGTCAAGGCCAAAGGCATGAACGCAGCCCCCAGGCTTGTGCTGTTCACTTCAGAGCATGTATGTATTGTATCTTACTGGAAAAAGGAATGTCAAGATATTTTTGATGTTAGATTGTAACCAGCAGGGCGGATCTAATGAATGAAAGAGTGGGATCTTTTGTGAAATCTCTTCTCTCTTTCTGCAGGAAATTCTGTAAAAACTAAATGCTAATTTACTGATAAATCAGTGTTTAACATATTTGTAACAATAAACAGTTCTAGAAAGATTTGTATTTTATTGCATAATATAGGTTTGTATTTATATTTTTACCAACTCTATTGTTATATGTATTGTTTTCAGTTAGTTGGCAAATACTGTACCTTCATTAGCAATACAATTTTATAAAATCTTATCTATCGATCACTTCTACCAAAAGTATCAGTTATATTATTTCGTATACCTGAACATTTTCATTTGAGCAATAGTCTGTTTGTTTGTTTGTTTGTTTTACATGGACTATGTGTGGGATTACCAAGAACAACAATTCTAGCATGTTTCCTGGATTGGGAAGAGAATGGAAAAAAGTTTTTTTTTTTTGTTTTTTTTTGTTGTTGTTTTTTAACGTTCAAGTCTAATGGCAGTTGTTAAGTTATTATTCCAATTGTAAGCTCATTCATGTATGTGTACAGGTACGTGTAACCCCAACATCTGAATTATTATTTTTTAAATCACTGAGCTTATTTGGACCATATTCAAAGGAAATTTAAGGTAACAAATATACTTATGTGGATAAAGAAATTATAAATAACCAGAATTACTCCACTGCACAAACTTTGAACATTGATTAATATTGGTCTTGTCTTAGAGATTTACTGTAATATGTCCATTGGCTTTGCAGCCGACTCTGCGCGAGGGCAGAGTACACCCTGGACAGCTTGCCAGGCAATTGCAGGGCAGAAACATGCAGATGGCAACCCAATGGCCTACTCTTGACGAAAATCAGCAATGGTTCTTTTACACGCCTCTCACTACAGACAGTGAGAGACATGGCCGGCCTTTGATAACCCAGTTAGCTGCCCTGGGGGAACAGCAGTGAAAACCCATTGATAGTGGGGCTTAAACCCCCAACCTTGGGATCAGTAATCCAGCTCCCTACCACCGGGCCACCACTGCCCTTCTCTTTTTGTCATATTGCAATATTTAAATGCTTTTTTTATTGGCATAATTTATCAGCACCCATAAGGCTTTCATTATGTGAGTTGTGAATAATAGAATTTGCTCACTCTGTAGGCTGGAAATGTGTAGGAACTATTGTTTGTGGCATTTATACCTAGGCTAGAGATAGGATTTGTTAGATAGAGAAAATGCTGCAGAACTCTTACAAACATCATCTATATATTTTTTTTTTCGTGTTCCATTTACAGAGTCATTACTCCATAAAGAAAGCCAGCGCAGTTCTTGGCTTTGGGACAGAGAACCTGATTCTGCTGAGTACAGATGAGAGGTAAGAAAATTCACAGTCTGAGCTGTGTAGCTAGCTCTGTCCACTCCTGATGTATGGGTGGATGAGTATGTGTGAGGTTGACCGTGTTACATGTTCGTCTCCTTTATCAGAGGTAGAGTCATTCCTGCTGATCTGGAGGCTAAAGTCATTGATGCCAAACGCAAAGTGAGTTTTTGCACAATAAAGTCCAGGTCAAAAAAAAAAAAAAAATTATCATGCTGCATGCTGCAAATTACTAATCCTTACTGATAGATGTGAATACAAGCAAATCTATTGTTTGTGATTTAATGGAAGGACAATTTACAGTATTCATGTCAAATTATAATATTCAACAAAAATTATGCATATTATGGATATTGAAATATTCCCTAAAAATATCATAAAAACACAGGATGATATCAACTGATTTCTATAGTGCCTGCTCAGCCTGAGTGGCATTAGTTTAAGTAATGTTTTCAGCTCTGTTGACTTCATCTTCTTTAGTCAGTGAGAGTAGTCTATGGACAGTGATAGCTTATCTGTCTCTGTGCTTTTTCAGGGCTATGTTCCATTTTTTGTGAGCGCCACAGCCGGTACTACAGTTTACGGTGCTTTCGACCCCATCAGTGAGATTGCAGATATCTGTGAGAAATACAACATGTGGCTCCATGTGGATGTAAGTGCACAAGGATGGTCGTAAGTGTGAGTGTCACTGGTCCTGTTTTATATTAAGTGACTCAAGTACATGTGTAATTATTAAGCCAGTAGTACTATTGTTAAGATGTTTGCAGTTTTACTGAAAAAACTCTACTGAAACATAATGTTTAAATACACATATATATCAACATTAGTTTTGGTTTCTGAATTTATACAATGCTGTTTTAACACTTTAAAAGATATGTGCTTTCTGTCACATACAAATTTTCACTTTAAAATTAGTGGTCACGTCCTGCCTATAGGTATTATGCCAATTAGAAATGAAATCTCAACCTGTTATATCTAGGAAAATTTACTACTCCCAATATAAGCTTACATGAGCAAAATGTACACAGTATGTGTATATTAGGGGTATGACAATTTTATAACCCTGTATCGCCAAATCATATTTTGTGGAGTTTTTATGCACAAATCAAGAAAATATAGGAATTAGTTCACCCTCCAGTTGAGAAAACCTTTTCTCAAAGATAAAACATGTAATCATTCCGGTAAAAGGTGTACCACTTTACTATTTCAGTGACAAATGAGTAATATGGATATTTCTGCTGTTCATTTGTTAAAAGAAATTCGATTTTCAGATTTTCACTGGATTTACAAAGTGGAAGTAAGTCTTGCATCATTTTAATTCCACACTCTGCACAGATCTTTGAATGTTGTATTGGTATAGGTGTTGGCTCCGTGGACCAGAACTTCCTCGATGACTTCAAAGCCTTTGAATGTTCCTTACAAGCTTCTGAATGCTCAAAGATAATATCTTTATTAAATACCATAGAACTCATCTTCAAGTACCCTTCACAGAATTGTATTTGGAAATTATGCAACGGTACATTTTATCATATCATGCAACCTATATGTAAAACAATATTCAGTTTGGAGGGTTACTTTTTTGAAGAGTTAAGATTTGCTACTGATGCTTTCTGTGGAAAAATAAAAATCTCCACTCATGGCAGTATGGAGATTTAAAAAATCCCCCCACCAACAACCCCCCAGTATCTTTTGTCATATCCCTAATGGATAAACAAAAAAGTATATCTGCATACAGCGCATCCATCCTGAGTAGTTATATTAGAATTCCCTGTATTTAATTAGAGGCACTTAATATAAAATGAGACGGGCTTATCAAGCAAGCTAATATGTTACTGAAGACAGTGATCAGCAGATCAGACCTCTTTCTATTTTGCATCTGCAGGGAGCATGGGGTGGCGGCCTGTTGATGTCCAGAAAGCACAGACACAAACTTAATGGTATTGAGAGGTACTCTACATTTTATGTTTTCTCTTAGACATTCATCCACACACAAATGAATTCATGCATAGTCTGACAGGTGAAAGATTAAAAGAAAAACCTAGAAAAAGTATAGAGACACTAGAAACTGCACTGTTTCATCATGAAGTCTCACTCATGTGTCAAACTTCACTTTGACACTGACATGATCTTGTGAGATTCTGAGCAGCAGGGAGGATTCACTCTGGAATTTCACAAGTATATTTCATTTTTTCCCCTGACTGTAATCATAATCGAATGCTATAAAAGGTAGGAAGATTTTTGTTGTAACACAGGTATGATTGTGTTATGCTAAAAACCTCTAACATTTCCACCACATTAAGCATTTGTATGTCCAGACAGGGAAGTCAGCATGGTGGTTGTGCTGTGGTTTAGTGATTCCTAGATACAGCAAGGCTAAATAGATGTACTAATTCAGCATACACTGGCAGTCTATGCCTGGCAGTCATTTTCAGACAATAAAAAAACACTTTTCTCATCGTCGGAATGTAACGAAACTCTTTGTTAAAATGTGTTAAAATAAATGTGTACCTTCCTGAAAACAACATCCATACACATTAACATATTGTATTCATAGCTGCTTAATCCAGTGAGCTCTATGACTTTGGCAGTAGCCTTTTGGTTAGTTCTTGCTGTCGGCCGTCTCCGGCATTTATTTGTCCATCTGACCATGTCCAATGAGCATGTCCCAGAGTGTCATGTGAAAAGGTGATAGCTAGAGAGCTAGAGAAACATCATCGCCCAGAAACAATGCAGCTTCTGGTCCCTTTATATACTAATCCCAGGGAAAAAAACAACATGAAATGTCTGAGTAAGATGTTGGACTACCACAAGCCACCAGATCATCTTCACTGTGCCTGAGTCTAGATTCACTGATGTTCTGAAGGAATGAATTCCATTTTCTCAAATTATATTCCCTGATTTATCTTTGATGAAGGTTGCGAGCACTGCCTAAAATGTCATTCCAAAATCTTCCACAAATGCTCAACTGGGAGCTTTTTACTTTGAAGACCACAGTATATGATTTATGATTACTAATTTTAATAATCAATAAACAATTTAGTGAGTCCTCGGGCCCCGTGGGTGGAGCCACTGACATTCTGGAAGAGACTACTCTGATCAGGAGTATTTCATCATGGGATAAAGCTAATCAGCCAGAATTACTTTGTATTGATTTTCACTTTCTCATCCCTCTAAGTAGACAAGTGGACCCATGTCATGTAACAGAATGCCCCCACAACAAAACAGAGTCATTTTGTCACCTGTCTATGTACAGTATGTGAGCCTGATCTCCGTCTGCTGTGTTATTTTTGTAGGGCAAATTCGGTCACATGGAATCCTCACAAGATGATGGGTGTTCCACTACAGTGCTCTGCCATTCTGGTCAGAGAGAAGGTGAGGCTGAGAATATGCAGAAAAATGGGTTAGGGGTGGAAGGTGATACAGGAACAGAACTTGAAAGGCAATAAAAGAAGGAGACTGAGTGGGAAAGAAAAAAAAGATAAACAGGACAAAAGGGTAGAAGAATCAGTGAGGCACTGTGCTCACTGAAGTGTATCATTAACCACCACCACACACACACACACACCTCTTGGTCTGTGCTTTGACATTTCATTATGTGAATGTCTGGATGTCTGGTGGTCTCACTGTGTATGTGTTGGGGTGGGGGGTGTTACAGGGACTTCTGCAGGGCTGCAACTCTATGTGTGCTGGCTATCTTTTCCAACCTGATAAACAGTATGATGTCTCCTATGATACTGGAGACAAAGCCATACAGTGTGGCCGGCATGTGGACATCTTTAAGTTCTGGCTCATGTGGAAGGCAAAGGTCTGCACATAACCACATACATAGATAAATGACAAGGAAATTAACTGCAGCAACAAATGATTACTCATTAAAATGTAATGTTATTAGCTGAGGGAAATTTTAATCAGCTAAGATTACATTTGGTAAATTGAATGTTAGTATAGCTATTGCAGATGAAGTAAAGCAGTATGAAGAGCTATATATGTATATGATTATGAAGCTTTATATACCATTTATTGAAACAGGGTACCATTGGATTCGAAAAGCATATAGACCGGTGTCTGGAGCTCTCCGAGTATCTCTATACTAAGATCAAAAATAGAGAAGGCTATAAGATGGTGTTCCAGGGACAGGTAGGTAAAGAAAATTTCTAAAGCCTTTATATCATATCATTCAGATTAATCTGTTCCAGGGAAGGGAATAACATTGACAGGTCAACTATAGTACTGAGTGGTTTAGAATTGTGACTGGTTATTGTTTGGGTTGCTTTCTGTTTCCCTCAGCCCCAGCATACTAATGTATGCTTTTGGTATATTCCACCGAGCCTGCGTGACATGACAGATGAAGGGGAGAAGAAGCAGAAGCTCCATAAGGTAACATCTGCTTTGACCATCTCCAGCTGTAGCTTCATTAGTTCTAATGTGCCCAGCACAAGGTTATGGAAAGTATTGAGTATAACTTCAAAAAATAAAAAAGCACTATGATGGTATGGGTCTAATGCCAAACAACTGGAGAAAAAAAAAACGTATCGTTTTTTTCCCCCAAAAAAACTAGGTGGCTCCTAAAATCAAAGCAATGATGATGGAGTGTGGCTCAACAATGGTGGGCTACCAGCCTCAAGGTGACAAGGTCAACTTTTTCAGGATGGTCATTTCCAACCCTGCCGCCACCAGGTCAGATATCGACTTCCTGATTGATGAGATTGAAAGACTGGGAGTAGATTTATAAAGGGTGCAATGATATTTTAGCTAGTCAAGTTCACTCAAAAACAATATTACTTCCTGTACAATTTCACAAATTATTAGATTTGGGATAGCAAAACCGAGAGTTATATAGAGTTATAGTCTTGCCATCATTCAATTTACTTTTAATAATCTACAACAAAGTCATGTCCCTCTCGACAACAGTATTTTGTGATAATAGTGTTATAAGATTCTATTCGTGTGAAGAATGAATGGCAGTAACAGTCAGTTTTGGGTTGAACATAGGGTTCACACTGAATAAAAGTTTTCAGGAACGTTCCACCATAGAGCTGTCAGTGAAGGTGAAGTCGTATCAGGGCTTGTGAGCTGAGAGTATTTAAAATATAACTAAAAGGTAAGAGAACAGCATCTGAAAATTTTTCAGTCACATGTCTTTTTTCAAGGTGTCACATATATTTATTTAATTTATACTTTATTTAGTGTTATATAATGTTATACAATGAACTATTGCACATTAAATTCAGATCTCTCTGCACCTATATAAAATATTTTAGGATTTCAATTATTCAAAGACAAATAATTGTTGGTTCTTAGTGTTGTAAATGTGACTTTCGATGTGAAATGCACTGCACATTTTATCTATTCTGTAGAACAAATTAACAGGAACTAATGCAACCACCACCATCATAACAGAAACTATATATATATATATATATATATATATATATATATATATATCCTTGATATGTTTATTTGTATCTAAAGTAAACTACCTTATGTAGTAGACTGTATATTATTGTTATATGGCCTTTGTGACGAACGTATGACAGTTTTACATTAAGCTGTTTAAATAGTGATTAACACTTAAATAGAATTATTTTCTAAAGATTTCCTTTATATAAAGAGCCTATGTGAGAGATGTCTTTTTGTCCATTTGTAGAGTACCATTATTTGTATTTTGAAATGACCTTATGAGTGTTTTAAAATGTTTAAAATAGTTCAGTGTACTCATTGACCAAAGATATCAATCACTTATCTGTACTACACAATGACATAGGTTCGTTTATCAGCGTGTCACACACACACACAAAAATAACATAAGCACATACTTACAGTGTAAATTTAATGCAATCAGTGTGGTGTTGCTGTGATTGTTACTATACTTATTGTTATAAGTACATAATTAATGTTCTTAGTAAATTGTCTAGTCATAGTCAAGTGAAATGAGAATCAGTAAAAGTTCTAGCTAAAACTGCTGGGTACCTAGTACGAGAAGCACAACAGAATTTTACCCATTAAAAAACAAGTGTTATGTATTTTATTAGTATTCAGAGAAGATTTTTACTGACATCTTATTAAGCACAAGATGATATGTCCAGTTAGATTAAACCTGTTTTATGCATCAGTGGTGATTCTTGAATGGGTTTTGTTTGTTTGATTGTTGTTGTTTTTTTATTCTGGGCCTTTGCTTAGTCTGTGTATAGAAAACCAGGCCTGAAGGGTTCATTCTTAAAAGGAGACAAAGGTCATGCTTCCAATCCTTGGTCCTGGGCATTTATTGTGACCACTGAGAGAGATCATGTATCTACAGTGTTTCAGCAGCCAAAATGCTGTTTTGGCACCTTATACAGTCACACCAAGTGAACTTGTGCAGAAATTATGTATAAGTCCTGCAAATAAAAAACTTGAAATCAACCAATCCCTCCTCCTTTTATTGTAATTAGCAAAGATGATTTATCTTGGCAAAAAGAGTACCATGTTAACATAACTCATTCTTTCTTTAGTCCTAGCTATGAGCTGCCAATAGTATTAAGAAACATTCATTTATGGTAGACTCCATTCAAAAACCCTGAACAATACCTCATTCCCAAAATCAATACATCAGTAAAACTTATTTTACGTCTATTTCTTTACTTGTCAATATTAAGCTCCTGTGTGCATGTACTGGTGTAATAGTTTGTCGTTTCCATTTTCTCCTGCAGTCCTACAGGGGTCTGATCAGGTTACAGTCCTCTTATAAACATGGTTGACCATGAGAAACAGAAATCAATCTGCATGGAGATTGTATATTTGAACAGACAAAGAGCTTTGCCCATAGCTTCATCAATCATTAGCTATCACAAAGCATGGATTTTCTATGAAACACATTTAACATGGATCACCTGTGAAGCAAGCCATGAATATATATGGAAATTGAATCAATCTCGTCCCAAAATGCAAAATGGTTCATTAGTTAACCTAACACATCAAATCGAAGTAGATTGCTTCACACCTTTGTTAGCTTTGTGTTTTGACTGAAAACAGCTTTCATTTTGCCTCATGATAAGGATTATAACCTGCGTACGATTCTAAAAGACCCTTTTTCTCCTTTGAAAAATCCAGCTTCACTCTTCTCTATCGCTACTGTCATTTCCCATATCTCAAATTAATAACCCAGAGAAGGAGTTTTACAGGGTGATCATTGCGGCGCAGAGCTTTCTTAGCCTCCGCAGTGGGATGAAGCTCTGTTCATTATTCACTCTTTAAAAGACATTCATCATAAAAACTATCAGACCTTGTTCATTTTTAGACTTGCCATGAGCATATTGAAAGGCAATTTCAGGTCAGTCACTGGCTTAATGGGTCTATTTTATTTACAACATGCAGGAAATATGTCTGTTTCAGCTTTCACTGGATCTTCTAACAGTATACCAATGTGACACAGTATGCAACAGGGCCAGGCATTCTTGTTCGCAAATAATATATATGTTTGGTGTGCTGCTGTATAATTAACTGTACATTTGTCAGGCAGGCAGACAGACAGACAGACAGAAAGAAAGAAAGAAAAATTTAACCATAGCATGGGATTAAACTGGCTGAAATTTTGGCACCTTTTTCCTTTTAAATGTCTAAAACAGCTAAACCTCAGTTTCCAAATCCTCTTGGATTGGAAAAACAGTTTAGAGCATCTCTCAACTGTGTGCAGGTTTGCAAAATTATACAACATGCCAATTCATAATTGGTTATTACATTTTTCATCTTTTTTTCTAATTTATTGGTATTATATAAACAGTAAAATGATATTCAGTTATCCCAATGTTTTCCTTCTATTTAATGACTTA
The DNA here is from genome assembly GCA_030014195.1 of Neosilurus mollespiculum. Classification (NCBI taxonomy): domain Eukaryota; kingdom Metazoa; phylum Chordata; class Actinopteri; order Siluriformes; family Plotosidae; genus Neosilurus; species Neosilurus mollespiculum. Next base: position 33,205,298 of record JAQMYF010000012.1, on the reverse strand, counting down.
AATAGTTGTTAATGGTAATAATTGCATGATGTAGACATATATGCATGATTGCTGTCTGCATAGGAAATAAACACTTTTTTAAAATGTAGCCTAAAAACTTTTTTGTCTTCCAAGTGCCTACTTATAGTTGATATTTAGTGAGGATTACATTATTGAAGTTAATTAAATTGATTGGTAGTTACAGAGTTCATTGGATGCCAGGTGTCTTGGGCCCTAGGAGGTAATTGCAACATAATGAAAATGGAGAGAGTGCCATGAGAACAGAATAAGTTGTTCCAGCCTTTAGTAACACTGTTATACTGCACCAGTACATAAACACTGACCACACATGTACAGCTGAGCTTGGTGAATTTGATTTCTCAATTTACATTAAAAGCAAAACTTGGTAAAAGGCGGTTACAGACGATAACAGACAATAATATATAAAATAATCTTACAAATGCAAGGTACTTCTGCCTGCCAGGTACTGGTTTTAGTTACCCATGTGCACATCTTATATGTTCTATAGTACATGAATGTGACTAAATTAGCATAAAATCTCTCATTTAAAGGATTTACATAATGGCAGGGGCTTGACCTTTCAAAGTCATTCAAGCTCAAAGGTAATTGATTTGAACGTCCATATATGGTTTCCATAGTAACAGCATGTCTGTCAACACTCATTTCGAAGTTATAAGCACTCAAAACCCTGTGACCTTGATTTTCACTGTTCAGGGTCAAAGATAATTGCTTGATTTTAAAGTCCATATATGGTTTCCTATTAGGATTTCATAGTAATGGCATCATGTCTTTTAGCACTTGTTTTGAAGTTATAAGCATGCTATCCAAAATAGACATTGTTTTTACATTCACCTTTGACCTTGACATTCCAACATCAAATCAACTCGAGGACTCAGGTAGGGTGGTGTCCCCACCAAGTTTGGTGAACTTACTACAATACTTACAATACTATTGTAGTCACTACAATACTCAGTCAAAACTCAATTTTGGGCTGAGATAATAATGTTTACTTTTCTTACCCTAGAACAGATCTACAGTAAAATACATTTTGGTCACCAACCATATTGCTGGTGTATATTCATGTTTTTCATTTATATTACCTTGGAGAGTCATTGCCAAGTCATTTTAAATGACTGAGTAAGTTCAGTTGGTGCTTTATAAAACTCAGATACACAGCCAAAAGAAATTGCTTAATTCCCATTAGTTGCACTGCATTAGCAGAGCCTCGATCTCCATCAATTTCAATTACAAGCATTATTAAGCTTAGCACGACTTTGGGAATAATAATAAGCTCTCCTTGGCCATGTTTCTTCTCCTTCCTGCATGTCTGCTCTTTTTCAGTCTATGGATGAGAGAGACATCATCATATAAAAAAAACCCTGTTGTCTATATTTATGTTGGACATGATACTGAGTTTATATTGGACTAGCTTCCAGTACATATCTCTCCAAAAGCATTCTTTACATAGTTTGTTCCAGTGGATACTACACACATTTGCACTCAATCACACCTATGGATACCAATTGACTTACAAGAGACTTGGAGAAAATGCACTGGGACATGGGGAGAACAGGCAAAATACAGAACAAACAGTAACCTGAGCACAGGAACAAACCAGGACCCCAGAGCTGCGTATTTTCAGTGACAATTGACAGGATAGTGAACTCACTCACTCACCCATTTTGCCAAACCACTTATTTCTAACTAGGGTTACAGGGAGGCTGGAGCCTATCTCAGCCAACATTGGGTGAAGACGGGGTACACTCTGAACAGCTCACCAGACCATTGCAGGGCCAACACATAATCATTCACACTCATATCCACTAATTTGGAATTTGGGTAATTTGGAATAGTAAATTAGCCTGATGTGCATGTCTTTGGATTGTGGGAAGAAACCCATGTATGCACGGTGAGAACATGCAAACCTCACCATAAACACCCTTGCTGAGCCCAGGACTCAAACCTAGGACCTTTTTTTGCTGTGAGACGGACGTGCTAACCACTACACCACTGTGCCACCCATGACAGTGAAATCTGACATCTAATTCTACACAGAGGGGCGGCACGGTGGCGCAGTGGTTAGCACGTCCGCCTCACAGCAAGAAGGTCCTGGGTTCGATTTCCAGCTCGGGCG
>JAQMYF010000012.1:33187806-33203064 GCA_030014195.1 Neosilurus mollespiculum | reverse complement strand
AGTCCAAAAACATGCACGGTAGGCTAATTGGCTGTTCCAAATCACCCCTAGGTGTGAGTGCGAGTGCGAATGGTTGTTGCGATGGCCTGGCGAGCTGGCCAGGGTGTACCCCGCCCTCACCCAGAGTCGGCTGAGATGGGCGGCAGCCTCCCCGCGACCCTTATTAGGATTAAGCGGCTTAGAAAATGAATGAATGAATGAATTCTACACAGCATAAATGGACTCACCTCATCTTTGACAGGAGTAGCTAAGATAAAATCATGATTGTGGTAAATCTCTTTTAATGTCTAACACCAGCTGATTCTTAAAATCATTTTTTACCTCCTATTGTCATTCTGGCATCACTGCAGCTCCCCCCAGTGGCGACAGCTCTGTCTCATAGTTGGTCAGTTCATGCTCAATTTTCCTATTACTCTTACTTGAAAAAACATTGAAAAACAGCCAACATGATGGTCCCTGAAGGCCTGGTGTGACTGATGGCTCCTGATCTCCAGGGACTGCCTGCTGCATTAGGCCTCTGATTAATACTGACAGTCCTTTTATGCATGACTCCTCTAATGAAATGTTGATGGTGATATTGATGAAAAGAGCCTGGACTAGTGCCAGAGTTTGTCCCAGAGACACTGTTCTTTTCTATCCTCTCATGCTTGCATGTATTCACATACACCAACACAAAACCAGCAACTACATCAGTCAATAAGATAAGCCTATCTAGATGCATTGCTTTAGGAGTACTCTTGTGGCCTTGGAACACACTTTCTGCTTGTTGCACAGTATTTTCCAATTCTTCATATTTACTGCGTCTTTATTAGTTTCTAAATAGCTGTGTTAAATTAGATCAATTATAAAATTGGTAGCCCTCAAAAAATGTATAACAACTTCTATAGTTATTGATTCTGTGCACTGAAGCACTTCACTGTAAAAAGACTTATTAGACTTCAAGCAGCGTTTGTTTCGTCCCTGTCAGCTAAGTCACTAGTAGGTGTCTTGTTAAAGAACATTGAAATCATGGGATCACTAATACAAGACGAGTATAATGCTGTCCAAACATTTACTGTGTACTGAATAACCTTTCACATGAGTCGGTGGTCATTAGTGATCTATAATGCAATGCAGATTTGCCAATATGATTAACATGCTGTCATTTCCAGTGGCATCATATGTATCAAAGCATGAACATGGTGGACATGCAAAAACATGTCAACTATAAAGTCTGAGCACACCAAGCAGAGTTTTCTTTGCCCCTGGTTACACATCATATAATGCAGTCAAAATACAGATATAGATGTAGGACTTTTAAAAAACTTAATGCATATTTACAATATATAGAACTCAGTATCTCACTTCGCCAACATAACATCACTGAGTCTTTTATGTTTGAAACTGATCAATAGCAAGCAAGGAATTTGGGAACCACTTCTTAGTTCACATTCAATACAGTTCCACCAGGGTTCCAGCTCCTCATGGACTCTTGTTTATCTCACCATACAAGTATTCCATGGTGCTGAAGATTTTGTGGTCACTGAAATATTCTTTGTGGACTTGGAAGTACAGCCACTGAGCACTTTAGTAGAAATGCCAATACATCTACTTGTCCGTGTAATTTAATAATATTGATACTGCAGATACATCTACTTGTCCATTTAATTTAATAATATTTAATCAGCCAATTATGTGGCAGCAGTGCAACGCATCAAATTATGCAGATACAGACCAGCAGTTACAGGTAATGTTCTCGTCAACCGCCAAAAGAAGGGGGGAAATTCAGATTACAGTAGTTTTGACTGGGGCACGATTGTTGGTGTCAGATGGGCTTGCTTTGAGAATTTCAGAAACCACTGATCATCTGGGATTTTCACGTACAATAGTACCTGGAGTTTCCTTAGAATGGAACAATAAGGAAAAACACTTTGAGCATCAGTTCTACAAAGGGAAAAACATAAGAAGAAAAGTCAACAGAGAATTGCCAGATTGGTTTAAGCAGACAGAAAGCCTTCAATAATTTAATAACTCCAAGTAATTGTGGTGACCAGAATATGAAATATGTCGAAACTTATGGATCACATCAGGTCCACTACTGTCAGCCAAGAACAGAGAGCTAAAGATAGAGGCTCATCAAAACTGGGCATTTGAAGATTAGAAAAATGTTGCCTGGTCTGATGAATCTCTCATGAGACACAGCAGAATTTGGCACCAACAGCATGCATCCATGGAGCCAAGCTGCCTTGTGTCAAGAGTCCAGACTAGTGTAAGTGGTGCAATGGTGTGGGCAATGTACTCTAGGCATGCTTTGGGCCCATTAATACCAATCACTCACCGCTTGAATGCCACAGTCTATTTGAGTATTGTTGCTGACCATGCGTATCCCTCGATGGCCACAATTTACCCATCGTCTAATGGCTACTTCCAGTCTCATAATGCACCATGTCAACAAAGAAAAGTCATCTCAAACTGGCTTCATGAATGGGACAATGAATCCAGTGTTCTTCAGTGGCCTTCCCAGTAACTGGATCTGAATCCAATCTGCAGGGATTGCATAATGCAATCATGTTAAAACGGACCAGAATCCCAAAGGAATGTTTCTGACATCTCATGGAATCTATGCGATGAAGAGCTGAGGCAGGTTTTAGAGCAAAGCAAGGCCCTAACCAGTATTGCAGTAATGTACCTAGTAAAGTGCTCTGTCTGTGTGTTTGAGGACGCAGTCTTGCTGGTAGAGCCTGCTTTCCTGGTGCAACCTGGTACTCAAAGATCTTCATAATGACATGAATCTTACCAAGTTTATCAGGGCCTTTAAAGGAACACCAGTGCCACGTAATATCTTCAGCTATACATTGAGGATTATGTTCTTTTCTGTATAACCATCCTGCTTTTTATGTCAACAGTAATTTAGTGTTTGTTCCAAAAAGTTATGTTTTTTGTTTAACCTAAAATCTGGTTCCAACCAAAGCTGAGTAATACCAAGAGTAGTTCAGATCCTTGGAACACCTTCCATATAGATCGTGGAACGGCCATGGCACATTTCGAAATTTTATGACCCCAAAATGCTGCAGGAGTCATTGAAGGATATTTGCCTCTCAAAACCATTCTACTCGCTGTCTGTCTATAACAAGTATGGTCATGTTTCAGTCATGGGACTATTTTTGAAACAAGTTTAGTTGGATATAGTTTCATTTGTTTATTCTGTAATACTCCCACATTAATAAATGACTGACGGAATTTATTCTTCCTTACCTCATATTTATATTCCAGTACAAGTAGGTATAGACGAGCACTAAAGAGTTCCTAAATGCTCTGTGAACTTAAAAAAAAAAACTTGCTTTAGTTATGCTTTCACTCATTAATTTATCAGGATGCCATTAATTAACACGTAATTCTAGAAATCTAGAATAAAATGTGTTCAGCTTTAAGGCCAGTTCCAGACTTGTATGGGTGAATAATTTATAGTATATCTCTTGGCCCCTTTTCCCTTTAAAAGTTGTAGATTTCCCCACTGATACACAAAACCATTTGAGACAAATTGGTCAAGTGAATAAAGACCATTATTACTGTATGTCAAAAGGTTTTGGCAATAAGTTTCCTGGCCCATGAGTTTAAAAATAGCTTCTGACCGCACAATTGGAGCAGTTGAACAGCAGCATTAATCCACGGCAAGAAGTGAAGTTGTTCATGCTAATTTCAAGAAGAACAGTATAATTTGAGGCAACAAATAATTACTCGGCATTTATTACCATTTTAAATTGCAACTGAACTGTACACATCGTACCCAAAGTGATTCAATACAGCCATTTTTAAAAAGCAACATAAAAGCAGCAAACACTTCAGGAAACCAGATTTACAAGGAGAAGAAAAAAACCTGCAAAAAAAAACTTAAAACATTTGTACAGAATTAATCTGTTGAATTTTAATATCTGCATGTATGGTCCTGTACAGCACATATACATTAACCTTCTACAGGGGATTCTTTATTTATTTTCCTGCATAGGGATTCTGTACATTGTCATTTGTCTACATTTGGTTATTTTGTGCATTCAAAATTAGTATTCTGCCTGGCCCTATGGTGACACTATATGTCACAACATATGCTAGTTACATTCTTGTAGCTAACTGTACAGAAAACAGCTAACACTCCCCCAAATCCAAAACTTCACTGTCAGGTTTACATTAAAAACCTTACTTTTTTATTATAATTAAACTGGAGGCCTACTCTCAGCACATAAGCCCCTTTAGCAAACACCCGCCAGGAAAATCATTTTATCACTGGAATCATTTTACCTGGCAGAGACTGCAATAATTTATGGTAGTTGTCAGGTCTTAACCCATCCCTTCAAAGCAACTTCCATGAAAAGAAAAAAAAATAATTTATCACATTTCAAGTTATTTAGATGGAGCAGTGCTTTTTGAATTTAAAAGGCCATTATGCTTCAACAGTTATGCAACACACACTTTCTGAACGAAAGTTTGATCTTTTCCTACCCAACTTCAGCTGGTCAAACTGCCCAAATCCAAAACACCAAATACAACTGTCGATCTCCAGTATCCACAATCTGAGGACATGCTTGTCCCTTGCCTGCTTGGCGCCTGTCCTGTTCCTGCAGCAGGGAGAGCAGGGATGGGCCAGCACAATGTTCAGTCAGTGAGTCAGTGCAGTTTGTCAGTAGATGACACTTGAAGGGGCTGGACTTGAAGCCAGGTTGCCAGAGGAACTGGAGCGTCTCATGTGAGGCTGCAAATATGAATCGCTGCCCAGCTGTTGCACATCAAACCGGTCCTCCTTCCTATATGCAAGACAGCGTCGGATAAATGCCTGGCGACCAAAAATATGCAAAGAAGCACACTTGTTAGTTAAGATCTTTATGAAATCCAGATAAAGACATATTGTACATATACCATCAGTTAATTGACTACACATGCAACAGAAGCAAACAGCAGTCCAAAATAGCAGTTATTTTTCAAGAGACCTTAAATTAGCCAATACCATGTCCATAACACTAGAGGGCATCCTTGTGACAGGGCTGCAAATGAATCAAGTCTGCATTGCACTGGAGTACACTTTAGCTGCATCCTAAAAACTGGACTGCAGATGATTCCCATGAAGTGAAGATGTCAATGGAAAAGCTGCACTTCCGCAGTTGCTCTGTATATTAATTTGAATTCACAGTGAACTAATGTACAGGCTGCACTTAGTATGATAATTAGCTGCTCAAAAAGAACAAACCCGATCTGTCTATTTATCTATCTATCGGTTTTGCTCTTAATACAACGCATGGTTCGGTCCTAAACTAATTTTAATAATTATCAGCTTGTATTTTAATTTAAACGACACTTAACCCAAAGTCTGCTGTATCACGTCACGACACTTCTGTTAATTTCTTTAAATTGTTGGATGGATAAGGAGAATTGTGCGGTAATGAAAGCTCAGTATGCAACATTTCGAGGCATCATTTCATTTTGGTATTGTTTTGAACGTACAGTCAAAATGAGAGAGTCATCAGCGATGCAGTGATAAACAAATACAGCCTAGCTCAACCACATATTAAGATTTCTGGGACACATCCATGTTGTACACTGTAGCAGCTTAATACTCACTGACCTTGGCCTCATTGCTGGCCACAGGTTTGACAGGGAACTGCACCTCAGTGGCTTTGAGAATAGTGTTCTCCTGCAGGATGTCCTGCTGGGACTGGTTATGACCAAAAGGCTGAAACACAGCAATTATTGTACTATTATTATTCTTATAACTTCGTAAATTAGCCATTGAGGATGGTGTATAAGTTTGACCTATTTATTTTACCATGAACTTCATTTTTTAAGTGGTGACATTTTAACAAAAACATTCACTACCTTACATTCAATCCATGCAGTCTCCTTACCTTCCTTCCATAGAGACACTGGAAAAAGATAACTCCCACAGACCACACATCCACCTTGTTGGAGATCTTTGGAGGTTCCTTACCCACAACAAAACACTCAGGGGGCAAGTACCTTGAAGACAAAAGTGTGAGAAATCTTTAAAACACTATTTACGTTACACAAGGTTGCTATAACAACTGATAATACTGTAAGAAACAGTGGCAGGTTATGCTGTATCTTTTACCAGTAAGTGCCAGCTCCTTGTGATGTGAGGTCCATCCCATCCACCCCATAGTTGTCGTCGTCCATAATTTTTGACAAACCAAAATCTGTGATCTTAATTTCTCCACACGCAGTTCCATCAACTAGCAATATATTACCTTAAAATATAACGATATACATTTAATAAAGATTAATGCAACTGGCTCAGTTACAACTTTTTTTGGACGGGACAGACTGTGTGTGTCTGATACCTGGTTTAAGGTCATAGTGTATTATAGGTGGTTTGATCTCATTCAGATATCGTAGTGCATTAACAATTTGCATAACAATTGAACGAGCTTCTTTTTCAGACATCAGCTTATGCTGTTTCAAGTAGAAGTCCAAATCATTGCCTTCACAGTATTCCAGAACTGTACAAAACCTACAAAGAAATAAAGACACTGAATAAAAACAATGAATAACAATAACAACTGTTTCTGTAGTATATGACTAATGCAAGGGTTTTAGTAATAAAGGAACCAGAGACAACAAAGGAAACCCTTGAGCATGAACAAACATTGCAGAAATAGCGTCATCGACCAGGATTACCCACAAACTATTGATTTATTGCTTTTAGCCCTTTATTGTGTGGGGGAATGACCCAAAGTTTTGATAGCATTAATGTTAGACATGCAGCCAAGCACCTACCATCACAGCTCTTACACAGTGGTTTCAAATGCTTCTAAAAAAATCTTAGATACTACTTACTTTTTTAAAAAATTACCTTTATATCCAAGAAAAACTGAGACTGCATGTTATGAAATAATGTTTTACATGTATCTCACTATTAAAGGCTGGCAATAGATATTTTTAAAATAATTGTGCTGTGCCTGAAATCTGACAATATCAGACCATGATGATGTAATGCTCGTTGACTTGGCAACTTGTAAATATACATGGTTAGTGCCTACAGGAAATAAAAGTCAATGTTTTAACTTGTTGTGAATTCAATAGCTGGTTATGTGACCATGCTTTGCCCCACAGAGAAACAATTATCATCATCAAAAAGGGAAAAGTTCTTTTGTTTACTCTGATGGGTGGCACACAGTGGTGTGACGGGTGTTTCGTGACTTCAAGCAAGAATCAGAAATGTGACAATGGGAAAGGAAAATAAAGAAAATACACTACTTTGAAGTAGTTTTTATAACCTGATATTTTCCTGTACAGATGTGACAAGTATCATTACAAAGCTCTCCAGGTCTGTTTTCTTGTTATACATGTTCCATTTCTGTGCAATGGCAAGTTGAAGAGAAAAATAGCCCAGCAAAGCAGGTAATACCTCTCGGCCCATGCACCACTTATAATGCATAAAAAGGTATGCCCAGTCCAAGATAGATACCAAAAATGGCGATGACTGGTGATGGTGTTTTCGTGTTAATTCACGGAAAGCAAATTAAAGTACATGTCTTAATTAACAACGCAAAATCATGTAAATTGTTTGGTTGGCTTATATAAATACATCCACGGCTTGTTTTGACCAATACACACTGTGGTTTTTAAAGTCAGCTGAGAAACTTCAGTGTTTTCCGAACATTCCCGAGTACACTCACATCGGAGCCGTTGTGATGACGATGTGATGTAGATTCCAGAAAACAACAGACGAGTGTCGCTACAGTAAAATGGCGGCCAGCGATAGAGAAGCTCCTTCTCCATTCCCTTCGGACGAGTCTTTTAGCGATGGGAGTGAGGACTTAAGCAATCATTCAGCCCCCAACTTACTTACATTGGACAGTGATGAAAGTGTCGATGGGAGATTAAACAATTTACAGGCTCCGGATATAGAGCCTTATCGGTTCGAACCGGTAGCCCCTCCACAAGCTGCAGTTGCCAACAACGCGGAACTCCAGGTCGAGCCCATGGATAAAAATGATGGCCGTGAAAATCGTGCCAACAACACTGACTGGTAAGTATTATTTCTATGTTCTGTTAATCACAAGCATCTAACTTTAGCGTTATTTAATAATTAGTCGTACAAACACGACAAAACCAGAGGCTACATTAGTACTGTACTAGTAATAGTATTAGTACATGTAAAGCATACACACACACACACACACACACACACACACACACACACACATATATATGTATCTACTACTAGTATGAGGGCCAATTAAGCTAAGCTATACATAATGAAAAGTAAACGTATCCTTCTAAAATTCAGCTTAGTCACAGTCGTTCTCCGTCTCTCACTACAGGCACCTCGGGCTGTGCGTGGGTCGGTCTTCATGGGGTGAATATTGTTTCCACTTCGCGGATATTACTGGGTCAGTCGGCAGTACGACCCGGGAGCACTCTAGTACTAGCATTGTTATCACTTTATGCTCGTAATCGTGGTAAATAAAAAGCTTAAGACATGTCCTTTAAAGATGGCAGCTGTGGTGGCCATATTGGATATCCCACCATGAAGAAAAAAGAACAGGCATGTGTAGGTAAACAGTCCCAACATTCACACCAAAAATGCTGATGATCGGTGATGGTGTTTCTGAGCTGGTACGCAGAATGCCATCTCTGGCAGCCATATTGTACTATGATGAAAATCGATAGGTTCGTGTAGCTTGCCTTCCCAAGATTTACAACAAAAATGGTGATGATCAATGATGCCGTTTTTGAGTTAGTGTGTGGAATGCAATTGTGGGCAGACGGACGGACATCACACGAGACGACAATGACCCTTACACCTATTGGGCTGAGGGGTAAAAATGGTGGTGTGTGGATGCTGATTTAAATGATTTTTCTTCATTACCACTATGTGGAATAAAAAAACAACTAGCATCTCTGGAACGGTCAAGTCGTAGTGTTTCATGTGCTGCACCACACTGTGATGAATACTGTCTGCATTTACAGGGTTCTCAAAATTTTGTACGTCATTCACAAATGCCTCCATGATCATGTCTCCTAAACACCTCCACAACAATGTGCCATGACTAGAGTGTGACTGCACCATTTCACCAATATGACACCGTCTGAATTCTTCAGTCATACTCACGTGTCTGTGTCCAGTGAGAAATAGTCATAAAGTTTCACTATTCGTGGATGATCCAGCTGCTTGTGTATTCTGTACTCTCTACAGGCATGTCTACATTTGGAGAGACAGAGAGCGAGGGGGGTGGGGGGGTGGGGCAAGGGAGAGAGGTTGAGAGAGGTTACCATGGGCAACAAGGGTTCAGCCCTAGGCAGGCAGTCAGCCTCAGGTGAAAGTGACTTGATTTCCAGACATTTGCAGCACAGAGCAGAATACAAATGAGTCTGAAACACCCCTGTACACATTCCAGTGCCTGAATTATAAGCAGACAGATATTTGACCCCCATCTACCAATTCCAGCGGCCTATGGCTTTATGACAATGCACCCAATTAACAATGTCATAGTAAAATCAATTACAATCTACAGTAGAGTGCAGTGAAGATTATACACCACCACTTTTGTCTAAAAGGGCTCCTAATAAAAAGCAGTAAATAATGACTTCTCTATAATTTTGGGTGAAAATGTATTGAACAATGCTATTGTAGGCAATGAGAACCAAAAAAATCATAATGACAATTAGGCTAATAAACAAAAACACTGAAAATACCAATTTTTCAGAGAAATGTAAAAATTATTTTTTTTTCTACTTTTGCCTAGCATGAATGAACTTCAAACCATTTGGAATGGTTTAGTGAGTGAAGAAATTTAAAAATACAGTGTTGATGAGAATAAGTAAACAAACAATAACATATAGTAATAAAAATAACAGTCTCTTTTTTGAGAAAAAAAAGTCAATATTTATTGTGACCACCCTTTACTTTGATTACAGCGTTTAACCTTTCAGGCATAGTGTTCACATTTTTTGGGGTTATTTTTCCACATTTTTCTCCCTAATTTTAGTCATTTCCATTTCCCACCCATCAAGTATTGCCTTCCCTATCATATGACCACCACTAACCAGGGAGGAGTGTAAGCAAGCACATGCCCCCTCCGTGACATGCGATGTTCCCTTCGCCTTTTTTCGAACTGCAGCGCATGCATATTTGGGGGCAGTCTAACACACTCAGAGGGAAAGCGCTATCCGCCCCCTCGTACGAGCTCACAGACATCCATGATTGGCTGGTGATCGCTGTGAGCGACAGGGAAGTGAGCGTATGCCATCCCTTCCTCCCGTGAGAGCTCGGCCAATTAGCTCCCATGGACTCCCGGTCACGGATGGCTGTGGCATCAATCCGGATTCAAACTTGCGATCTCCGGGTTGATAGTCGCGCACCTTGTTGATGCGCCATTCGGAAGCCCGTTCACATATTTTTTAATTTCTTTACCTGCTAAACCATTCCATATGGCTTGAAGTTCATTCATGCTATGCAAAAGGCAAAAAATATATAATTTTAAAATTGGTATTTTCAGTGCTTTTGTATATTAGCCATACTTTTACCTCAATATACTTGTCGGAATTTTTTTTTTTTGGTTCGTATTGCCTACAATAGCATTGTTCAATACATTTTTACCTAAAAGTTATAGAGAAGTTATTTTTTATTTCTGTTTATTAGGAGCCCTTTTTGACAAAAGTGGCGGTGTATAATCTTCACTGCACACTACTGTATGTGTGTTTACATTACTATATTTCCTCACAAGGGAAATGCTTTACTTTAATCTTTTATTATAATTACAGCACAATTAACAGCAGGCGATCTGAATACAGTCTACCTGGATACAATTGTGATGGCAGTCATTACTGAGGGCCCCACTCTGGTTTAAGTACACAGACACTCAAAATGTGTAAACCAGAATTTCAAAGAGACACTGCATAAACTAGACACTTTCTTTCTATCTGTCTGGTCATTTGCTTCAAGATCAAGGTGTGGAGGTCGGGGTGTGTGTGTGTGTGATATGTATACCTATATGTAGATGTATATGTGAGTATAAGTATACAGAAAATATGGTCTGGCAAGCTTTTTCTGTTATGTAGGGTCAAAAGTCAAGGTGACAGTGACCTAATGCTGGTACATGACACTCCCCTGTCCCAAGATATATAAGTATACCTAGTTTGGTATGTGTGAGGAAAAGCATATAGAAAATATGGCTCTGATATTTTTCATTCAAGTTGGGTCAAAGGTCAGGGTCAAGGTGACACCTTACGTCCCTACACATATCCATCAAGTCTAAGGCAGGTGCTGCTGACAAATTGAAAGTTACAGCCCAGACAAGAACAGGGAAGCAGACTGATCACTATAGGGTGTCCGCATAGCGGGTTCCTAATAAGCAACACCCTGCTGGTAAATGGCATAACTAAGGAGAATGGGGTCATTTAAGCATTACTTGTGATAGTTCTCCTTCTTCTCCTCTCTCCAGTTTTTGTTGAGTTGATGGATTTTCACAGCTGCATAACGTTGTTCTATAAGGTCAAAAGCCTAAAAAAAAAAAAAAAAAAAAAAATATAGCAAATGAAACTTACTCTGAAAGCAGACAGTAGCTTTACACTGCGCTTGTAAATAGACAGACAGACACTTTAATTCAACTACTTTATGGTGATCTGTTTGTGGGTGCAAAATACCTTGTACACTTCACTGAAGCCCCCTCTACCAAGCAGATGCAATAACAAGTATCGCTCATTCAAAGTTGGATGGTCTTTGAACCTGACGATGCAAAGGAAAGTTTTATTCATTACTTTTTTTTTCAAGGTCACACAGATGTCCTTTTATGCTAAGAAATAACTCATGAGGAGGTTTACTGACAGCTGCACTAATTTAGATATTTACATGCGGATATCTATCCTGAGTAAAACACCCCCCATAAGGCACATACAGCGATAATACTAAAGCTGCACTTGTACATACTTAAGATTGATTAGTAAACAACTTGGTAAAGACTGAAGAACACCTTGCTATTATTGTAGGCTCAAAAAAAAGTCTTCAATAAAAGTTTCATTAAAAAAGGAGTATCAAAAGAGAAAGAGAGAGATAGAGACGGAGAGAAAGTCGGGCAGTGCACTGAGAAGCATAAATAATGGCTGCTCTATGGGAAGCAGTACAGTGACACCATGGTGATGGTACTCACTGAGAGCTGTCCTCGTTGTTTATTCTCTTCAGCTCTCGGATGTGAAGATTCCGCACTCTCTCCAAGCGCTCCAACTCCGATTGGATCTCTGCCTCCTCCTAAAGAACATTCACAGACACCATCATTCATTCACTCAGACACACTGTGAACTCAGCACAAGGAGAAGACATTGCATATTAATGTATAGTCAAAAGACTAGACCGTTAAAGAGCTAAAAAACTTAATACAGCTGTTAACCTTTTTGAGATGGCCAAGACGCAGCTTGAAGATTTCCTCTTGCTCGTGATACTCGGCTATAGTTAAACTGCACACACAGGGATAGAGAGACATGCAAACTGTTTAAAAGACTGAAGAAAATACATGGCAATCATGAAAGTGCATAACTCCATGTGATGCTGGGAGACTCAGACAAACACTATACGGTAGCAGAAATCTACTTACAGCTGAGGCAGGGTAGGTTTAAGGAAGGGGTCAGTCTCCGAGCCATTAACAGCCTTGGTTTTGCGCTGTTTTTGCTCCGAGTTGGCACTGGGGCTTTGGGAGTTACTGGCTGAAGGAGGCTTCCTCTTGGCTAACAACTTCCTCTGCCTCTCGATGTCCTCCCTCTGTTGGTTTATAGACTCCTGCTGCCTGACGGATACGTACAACCATGGAAATAACAGACACTCAAACAGTACAGAGTGTATAAAGAAATAATACACATTTTATTGAATAATGCACTATGCTAGGAAACACAGTCAGAGCACCAATAAAATCTTGTTCTAGTATGCTGCAGTGTTTACATGCACACACTTTACTGATGGATAAAAAACTACCAGCAGAATTTAATAAAAAGGCCCAGTGAAAAATTTGTGATGGAAAGGCAAGTTATTTTTACAGGTGACCTTATTGCATGGAATATACAGATATGCCTAAAAGTGGGGATCCCGATGTCTCTATTGAAGTGTCCGAACCTGGATTTGCTTTTCACCTTTCACTAGCTGATTTCACCTGTCTTGTTAGTTTAAGTATCCATTTAAGGAGTTCATGTTCCTTCAAGCTTCTGATTTCAGTGTTGGCTCCACGAACATTTATCTATCTTCAATTCTGTCAATCTACCTTTATTGTGTTTTTTATTCTGCACAAGTCTGAGCGGTGACCTATGAGGCTCCATTTTTCGGGGTTTTAGTTTCATTGTTATTAAATTTATTTTACATTTTTTTATTGCTGCCTGTCATCGTGCAAGTCATCGATACACAACAGCCAATCAGCATCAACTCAGCCATACATTAGCCTTATTGTGTTTCCTGTGGAGGTCACAAGCAGACACCGGATAGACATGGAACAACTACCCTAGCCATGTTTCATGACTATGGTGCTCTGCTCAGCACCGCTATAAAGAAAAAAATAGAAATAGAACTTATGGCCTTGTTAAAATCCTACTGCACACCCAGAAATATCTCACCGAGTAGTCTCTCAATGACTATGAGAACATATCCATTGGCAAGGCACCATTATGCTGTATCTGGGAGCCTATGCTGAGTTGCAGTCTACTTGGTAGAACATGTAGGTTATTATTAAAAGGAATAGACTACACCTGTGCTCATTAATGCATTGTTAGCAAATCACCAGAACTGTCCACACCTATCAGCAAAAACTGTAGCTTCACACTAATTTGCCCTGCTTAGTTCATCTGGCCCTCAACAGGGATACAGATTTTGTAGTGGCCCTTACTTGACGAGATTCTGGAAGGCGTATCCGTCTGTCCACTGTTCAGTAAATGAGGCCCCGTGTCTTACAGTGGTGAAGTGTCCCAAACGAAGTCGGTCCTGCATGCTCTTCTCCCTACATGCCTGCTTCTCTTGGGTGCTCTGAATAACACACATACTGTACTTATTAGCACAATGAGCCCATACTAAGGCAAAGACTTGAATTTATATGAAGCCATCCAAGTCAGCTGTTAAGTCTTGGAATGTCTAGAATTTCCATTTATGCAAACTTTCTAACAAAAGCACTTTAAATGCTCAGGTTTTAAATTTCAGCCAAGTTAGACTTTATAATCTGCATCCACTCTAATGTAGGTAAATATTGCTTCTGACCTTTTCAATGAGGAGTTTCTTGCTCATGCTGATGCATTTATTTAAGCGTTCCTTGTACTTTTCAAGTAGTTTCTGTTGTTCATCTATTTGTCTCCTGAGATCACAGTTTGCCTGATTTAATGAGCAAAAAAGGAAGTGATTCAATAAGAGCAAATCAAGTCAGAATTCTGAATTTCAGAGAAGACAGGAAAGCAGTAGTGTCTGCCCTCTTTGCCCTCTACTCACCCGTAACAAGTCGTCTATCCTACCCTCCTTTTTTTCCAGGTCTAGATTCTTATTGCTCTCCAGAGCAGCCAGCTTTAACATGGTTAGCTCAGTCTGAGAGAATGAAACACCCAAAATACAAACAAAAATGAACAAATATGATATATTAATTCACAACCCGTTAAAGGAAAACAAAATCTAAAATAATCTCAAACAAATAGCAGTGTGTAGTCCAACCTGAACACTCTTTACTGCTAACTGTTTAGGGTGAATCATGTGATCCACAAAAGTCAAACTGGTGGGTGATGAACTGTTTTGCCGAATCTAAATCACAGAACCAGAAAACAAAGACGACAATTAAAGAAGAAAAAGCAGAAATTGTGCATGTGCATTATGCATGCATATACGTGTGTGTGTTTGTGTGTGCGCGTAAACATACAGTGGCTCCTGGTGCAGAATGGGAATGTGAGTTCTGGGGAGAACGAATAACTGGTGGCAGCCCTCGAACTGGACTGGACCCATTGCCACCCTGTATCTAGAGCAAATCCCATAGTAACAGAAAGAGGAGGACCTCTGTTAATTTCAACATCACTCTGTTCCAGGACAGGCTTTTTTAATGGCAGTTGTTTCCATTTATCTTCAAAAAGAAAAAAAATGTCTAAAAATGACAGACAACCTGAGATGATTTCTTTTTAATCAGTTCCAGATAAAAGAGTGACAGACATCCACCATTTCAGATTCATACTGACGTATTCACATAATATCATGTCAATCAGTTTCAATCAGCGAGTGATGAATGCAAGACTTACATCAAAATAGTCACTAATTTTGGTTCC